>OZ010717.1:23676974-23750785 GCA_963932345.1 Ophion ventricosus
ATTAGAAAAAAAATCATTGCATTCCAACGATGCAAAGTTCAACGTGGTACAGAATCGTGGTAGGCCGTGAGGCAACGAAAAAAATTATTTGACTCAAATAGAACCTAATTAAATTAAATTAAATTTTTTTAAATGCCTGCCAAGACACACACACAGGTATTTCCTCGCACGAGTAGAAATATAGATACTTATTCGTTGATCCGAAGGTAAGCCACCCCTGTGGGTTTTGAACGGACTAATTCAACGACCATCAAACTCCCTTCGGTGCCTGTGCACCCCATACACGTAGACACCCTTCTCATCGGTGACACCGACATAACCTCCTCGCACGATCAGCAAAAGCGCCACAGCGGAAACTATGTACATGCACACACACACACACACGCACACACATATATTTAAATATACATACATAGTGTACAGCGATATTGTAGAAGGGCACTCTCTCTCTCTTCTCTTCTCTTTCTCGCTCTCTTCCTCTCTCATCATCTCTCACACCTCCATCTGCTGACTATGTATATTATGTACTCTGCTCCAGCCTTACCAACGACTCTGATCTTGTTAGGGATGCATTAATTAATTTACAAGATGGCGACGTCTGACGAGGAAGGGACAGGGAGAGAGAGAGAGAGAGAGAGAGAGAGAGAGAGAGAGAGAGAGAGAGAGAGAAAGAAAGAGAGAGAGGGAGTCATTGAAGCACAAGACACCAGGTTGAGGGTTGCGGCGTCATGAACTCTCGTAGGCAGGAGGTATACGAGATTGAACGAAGGTGAAATGTATACAAATGTATATATATATATATAAAGAGGGGGGGCGAGAGAGATGTGCTGATAGTCACCATTACATAGATATCACGGATTCAAAATGTCCTTTCCCCGTATATATACGTGTATATCAATGTCGCAGAGGGTTGCAGAAAGAAGGGAGCAAACACAAGATTGTATGGATGGGAGAGGATTATATTGGATATACTCCAGTCAGGAATGATGATAGATATATTTTAAGTAAAAACGATAGGGATGGGGACAGGTTGGAAAAAAAAACTGCGACAAGGGAAAAAAGAGAAGCTTCACGATAGAGTGAGGGTGAAAAGTCGATTCACTTATACACGAACGCTAGATCCCATTTTCTTGGTGCTTCTTGAATCTCTCTCTTCCCTCTTTTCTCTCTCTCTCTCTCTCTCTCTCTCTCTCTCTCTCTCTCTCTCTCTCTCTCTCGCTTGTTCGCTCGCATTCTGTCACATTTTTTTTGCAGTTTGTCATCTTTACGGTCGGAGGGAAAAACCGAGAAAGTACGAGAGACATCGTTTTTTTTTTCTTCGTAAAATACCGCGTTCCCATTCGTTCTGTCAAGAGGGTAGTTAATATTTTAAATACTTTATTTCTCCACCGCGTCCTCGCAGCTCTTTTCTCCCTCACTCTAGCGGTGAGCTTTTTTTTCCCCGCTTTGCAGCAGTCGCTATTCTTTTATTACTCAGATTTTTATCTCTCTCTCCAACCCCATCCCGTTTCTCACCCCCTTTCATTGTTCGCTGCTACAAATTCTCGCTCAGAACAACCGCAGGGGGAGAAATCGAGCCAGCTTTCACAACCGGTTCGCTTTCTCTCTCTCTCTCTCTCTCTCTCTCTCTCTCTCTCTCTCTCTCTCTCTCTCTCTCTCTCTCTTTCTCTCTCTTTCTCTCTCTTTCTCTCTCTTTCTCTCTCTTTCTCTCTCCATAGCTGTTCTTCCTCCAGTTTCTCTTTTCGTCTCCCAACCGTTGAATTTACGAGTTATGAGAAAGAGCTTCTCTCTATCCTTTGGTCCGAATATATTCGTCTTTCGTCTCGCTCATACAACGTCGTTGTCACCCCCGTCGAGCAGGCTTGCGAGGTACGGGGAAGAATTTCCGCAATGGTTGGCCCCTTTGCCCCTCTCGTCTCCGGCTCTCCTCCGCTTTCGATTAATTAATTAAAAACATCCTGACGCTCGCACTAATGACACTCTTGGCTTTTCCCCGTCGCTCGGGGGAACTTTGTATATATAGCCCACCTCTCCCACCTCCGCCGCCGCGCCAATCCTCACCCACAGGTGCCAGACGGAGCGAGAAAATATCCTGCAGAACTTTACTGCCGGGAAATCGTTATGGATATCTCACCCGCTCTGTTTTTCAACCACGTCTTTATCAGAGGGGTTGAAAAAACTCGGTCTCTACTCTTCTTCTGCAGGAGGAACGGAATTAAAATTTCTTCGCTCCTGTTTCCGTCGCTGTGCACTCACTACCACCGACCAATTCACGCTCTTTTGTGTCCTTTTAGCTCTGCAAAAAAAAAAAAAAGAAAAGAAAGAACAGGAAGAAAAACGCTTCTATGCGGGCAATGAAGATTTATGCAAAAGGCATTCCTCGTGTTCAAGACTCATAAGGGATACCCGAGACTTTGGACGCTCCTCTTTTCTCTTTGGACAGCACACAGAGAAAAAAAAACATTTGGATCTATGAAAATGTTCATTCTCTGGTGAACAACGATTCCATAGTAGGGTTTTCCGTAAAAGAGCCGGACCGGGCCTCTATTAGGAAGTGTTAGAGTCGGTAGGTTGAATAAAACTATAGTCTAAGTACGGAGACCAAGTAAAGGCCTTAGGCCACTCTAGAGGCGAAAAAAGGGCACATTTTGTAATTTTTTTTCAGCGAAACCATAAAATGAATCGGAATTACAAAATAAGACTTTTATTATACACGTAATGGACTATACAAAATTATTTTTTCACAGCGATACATGTAAAAATGGCGGCTGTACAGCATTTTTCCGATGACGCATTTATCTCTGGAAGGTCAATGGCCGGACCAACAGCTCCTATGATTTTTGAGTTATGATGAGACACTAAGGTTTTTTCGATTATATATAAAAATAGCTATAGAAGTACGTAGGATTTTTTTTTGATATATTGTTTTTTGACAAAATGGCGCATTTCTAAAACAAAAAGTATAAAATGCCATGAAAAAATCGTCAGAAAATTGTTTATAAAAAAGGAACTATGCAATATAATAGAAAAAAAATCCTACGTAGTACCTCAGAAAATGTAATTCTAAATATACAGTTAAAATTTCAAGTGAATCGGTTGAGATTTGTTTGAGTTATGAGTCCGGCCGACTTGAAAAATGTAGTTTTGATATAAACGCTTTTAAAGTTAGTAGAAAGTCACGGCATGAATCACGATTGGTTGCGCTAGAATTCGAAAATCGAGTACTTAGAGATTTTTCACACCCATAATCTTTTTGAATATAATTTTATAGGTACTAAGGTACATTTTTAACAAAAAAAAAATCGATTTTTTTTAAATTCTAGAGTGGCCTAAGGCTTTAAGTGGTGTAGTTGTCGATTCCCGAGTAGCGATTTCCCCAATACTACTAGGCTTTGCTATTAGAGGGGCAAATGCAGTATAAATTGCTTGACTAAAGAATTTGTGGCATAATAATTATCGAGATCGATTAAATATAATAATCAAACGATGCGTTTAGTAGACGAGCTGTGATGCCTTGAACCAACACGCATGCAGTGCGTTCATTGGAACAACGCGGGATCAAACGTGTCAAAATATGCGACAGAATTCTAAGCCTCAAATGTATTGAAATAACACATTTCTTTTTCACAGTGCGCACACACACGCACGTACGCATATGGCTGCAATAATTTTTATGAGGCACCGTTCAGGCAATTTTAAAGGCCCTGGTTATTTTCCCTTGAATAGCCTTCGGTAGCAAAGTGTGATCGACCACTGATGGCCCATGTGAGGTTTCCACACTAGGGCCTTAATAATGTTAGATAAAATTAAGACGGGGCCCGATCAAAGCCCGAAATCATGGTGCTAAAGTTTGCATCGTTGAAACGCAACGAAAGTTTTTTTTTACAATTTATTTTCCTCATTGTTAATCATTACAAAAGTTCTTTTTTTTTATAGATGTACATTTAAGATCGCTAGATAAATATATTTAAAAAATCGTTTGATTTTTGTAATCATAATCTGCCAAAAAAAATTGAAGGAATTCACAAAGATTAATTTTCATTGCATTACAACGATGCAAACTTCAATCTCGTCCGAAATCAATTTCCGCATGGATTTCCACCGAATTTCATACCCGCGGGCCGCTTCTCTTCGTCGGCCTATAACTTTGCGGATTTTTTTTATATCGACTGTAAATTTGCTGAGCGTGTTCTTCAGCATTGGCTCTTTCCGATACAGCAAAATCAATTTTTTCCTGACCCAACAAAGCAGAAACCTCTCTTAACGGGCCTGCTTGGGGCGCCGAAAAAACCGACCGATTTTCAATACCTTCTCCTAGTGAGACTATTGGGCTGACGAGATCGGGATTTTACACACAACTAATACACAGCTTGCAATTTGGATTTTTTTTTTTTAAATGAGATCGAAATTTGCATCGTTGAAATGAAACGAAAACCTTTTTCAATTTTTTATTTTCATTCCTATCCAAAATGATATTTTGCAAATTTCTTGTAGATCGCTAAGTAAGAATCCGAAAAAAAAACACACGCGTGATTTTCGTAGCTCAAATTTGCCAAAGGAAATTTAGAAGATTAAGAAAAAAATCATTTTCGTTGCAAAAAAAAAAAAAAATGACGATGCAAACTTGAACGTCATTTTTTTTATGGAATTTTATTTTTTATTGATTAATTTTAAGATTTAATGGAAAATATTGATAAACAATGAAGTACACGTTCGATGCAATGCCGTCAGTGGTTAATATTCAAGTGTGCCTGGTGCGCGCGATATACGCGCGTCGGGGAAAATGAGCAAGACGATTGATCATTTTTCACGGCCGATGACGGCCGGCACACGCGGGGCCCCGGAGAAAGGTTACTCGCCCACCTCGGCTCGCGCTATCAAAAGGGTCCGCACAAAAGCGTGTGCGTTGGTAGACGCATACGCGTGTGCGTGTGTACATACGAGAATATAAAGGCCCCCGAGAGCGAGAAGAGTGTACGTTTCTGGTGTGAGCATAAAATCGGGCTACTTTTACGAGCCGCGCTTTACGGCCGACTAAACTTTTTAATAATTCGGCCTGGGGCCCAGCGAACGGTAATTAGTTGGTAATTTAATGAGACCCCGTCGTAAATGCCCGACGTTCCAAGCGCCCCGGTAATTACGACTCCGTATTTTTCATAATAATCGCAGCGTTTCTTTTCCTCTCTTTATACTCTCAATTCCGTTTTTTTTTTTTTTTTTGCCGTCTTCCTCCCCTCGTCGTGTATGATAATCTCGTCTCTCTCGTTCTCGGCATCCGAGGAGATCTTTCGCGTTCTTGGCGTGCTCCTGCTCTCGCTTACACCGTCCATAGAGTGGAAAATAAATTGGTTTTCACTTCTTCTCATTTTTTTTTTTTTTGTTTCTGTTCTTACACTCTTTTCTCCGGGCATCAGCCTCTTCCCCGCGTGTCTTCCTCGTTCACTCGCTCGTCCAATCTCATATCTCGCTCGAGCGGGGCCGTAACAGCTTCGTGAGGATGTTGTAATTGGCCGAACGAGAGGGAGAATCTCCCATCTTTTGCCTCGCGAGATAACGATATCCTGTTGAACACCGCCGCAGATATCTCGCCGCGCACTTTTACTCGTGGCTCTCTCGGTCGTGCCTCTTTTCCCTCGTTTTTTTTTTTTTCTTTCCTCTCTGATACGATCAACAGAAAATTATCGGACCTCGTTAATACAACACTGGACTAATTCAACGTCGTATCCTTCGTATTTATTTTCTTTTTTTCGACCTTTTTCTTTGATCACCGTGTTGAATTTATGGCTCTAATTTTGCGAATCAAATTGAGCCATTTCTATATAAGGATTTCCGCGGCGAAAATCCGTCGACAATAATCGTGCACGGAAGTTCGCACCATCGTGATGAATTTATTGCTTCTCTTCGCAGCAATGTTAAATTCGGAGAGTCCTCTTCAATTATATACGTTGTTCAGAATTTTAATGTTTAATTAACGTACGAACTTGTTACGTATACAGAGGCACGATATAATAATACGAAGAAATTTTTCGGTACTCCGGAAAGTAATTATGAAAGGTTGAAAAGTGGTGTTGGTAATTGGTCGTTATTTTCTCAGTTTGCCTTCTCCCTGTAATGTTTTTGCCTCTGAATTGCGAAGTGAATTCAACCAGCAAACTCAGACTTTCAAGTTCTTGTCTCTTATGGGAGAAAGTGATTTTGGAGACGTTAAGACTTCAAGCACCGTCCTTGGAACAGCAAGATGTACCGATAGCCAATATTACGTGGATATTATAAATTCAAAATGTTCATTTCCTATATACTTGTGTGTGTATATATATATATATATACACGAAGATAACAGTACGTACTTGGTTCAAGGCGTTTTGCCGGAGCTCTTGGGTTTTCCGGTACAGCCGCTATAAATCAGTGACTCGATTGTCGACGTTCCTACCCTTCTTTCTTTCTCCCTTTCTCTCTCTCTCTCTCTCTCTCTCTCTCTCTCTCTCTCTCTCTCTCTCTCTCTCTCTCTCTCTCTCTCTCGTCTCTTTTTCCAGTTTTTCACTCGGACAAGCCGTGGGCAAAGCCCGTGTTAACGCCAACTTTTTACGTTGTGTAATGACCTCAAAGCAGCATGGCGCGGCTGACTTTACGAAGCCATTCGTTAAACTGCGAGAGAGAGAGAGAGAGAGAGAGAGAGAGAGAGAGAGAGAGAGAGAGAGAGAGAGAGAGAGAGAGAGAGATAGAGAGAGAGAGAGAGAGAGAGAGAGAGAGAGAGAGAGAGAGAGAGAGAGAGAGAGAGAGAGAGCGAGCTTCGGTTATAACCACGCGAGAATGTACCTCGTGGGCATTGTTGCCGCGGTTGTTTTTTTTTTCTTTCCTTCGCCCCCGGGGTAGTTAGGGAGAAGGAATAGGGGAGTAAATGTGAGAGAAAGATAAAAAAAATAACGAGAAAGACTGAGATAGCGAATTTGAGATAAAAGAGTACTCGGTGTGTACACATGTATGTGTGTGTATGTGCGTGTGTAACGGGAATAGCTTCAGGCGCAAGGCGACAGCAACGACGAAAGCAGGATTGGGATCTCCACGGGCTTTTCAATTACCGTTTCCCTTTCTGTGTTGCTCTGCTGGCTGTGCTCCCCGCACCTGCCTCGCTCGTTTTTGCAATCTCTTTGACTTGTCCCCCTTCCCCCTCCCGGCCCTTCGTGGCGTATATAGCCTACTGGTTCGTTCTGTACAAAAAACTGGAGAGAGAGAGAGAGAGAGAGAGAGAGAGAGAGAGAGAGAGAGAGAGAGAGAGAGAAGAGAAAGTTCATGGAAACATCATTGCCGCAAACACGGTACCAAAAAGCAACATCGACGCGAACCTTCTCATACACGCTGAAACGGAAAAACCCAAATGCACCAATTATTTCCGTTCCCCGTTAAAGGGAATGGTTTTTTTTTCGTCCGAAACGCAAAAATGTATAAAATCTCCTGTGTTTGATAATCATCGATACTATATCGCGAGGTGTTTTTTCGGAACGATTCACAGTGGAAACGATGCGTTTTATGAATTTTTGTAGAAATACTGCTCCGCGCCGCGACATATTGTTTGAATCCAATTACAGTTTTGTTTGAATGTCAACCCATCAAACTTTTGTTCGATAATCACGAATGTATTTACTTGAACTCGACAATTCAATTGATTACAATTGTTTGAATCGTTTGCTATTATATGTGTTGTTTAAATCAGATACACCATTTTATGATGTTTTGTTCAAATCAAATACACCTTACGCGCTGCAATGACATCGTATATTTCTTACTAGAACAAATGTTTTATTTCGTCAAAAAAAAAAAAGGTGTCTGCTTGCAATAGGAATATTGGCCTTTCTAATATTATTTTATTTGAGTCTGGATAACCGTATTGATCCTGTCAACAAATATTTTTACCCATGATATTCGTACAAACAGACTCGAAGAAAATCTCAAAATCAGACTCGAATCCCAAAATCAGCCAGTAAAATTCAACTCAGCCGCGTAAAAGGGGGGACAAACCCTTTAGACGCCCGAAAATGAGTCATTTTTCGTGATTTTTTTTAAACGTGACAAAATAATTGCATCATTTTTAAATTTTGACATCTTATTAAAATGTTCAAGTGTTAAAAAACATTTTTTTTTAACATAACAAAATGGCGCCTTTATAAATTATTCCTTTAGGCGTCTTTTGCGTGATATCGAAAAGTGCTGTATTTGTCTGATTTTTTCTATTGATCCGAAACAGAAATGGAAAATATTTTTCGATTATTGACATGTGTAGGAACAGGATATACCTATAAAAATATAAAAAAAGTATAAAATTAAAAATTAGATAGGCTTTCTAATAAAATTTTTCATATTTTCGACCGTTTTCACGACAATTTTTACCCCAAAAAGGTAATTTATTTACGCGATAACCTTAAAACTTGAGGTATAACTTTCCGATAAGGTTATAGTGAGAAACCTCTCAAAATTTCAGCCAGATCGATCAATAACTTTTCGAGTCGTAGCATGAGCAATTTTTTTAACATGCCGTTTTGAGATAATCGCATTCAAAGGTTCCCTAGTGCCACAGCATGCGGCCCCCGCGCGCTCTCGACTATCCGCTATAACTTCGTAAATATTTCATATTTAAATTTTTTCGATTTTCCATTATAATCTCAATATATTATACTTTCGAAATATGTGAAGAAAAAAAAAAACCGATTTTTCGAACATTGTAAAGGGTTTTCCTCCCTTAATTATTGTAAACAATTTAAAAAAATAGGAATGTTTGCGGTTATTCGTAATACGATCACTCATTACATGATTTTCCAGCTCAAAATGTGATGCACTTATAATCTCAATAATTTTGTCACGTTTGTGCACCGCACGTGTGCTATATATATATATATATATATATATATATATATATATATATATATATATATATATGCATACACACACACGTTCTATACATTCGTGTATAACTGTGATTACGTAGTCGCATATATATAGCTGGCACGTACAATAATACAATGGTGCAGATAGTTGGACGACAATTCGCCTGGGACGAGATCACGTACGAAATTGCGGTAGATGGCAGCATCCAATAGCGTCACCGGTGTACAACCAGTAACCATATACGCCTATAACCCTCCTCCTCCCCCCTCATCTGACGAATACATCTATCTATGTTGGTTCGCTAAGAGTCAAAAGGACCCGCTTATCCGCGGAGGAGCATAGCTTCGAAGTCCTTCCAACGTCAGGTTATCGAATATGCATGTACCATAACAGCAGATGTAGCAGCATCAGCAACATTGCATCGGAGTATCGACGCGTCGCGGTTTCTCCATATATATATGATACAGCACCACCCTACCCTCGACCTTTAGCGTGTTCAACGCCGGGTAATAACAATAATAATAATAATGATAATGTCGATAACCCGAGAGAAAGGGTTGGGACAGTTCTATCGCGGAGTAGGTTGTGGGATAGGTAAACCAGCGAGTGAAGGATGATGGGTAGCCGAGTGAGGGTAGGTTTTTTTTTTTTTTTTTTTTAGTAAAACGAGGGGATTGGGAAAGGAGAAAACGAGAGTGGGGAGACTTGCTGGGAGAGTGTGATGAGATAGCCTCGAACGAGCTGGCTCACTCGCTGTAGGGGGCGCTGTTGCATAAAATTGTAAAACCTCGTACCCTCCTACTACCCTCGCTCCCTCACTCTTGCCGAGATAGCTGCAAACAGAGGCGAGTTAATTTAAAAATGCAAATTCCACCGCAGTCGCACCATCCACAGTGGGGAAAGTGAGGGAACGAGAGAGACAGAGAGAAAATGAAAGAGAGAGCGAGAGAGAGAGAGAGAGAGAGAGAGCGAGAAAGGGGAAGAGAGGGGTCTGCGAAATGTTGCGATCGTGATGTGAAAAAAGCGCGTGAGAGGGAAACAGAACGTGGTAGAGGATAGCACAGGGGCGTCAGGAGGGTGAACAAGGGTGAAAAAACCGTGGAGGGTGGCTGGAGTGTCGCGCGAACGTTTGAGAGGGGTGGTTCTGGCAAAAAAAAACACGCCAGAACCAGGAAAACGAGAGGGAAGGAAGAGTTTGCGAGGGATAGAGACTATATATTCGCGCCAGATAGAGAGAAAAGCCTGGCAGAGCAGAAAGAGCGAGAGAGAGAGAGAGAGAGAGAGAGAGAGAGAGAGAGAGAGAGAGAGAGAGAAGAGAGAGAGAGAAAGGAGGAGATAGAGAGCGGAAAACCGTGGAAGTGGGAAAGCGCTAGTATTTACGACGAGTCGTTAAATAATTCGGAGCTGCAAATTTTTCTCGTCGCTTTTTTTTTACACCATGTTGCCGGAGCACTTTTGTACATGTGTGTACAAAAAGAAAGAGAGAGAGAGAGAGACAGAGAGAGAGAGAGAGACAGAGAGATTTTTGTACTCTCTATCCGAGAGCTCTTCATATCCCCGACTGGTCTTCCGTTAGCATGGCGTCATCACGGTAGGTTTGCGACCTGGACGAAAAGTTGTTGCTATTCCTACATTCTCCAACTTTTCCCTCGCGGTGCGATTCGCTCAAGCTATTTTTGCACTCACTGGTGTCCGAACTATACTGTGTAGGAAAAAAAGGAATTTGGTACTTTTGGTAAGTATTCAGGCTAACTGCAGAGGACTCATTCAGTCACTTTTGTCACCAGCAAGAGATAAGCTTGTCGTAGTTGCTTATACGAGGTGTTTATTAAGTAGAATGATTTTTTTGCAATTTTTTAATCCGAATCGAATTACAATTCAATATTGTCTGCCTCAAAATAACATACTTGGGAAGCCACACAGCGCTGGAGACGATTCTTCCAATCCTCATAGCACTGCTGGAACTCATATACTGGAATAGCCTTCAGCTGATCGGTTACAGCCGTTTGACTGTTTTCGAGTATCCCAAAATGACGTGCCTTCAGATGATTTTTCAATCTCGGTAAGAGGAAAAGTCACAAGGACTCAAGTCAGGCTAATAAGAAGGCTGAGGAGCCACAGAAATGTTTTTATTGACCAAAAACTCGTTTATTGAAATTGCTGTGTGACAGCAATATTTCTCAGCCCCAATTCATTGGTAAAAAATCTGATGAACGGTGGTGTAAGTCAAATTCAACTCATTCCCGATCATTCTGACTGTCAACCGACGATCTGAACACACAAGATCCCAAATTCTGTCGACATTTTCATCGGTTCTCGAAGATGAAAGCCTTACGCTACGTTTCATCTTCAATCGACTCTCTTCTTTCTGAAAATGCCTTAAACCACCGAAAAACCTGGTCCCTTGACAAAACACTGTTTTCCGTGGACCTGCTGAAGTTTTGCAAAAGTTTCCGTTGTCACTCATTTTTCGAAGGCACTAGAAAAAACTGTTTCATGAAGAAAAAAAAAATCACTACGAGCAACCAAATGACTCTAGTGAGTTCAAACTTGTACCGGAGGCGTATCACAGGTTCACCTGCCGCTCCTCCAAGTCCCGCCTCCCAAGTATTCCCAGTTACACACCTCGTATACGATCGCGTGTCAAAGCAACGTCGTGCGAAATGCTCAGGCCTTCGCTTTCTCGTCGTAGCTCCAGTGACAACGTCAACGCGTCGGTAATCAAAGAGAAAAAATGCCTGACTCTCCTCCGCTACGCCGTATGAATTCTGCGAGGTGACGTGAAATGGGTGGATATTCATCGCGTCCCAAAGAAGAATACTAAAAAGGTGTGACGCAGCTGAAAAAGAAGAGAAGGGGCTGCCATTTTCGACTATATTCCCGTGAGCATGAATAAAATAAATGGGTAGCGTACAGAAGATAGCAATGATATCCAGGATGAGAGGGTCGCGCGCGCAATTTGATCCACCAGGAATTACATCCTTATAACTACCGGAAAACAGCGCACTGCGAACAAATCGTAACCGAACGAATAACGGGGCTAAAAAAAGTTTCGCTTTAAGGGATTACATACACCTGAGACGGCTAAAAGTAAGATTATGTTTACGAATGTTTTTGTGTATAAAACTGAATTTTATTAAACAACCATGATATACATTTTAAAGTATGACATTTTATCTACGTTGTGTGAAAATTTGGTTGAAAAATTTCACACGGTAAAAAAGTTACAGTCGTTTTCCTGGGACGTGTTTTCGTTGACAGCGTTTGCGGTATCAAATGTGCCTCTGCCATTTTTATCTAAAAAAAATAAATATTTGTTTCTTAAAGTAGATAGATAAAACTAGTACTTATTGAGCCGGAATTTAAAAAATTTAATTTTTTTCGGGTCATGGCAGTCACTGGAATTAAACAGGTGATTTTTCGCCTCAAAATTGTCCAGTACTTATGATGAAAAAAAAAAACTATGCCAGGTATCGAAAAAACGGCTCGATAAGTACTAGATTATTGTGTGAAGCAGAACTGCAAAACTTGATCCCGATCGGTCCAGTAGTTGCGGAGATATTTCTGGTACCGATTTTGAAACCACTGTTTCGAGTAAAAGGCGTTAAAAGTTTTGTGTACACTTTACACTGAAATAACTGGTTTATTTTAAACTTACATTTTACACTTCCATTGGATATTTTTTTTTGCTGTGTCAACCTCATTCATAGTCAAACTCATAGTCAAACAGATGACCAAGGCCGCGGCTATCTGCGCCCCAACCGTTAGTCGTTGCTCACCCGGTTAGTTGAAAAACGCTATAACTTCGTCATTGCTGCGAATTTCCTCATGAAATTTTCAGGGTAGACAGTCAAAGGATAGTACTTTCGAATGAGCGCCTTTTTAGAAAAATCGATCCTTTTGACCTACCCAGGTGTTCGTAAGCCCTTAACAAAAGAACCGCCGCGTTCTCCATAATCACCTGATTATAATTACAATTTCAACGCTTTACATGACAGTTAGTTTAGAGCCAACTTGAACGAACTTAGCGCGATGTCAACGTGTCTACGGTAGCTCATCCATACACAATATCGGAAAACCCATCAGAAAACAAAACTCCCTTGGTAGCTGCACGCCCACACACATTTATATACATACATCCCGAGGTAAGAGGACGTTGAGTGACGTGATCGTTTGAGAATCACTGGTTGCAATCTTGTACCAGCTGGTGTTTGCGGGGTCTCGGAAAGACGCGCGACTTGGCTGGTAACCTCTCCTCCGTCTTCTTCTTATTCTCAACTTCCTAGAGGGGTTTGCTGCTGATTGTGGCTGGTGGGAAGAGGGACTCGAGCTATCTTTGGAGTGAGGGGATATAGAAACGGGCTGGCGTCATCGGTGGATGTTAGGGAAAGAGTGGAGTGAGAGTAAAAGAGGCTGGTGGAGAGTGAGAGACTGATAGGACAGGATAAAGCTAGTGAAACTGTGAGCAGAGTTGAAAGGAGACGAATGAAGCGATGACTCTCGTGGAGGAAAGAGAAGCTTGGCTAAGAGATGAAGATAGATTTCGCGAAGGAAGATGAAACTCTCCGCCTGGTGTATAGCAATGTTACAGGAGACTCCGTACAATCGTTGGCATCGAAACAGTCATTGACAAGCTTGAGTAAATGGCCTATGGTATAGCTTGAAAAGAAAGAGCTGGTAGCATGCCAATAGACCGTGAAACGATTCCTCCATGTACGTCGTCGACTCATTCTACATATATATCCGTTGGACTTACGGATTCTCCTCTTCCGATTGCCTCCAAGCCGGTGGTGGCTTCACCCCCCCCCCCCCCCCCCCCCGCCGGTCCTTGATGTACGTCTATACATTCCCGAGAGTGGCGTTCGGAGGTCTGAAGAGGCGCACGGGGGATTGCGACAAGAGACTAGGTGGAGAAGAAGCTATGCCGGAATATATAGGGGCGCTGGGTATACCAGCTCCTTCGAGGTTGGATTGCCGAGAAGAGAACGAAGGGACGTGGCAAGGGAGTAAGGGTGAAGTAGGAAGAGGCTCGCGCGCACCGTAAAGTCTCCGAGGCATAGGGGGTTGGGTCGGTTGAAGGGTAGCCAAGAGACGCCATAGCGAGTCGCTTCACTCACTTACCAATCCTCGTGGCCTGGCCGTATAGCTTGGACTGCCGGCAACCCTCCCTCTGTGCTACATCGTCGCTTCCTCGCACAAGAACCTACGCGAGCACCGAGACTCGATTCTTCGCCACCTTCACCCTGCGGATGTTGAGTTAGGTCTTTGCTCGGATCCACATTAATTTTCCTTAACTTTCGTAATGTTTGGAAGCCTCAGGCGGATAGTTGAAGGGGCGTACACGTTTTTTTACCGAGAGCCCTTAAAGACTTTACAAGTTGAACCCATTATAAAATTATACAATAAAGTCAGTTCGCAAAATCTTTGGATTTCATGAAAATCAACAGGTTTGTATGAAGACAATCTAAGTTTATTGCTTTTACACTTATTGAATCTTAGTTTGATGTTATGTTCCGTAAAAATTAAAACTGCGGCTCATATTCAAATAAACATTTGATTTTCTAATTTCTAACTGCAATTTTGGATATGAAACATGTAGCATCGAATGAAGATCCAGCAACGGCAAAAATTCCAAAACACATGTCATCGAACGCGGAAGCTCATTTTATTATGTCCAATGTCCAAATGTTTGATTTCTCAATTTTCGAATCTTGCCATGGAGAAATTTGTTGGGGAGTCCCCAGATCCTACCACATCTCTATAGGGATTTGATAGGGACGTCGCACGTAGGGAGTCCACATTGGAATCCAAATAGATGCCGTGGTTAATTTCCGATTGAAGTCGTTTGAGAGTTTTTGTTTGACATTATCAATCGTTGGCTCTTCCCACAAAAAATTTCCTTACGCGATCCCGTTCCCAAATTTGTTGGTGAGTCCCAAGATGCACTTACATCTCTATAGGGATTTCTTAGGGACACCGTGCATAGGGAATCCTCAATGGCATTCAATTTGATTCTTCACTGTTCCTCGATTAACGCCGTTTGAGAATTCTTACCACGCTCGAATCGAAAACATGTGAAAAGTCATCTGAAAAAACTTGGCGTGTTGAAACATAACCTGCACGTTTTGATATACTTTTTTAAGCGATTCATACATTTCTTACATAAGTTTTATACTTTTTCAAAACCCACTCATTTTGTATACCTATATATTTTGTTTAGAAAATTCAACGTACAGAATGCGATGTCCATCAGGAATCGTAACGCTGTTGAAATTCGCATCGTTGGAATGCAATGGAATTTTTTTTTAATTTTCTTTATTCTCCATTTTAATTGTTATCCAACATTTTTTTCGACAGCTTTGAATTGTACTTCTCTGAGGAAATTGTTTAAAAAAATTTGCCGTAGATTTGAACTGTGAAAAAAAATAGGGATTATTTTCATTGCGTTCCAACGATGTAAACTTCAATATCATAAATCGTATGGGATTCTGTTCGATAATGTGGCAATCGTTTAGGATTTAAATTAGACTCGTACATTGAATTCCAATGGGAAATCCCGATTAGAATCCAATGTACGAGCGTGACGTTTTAGTATATGGATCCAATGCGATGACCCATCGGATCAGGAAGTAGGGACAAGTATAGGAATCCAATTGCATCCCTACGACAATATTTGCACGGTTTCTGTAAGGATGCCCTAATATTGGCCATCCAAGTTCCTTGATTGTTCGCCTTTCCGAAGCCTTTTTTTTAAATGATGTTGAAGTTCGTATCGTTGGAGAACACCAAAAAATAATTCTTTCAATTGTTCCCAATTTTTTTTTTGCTTTAAAAATTACTCAAACGTTTTTACGTATTCTTATTAGAGTTCTAGAAGCACAATTTGCCGAAAAAAAACGAACACTTTGGATAATCATAATAATAAAGAAATGGAAAATGAGCGAAGAAATGGTTGCATTCCAACGTTGCAAATTTCAAAACCATTTTTTGGCATAACCAGACCAGATATCCCCCCCATCGTGAACTAGTTCGGCAACATTCTCGATATCCCTATCAGAGCAGCCACATTCGAATCCTTAAAGCACCCGAATTTCGCTACGATTTGCCCTGACAAATTTCCACACGGGTCTTTGTGCTCCTTTTCACCTTTTTCATCTACTCCACCCGGAAAGCAATCCCATCCTTCCATCTAGTATACCGTTGTCGTGCACTTCACGTCGCTCTTTACTATCCTAGACCGGAGATCCCTCGTGTCTCGCGATAACCAATCCTCGCCTCGTCGCATTTCACCCGCCCGCCGGCCCATTCTCGCGCCCTTATATACCTTAGAAGGAACCGAAGCTTGGCCTCACACCACTTCCGGACTTCTGGTGCCTCTTCTTCGGTTCCGTGTGCTACTAACACTACTAACCATCAAGACATTGCGCCACCGCACGACACCGCAGCAGCCCCTTCCTTGCTTCCGCACTTGCCAACTTGCTCGCCCACGAACCAAAGTCATCCCTTAACTCTCCATACGCCCATCCGAAACTATACATATAGTGTATCCGATCTTACACAGCCGACCACCACAATATTCTCTTCCTGCCTGTTTTCGGGAGTTTGCGGGCTCGTATCGTGCAAGCCTCGTGCCCCCTTATTGATCGTGCCTCGAAGAACCCTCTTTGCCAAGCGTTAAATGTAAGAATACCAAATTGACTTCGAGGTGTGCTCAACGTATGATTGTGTGTGTATGTGTGATTGTGCGAGTAGTGGTAAAATGTACCTCAATGGCGGTACAAAGTTGACCGTAATACGGGCAAACATCAGTACCCTTCCGCTCCCTAAGTTTCATCTGTTTAAGCGAGGGTTCACACGGACGCCCAATATGTTTGGAACCTGTTCCATTCTGCAAGAAGCATCCATTGTGATCAACTGTGTACATACGTACTGCCAAACTTTGGCCCTCGCACGTTACCACGTCTCTCTACAACGTACATAAATTTATGCGCCAAGGGATTTTAGGGTCATGCCGTATTGAGGGTTGTGTACCCAGGTTATGGCGAAAAACACATTTTTTTTTTTTTCAAACGTGTTTTAAACAAGACCACCAATTTCAATAATAAAGTTTTCCAATTACCACTATTTCTGTGTCATTGGAGAACTTGTTTTACATTCAGCTTAAGGGGTCTGCAAAAGCTAGAAACTTGAAGAATACGATTTCGTTTACTGCGGTTTTGTGGAAAATCAAAAAAATTTACGGAGTTATGATGATTTTTGTGAAGGGTCAGATCGTCAACGCTGCGCTACGGCGAGATTTTTCGTGCGTTTTGCCTGGAACTGTTTTACGAAACGGTGCAAGTTGTATCTGAATTCGTCCGATTCACTTCAAATTTGGACAGAGCATAGTTTATAACATTTTCTATCGTATACCGGATAATTTTTCATATCTTTATCCATCTGTCAATAATAAAGAATTCAACTTGTTTTTTTCTACAATCAAAAATTGAACTTTTTTTTCTACAGCTTGCCATTTTCGTAATTTCCAAAATTCACAAAAAGTCTCTCGTCATACGAAAGTTTTATTATCATCCTAAAGGAATTTATTCTTATTTTGGATTACTCGAATTCCCAGAACTACCAATATAATAAACTTCATTGCTTATAAATATTTTTCAATAGAAAAAAAAAACCTCAAGCTTGGCAAGACTGTGCATTAATCGTGTATAAAATGCCGATCTCGTAATCCGAATACTCTCCTGAGAAAAAAAAAAGTATTGAAAATTATGAGGCTTCAACCTCATAATTTGCATCATTGGAATGCAACGAAAATTAATATTTCTGAATTCTTTTAATTTCTTATGGCAGATTTTGTTTACGAAAATTCTTCAACCATTTTTTTAAAATATTTATTTAGCGATCTACAATATAATTCTATATTGAAAAATATGCATATAGCAATTAAAATGTAAAAAAGATCTTTCATTGCGTTCCAATGATGCAAACTTCTTCCCCATTGAAAATTTGAGCTGTTTTTTTTTCTTCCCCCATCTTACGCAGACACGTTAATACGTACTCGTGATCACGTCTCCGTAAAAAGAGACACGAAAAATTGGCTCATAACCTTCTTAAGTCCAGTAAATATTTCCATACAAGCAAATAAAAGCATCAACACTGGAGAGAGAAAAATACGTCGAATGTACCTAATTCAGAGAATTCGAACGATCTATTTCCCTCACACGTGCGAATATTTCCGTGGTATTAGTTTTTGGAAGGTACGCGCGTCAGCAATGTAACATCGTGTCACCGAGGGTGTGAATGCAAAAGTGATGCTTCCGGGAACAAAAAGAATACGCGACAAGGCTCTCAGAGGCTTCTATGCACTCGTGTTTCTTCTTTCACACTTTTCCTTTCAGCCAAACTATGCACCCTCGTTCGTATCTCTCCCCGTCGCTCTGTGTCGGCTTTTCATGAATTCACTTGCCAGACTCGAGTATCGCTACTCCGTTGGCCTAGTTTTATGTTCCTTTTATTTTCCGAGACACCGACTCCGCGACCACTTGACTTTTTTATCTCAGTTTTTTTTCGAGAAGGTCGCATCATTACCGACCATGAGAATTCACAAGTTTCACTATTTTTATTGCACTGTCGTAAATGTCGGATATGTATTTTTTTTTTATCTTTCCTGCGGTTGGTGAGCAATTTTATTTTTCATTCTCCATACGATGAGTGCCTGTACATATATATATATATTTATGTTTTTACGAGTGCTCCCGGAGAGCGGGTTCGCGCAAAACTCGTTTAACGATCGAACGTGTGTAGGAGCATTAAAAAATGTAAGAAGCTCGTATTCCAGTGACGAAACACATGTATCGTGACTTCGTCTCTCTCTCTCTTTTGCACGATATGTACACTTTTATGGTTGGTATCGACTAGCCCTCGTTACCAGGGCTTTTTTTTATCTTCGACCTCGTACCGGCAAATGTGGAAACTCGCTCACGAGAACGTATCACACACATTTCTTGTACTTCTATGTGTGTGTGTGCGTGTGCGTGCGTATATATATATATATATATTTATGTGTCTCCTTCGGGATCTGGGAAAAAGTAAGGACCTTTTTAATACACTCTCCCGATTCGGTTAGACCTGTCAACGCGCTGCCACCCCTCGTCCTTTTCTTTTCAGGCTCTTTGAAATTCCACCAACACGTGAGCAATCGTCAGTTGACATCGTGGAGAAATTTGTACTCCGCTGCCTTTCAAAGCTCTTCGTTCCCCCAGGCTCTCGTTTTCATTTCATCTTTCCATTTTTCTGCATGCAGAAACAGGGTGTCTCGAAAAGACCTGATATTTCAATTTATTAGTAAAACGTATTATTTATTTGAAAAGTACAAATATTTTTTTTTTATATAAGGTAAAAATATGGAGGTTATGTGTGGAACACAATATGGCTGCCTCGTTCCTGTTTGCAAACATTCACTCTGTTGACGAAATTTTTTATAACATTTTAGTATAATTGCGGACTAATTTCATTAAGGCCTTAGGCCACTCTAGAGGCCGTAAAAAAGGGCATATTTTGTGATTTTTTTTTCAGCGAGACCATAAAATAAATCGGAATTACAAAATAGGGGTTTTATTATACACGTAATTGACTATACAAAATTATTTTTTCACAGCGATACATGTCAAAATGGCGACTGTGCAGCATTTTTCCGACGACGCCTTTATTTCTGGAAGGTCAACGGCCGGATCAACAGCTCCTATAATTTTTGAGTTCTGATGAGACACAAAAGTTTTTTCGATTATATATAAGAATAGCTATAGAAGTACATAGGATTTTTTGATATATTGTTTTTTGTCAAAATGGCGCATTTATAAAACAAAAAGTACAAAATGCCATGAGAAAATCGTCAGAAAATTGTTTATAAAACAGGAACTATGCAATATAATTAAAAAGAAATCCTACGTAGTGCCTCAGAAAATGTTATTCTAAATATACAGTTGAAATTTCAAGTGAATCGGTTGAAATTTGTTTGAGTTATGAGTCCGGCCGACTTGAAAAATGTAGTTTTGAGATAAACGCGTTTAAAGTTAGTAGAAAGTCACGACATGAATCAAGAGGAGTTGCGCTAGAATTTGAAAATCGAGTACTTAGAGATTGTTCACATCCATAATCTTTTGGAATGTAATTTTATAGGTACTAAATGTTGTTGAAGTTTGCATCGTTGGAGCGCAACGAAATATTTTTTTTTATTGCACAATTTTATTTGGCCGATTTAGGTTGTGAAAATCTCTCAAACGATTTGACGTATTTTTATTAGAGATTCACGACCTCGATTTGTAAAAATAAAAGAGGCTTTGGATAATGATAAAAATGAATAAATGAAGAATGAAAAGAAAAAAATCGTTGCATTCCAACGATGCAAACTTCAACGTCATGGTACTAAGGTACATTTTTAACAAAAAAAAATTGTTGTTTGGAAAATCCTAGAGTGGCCTAAGGCCTTAATGGTGTGTTCAATTGCTTCCTTGAGCTCCGTGATGGTCTGTGGATCATTGGCATACACTTTTTCTTTCAGAAAACCCCAAAAAAGTCCAATGGTGCCAAATTCCACATTCTTGATGGCCAATTCACATCGCCGCAGCGCGAGATAAACAGGACCATGAAACTTCGTCTCCAATAACTTTCACAATTTTCACAATTTTCATGCCTTGTTCAATTGTGTAATTCTCCATCACTAAACCTCAATACTTCCAGATGCCAGTAGTCAAAGATTAGTACTCTATGTTCGCCACAAAAAAAATGGTGCGCAGTTTGAAATGTCACTTTCGAATGAATTCCAATGAATTCCCACGCATTGTATAATATTCGTTCTCGAAGATGGCTGTCAAAAGAACTTCTTGCCTGACTTTTTTTCTTCAAGGAAGACTACCATTTCTAATAGTTTTTGTGGAATTCTAACAATTAGAAAGTTTGCGACGGACCAATGAGCCCGTGGTACTGGAATAAGGGTTAATTATGTAATTGCTAAGGGTACGAAGGATCCTCTTATAATACTTCGCTCAAGATATTCCTTCAAAAGTTTTCCCTTGTATAAAAGAGGTAGAAAGAAAGGGAGGGGGAAGGGGGTTTGAGCGAGCAGGGAAGCGTCTTCTCCCCTAATGACAAGTAAAGTTATTTTCACCCACCGGGGTTTAAGGGCTCTCGAAACGGTACCTTAACTAAGAAAATTTATGCGCTCGACTCGAGGCAACGTTTCACGAGAGGGACTTTCAATTTCGGCAAATTTAAGACAAGGGTGTAGGGGTCGCGACGTAAAAGACGATTTCATAAATTCGGTGCGAGGCGTGTAATCTTGACGAGTTTCGGAGTCGTCCGAACGAGGGTGAACAATATAGAAACTGAGCGAGCATTCTGTTTTACGAATTTTCTTTTTCTGCCAACCCCTAAACTCGAGGGTGGCAGGATGTTGAATCGCGCGAGGGACGGAGTGGCGCGCGTGTGAGGAACATCAAGGGGTAATGGGCCGCGAGATATAAGCCACTATATGGTGGAGAAGATAGATAGAGAGAGAGAGAGAGAGAGAGAGAGAGAGAGAGAGAGAGAGAGAGAGAGAGAGAGGGATGATGTTCCAGTTGCTCCTGAGGGATGAACGGCGCGGTGGCTGCCAAGGTAATTGAGAAGAGGAGATTTACTCGGTGAGCTGATGTTCTCTCGTCTCTCTTCTGCCCTATTCCGTTACCCGTATAACACCAAGGGGATGCTTTACGACGTTGAGAATCTGCCGCTTTTACACCCCCCTCATTCCCACCAACGTATCATTTACCCCCTGCCCAAATTGAGAATTGTAGTACCTTCGTGAGATCGCGGCCAAACTTCGTCAAATAAATGATCAATGTGGAATCTTGTTTAGTCTTTTTATCTTTTCCGATAGAATCGTGATGTACACTTCTTGATACATATACAGTCAGGACTAAGCTTCTCTCTGGCTCTTTCGTTCGCGCTCTCTCTCTCCCTCTCTTTTGGCACTCCACGATTCGTTAAAAATCTGAAACAAATTTTGACATCCAAAATTTTATGCACATCCATTCTATAGAATAAATTATTATCTGTAGATAATAATAGTGCTGATAAGTTATTAACAAATTATTATTAACCCAAACAATATATCTATTTAAAATTCTATAGCTGATTTTTCTAAAGAATTATGCATTTTTTTTTAATTTGAACTGTTCTTTCGAGACTTTTGCAATTTGTATTTATCAAATTTTTTGGCCAGTGACTTGGAAACTTATCAGTAACGTGGCGTCTTTCTTTTGAAAAAGTATACAAAATTCGATATCGTTTATCCATTATTCAGAACTGGAAAAAAATCATTGTCATTGCATATGAAGAACATTTTTTAGTATTTTTTTTTTAATTGTCTATTAATAACTTTTTGGCAACGCTGTTATTTGAAATAAATGTTCCCAACAACCTTAAGATGGCTGGATTTTTTCGGAGTTTTGTCAAATCGCGAAGGACCGGGGGATCTGATCAAATCAAACTTTCGACTGACAATGTACGTGTATTAAATCCTCAAGGATGCTTCCAGACCATAAAAAAACATCAATCAATTAATCGCACACTCATCCCGCCCTGAAAAAAAAATCCCTCCTCGATGCTCTGAGATTTCACCGAAAAGGTATATTGTTTTGAAAAGAAATAGAAAGTGAGAGAGCAAAAGAGCTGGATTTCCCCCAGCAAGAGCGGAAATATATGGGTGTGAGAAAAAATATATACAATCGTCGAAAGAATGCGAATTCATCCCGACGTTATTCCACCCTCGGGGAATACCTTACGCACCCTCGGCCGGTACGTCCAAAGGGACAACGCGAGGTTCGAAGAGACGAGGGCAAAAAAAAAATTGCTTCATGTATAAGAAGAAAAATAAAAGTTCCGAGATCCCGAAATTTCGTCGATCGTTTCTGCGATGAGAGAGCCTCCCGTGTATGCTCGTCCATAAATGTATTTTTGCACGGTCATTCCCGAGAGAGAATGAAAAGAGGGAAGCCGAGAGGTGAAGGGACGACCCTGTAGTACGAGGAATTTATTCTCTCGGTGATCCGAGACGTATTTGCAGAGAGAAATGGAAACCTATCGGACCCACCGTTGATGGTATACATATCCTTGGGGTCTACTCTGGGGAAAAGACCAAGGGGGCTTTTTTCATTCTCTCGAGCTTCTTTTGCACCCGAAGGCAATGTAACTTGACAGGTTCGAGTCAATGGCTTATTTAGAAAGGGAGGACACGAAACTCCTTCCAAAACTCCTTTATAGCTACATCAATATTATATATCAGTCAGTCTTATCAGAGTGGCAGATAAAAAAAAAATCCAAACGAAATTATCTCCCTTCAAACTCTGGGAACTTTTTTTTTAACATTTGTACAGATTGACGGCAAAATTCTATAAAGTACAGTACAAGTTCTAAAAAGATGAAAATAATTTTATAATTAATTTCAATGTTTCTTAGTGAGCCTGCAGGCTTTTACGATCCCATCCCTTTTAGTACCTGACTAAGCATATTTTAATACACTATCTTATTAATAATTTATAACAAGGCGTTCACCGTCCACACGCACGAAAACGTGAGGAAAACACGTATCGTCTTTGTTGCGGCTTCCTTAAGATCTGGTGGCGTGCATTACAGCCACTCATAGCTGGTATGCTTCTCAATATCACTTATTTTTATTTTTATTTTTTTTATTAATACTTTATGCTGCGGCGATATCGACGATGCTTCGTCGCGGTGTCACGTGAAAGTAAGATTATGTTTCTTGCCGTAAATAACGCCTCAACGTACGTAATACCTCGTCAACGACTGATGGCAACACTTAACGATTGACGTTCCACAGCGACATTTCACCATTTTTAAATCCTAGGACGTAAAAGACCTCTTTTACGTATCGTTTACACGCACGAAAAATCGAGGAAAACATGGTTGTGGTATATAAAACCTTTTTTTTGCAGATTTACATTCTAGATATCTAAATGAGTATCATTAAAAAAGATTGAGAGACTTATGCAGGCAAAATCGGGCAAAAAAAAATAAAGCGATACAAAAATATTAACTTCCAACAATGCAAAGTCATTGTTATTAAATTATCATATATTACTACCTCGTTTCCAAAGATTGCGACACCGAATCAAAATCATGAAGTTCGTTAACGTAAAAGGAATCAGAGAAAAAAAAATCAATTTTATTACTAGTTCGGAGAAATAAATCTGACTATTTAACGCCCCGTGAGTCAGTTTTCCGAAGGTCTAATTCGATATCCCGCGCCCGGAAACGCTTCGCCCCATTACATAAAAAATCCCCAGGTCCCTTTCTCGAGAAGTCATCAACAAGTACTCCACTAGAGCTCGTTCGATGCTACGCAGAATTACGATATAACGAAATGTCGGATTTCGTATGATGATAACGACGATGATGGTGATGATGATCGGAGCGTTCGTGAATGCCCAAGGGTGCGGGCTACGCTAAATATGCGCATAATAACGTGATAGGGAGAAAAAGCCAATGGCGTCCTGAGTACTATGCGGAACAGACTCGCAAAAAGTCTCCCCCCCCCCCCCCCCCCCCCCCTCGACTGTATTACCCAACGACGTCTTGCGCGATGGATATAGTCGCATAAGTAATTTCGTAGCCGCCCTATCCCCATTTGGATTATGAGGACCCATCGTCTGCGCGTGAAGAGTCGTTTTATTGAATGAGGGCCAGAGAGAGAGAGAAAGAGAGAAAGAGAGAAGAGAGAGAGAGAGAGAAAGAGAGAGCAGCGACGAACAAGGACTCATCGTGGGCTACGAGCAAAGAAATAAGGATCTATTCGGTCGTGTTCGTCGAAGAAGATGGCACGCCGTGTCGTACGTTTCTTCGTTCGGTACTTTATATCCTTGTAAATCGTCCTGGCTCTGCCTTTTCAAACCTATTCCCTCTCCTCCCCCACTTCTATCTGCCCATTCGCCAACCCCTTGTAGTTTTAATGCCGGGCAGTAAATACGAAATGAAGATAGAGAGGCATCGCTTTGCAAAAATAATAGCCATTCACGTGGAAAAGAGGCCACAACGAACAAGCCGGGGTGCAGTTTACGACGCGGCTCCCATTAAAAATCATGATCCCGCCTTTTTCTTACATTTATCTTTCTCTCTCTCTCTCTCTCTCTCTCTCTCTCTCTCTCTCTCTCTCTCTCTCTCTCTCTCTCTCTCTCTCTCTCTCTCTCTCTCGTCTCATCCGTTACGTTCACGAATTGCCCTACCACTCGTAATAATTTATCGCTAATACGCCTTTCCGCATTTTTTTTTTTCTATTGCAGAGAAACTCGATATCGCCCGCCGAGCGTGAAAAGTACAGCAGACCAAGGAGCACACCGGATCCGCAACATCACGAACACATGCATCTCAAGAAAATGAAGAAGGAACAGGACAAGGATATCGGACACGTGAGTAGAGCAATGCTTTTTTTTTTTATTCTCGCGTTCCTGATACATCGGATTCTTCGTGTTGCACCATTATCTTTGTGCATCTTAAGAGGCACTGATTCGGACATCTGTTTAAATTTCAATATACTTATCATGTTTTTTAGTTGATATAAACGTATAAGCGAAAATAGACGAGGACGATATTTATCGTCCGTGAAAAGTTGCAACTTTAACACAGCTCTAGGCACGAAGTTGCCGTGATTAATAACAAAGCGGAAAATAACTTTAGCAGAAAGGTATTACTGGATGAATATAAAAAAATTGACAAAATTCATGCAAATTTGAGGAATGACAGTTCTTGATGGAATAATAATACATGAATTATTTTTAAAAATTTCAGTACATAATTTAGTAATTATAAACATATGAATTTAACACGGTCGCGCATGGGAAAACAGCTTCTGCAGACGTTAATGATTGCAAAACGAATGGAACTAAATCGCCGTAAATTCTGAAAGTATTATATCATCAAGATTTAGGATCAAGCGATTGATTATGCCAAGTTTCAAGTAAATCGACTGAGTAATTGTCCAGAAAATTAATTAAAGTAATAAGGCGTATCGCTTTCTTTAACGATGACTTAATAGCAATCTTTGGGAAACTCAATATATATTGAGTTTTTGGGTAATTATTGATGATAATAAGATGATCTGAACGTATTAATTAAATTTAAAAATTTTGAAATTTTATTGGACAGTTGAAACAAATGTAAAGTCACTGCCAAAACCTCAGTCAAGCACACGCGCATATCGTTGAATTTGACTTCAATTATTATTAAAAGTGTAAAAATAACCTTTCTAAGTGTTAATTTATTATTAAAGTAGCTATTTGTAAGGCTAAACATGTACGACATGATCCAGACTTGTAAATCCCCGATTCGCCCATTTTGGACTCATTTTTGAGAGTTCTGCCATCGTGACAGCTGTACATTGTATCGCTGGATTGTTCCACAGCAAAGCGACGGTGAAAAGAGCGACCAAGATCTGGTGGTGGACGACGGGGACGAGGGTCCTGGAAGTCCGGCGCCGAACGGCACCTCGTCACCACGAGAAAACGGCCTGGACAAAATGGGAGCATCGTCGATGGGCCAAATGGGTGGACAAGTGAAAAAAGAGGTGCCACCACCATCGCCGAGAAGCGGCACGAGCAGTAACGCGAGTACACCCTCCGCGAAGAAGATGGAGGACCGGGAGAAACCAACGACACCAATATCGAAACCCGTAACCCCGACGTCAGGTGGTGGCAGTAGTTCGAGTTCGGGCGGCCCGATGAAGAGTTCGAGCTCGAGCAAACCGCTCGTCTCGGCTTCTGCGGTCGGTCCCTATCCACCTCATTATCCACCTCCTCATCATCCACCGTCGGGTCCTCACGTCGAAATGCTTGGATATCCACCTGGTGCACTTAATGGTTATCCAACTAGGCCACCACTTCAACAGCTCTATGACCCTCACGGTGGCATGAGAGCTCCCCTTGGGCCACTCGGTGTACCCGGCGGAAAACCGTGAGTGTTTCTTTGATTCACCCCACACGACTTACCTGGCTATAGAAACCACAACATGATCGATAACTGTATATGTAAATATATACGCGAACTCTGCCCGCCGCTTCGTATTCGGGAATTTGGTTCATTTCGGGATTGGATTTTAGTTGAATATCGTATTGAGAATTTTTATGAAAAAAGCACCTTATTTATTTAGAAAAAAAAAACGATTTCCATGCAGTTTCTACCCAAAATCACAAGGCTAGAAAAAAAATATAAAGATGGGTCAGATAATGATTAAAGGTAACAAAACAGTTTTCAGTATTTGCTGATGTTGAAGTTTGCATCGTTGGAATGCAACGATTTTATTTCTTAATTTTGAAATGTTTGCGTACCAAACATGCAAAATTCACCTTCGTATTTACTGAAGAACTTTTTTTTTCGGAATGCAAAAGGGTGTTGCGTCCCACTGCCCTTTTAATTTCCTAAAATAATGGATATCGTCTTCACATCGTATTCTAATCCTATCAGCCTGATTTCAATTTGGAAAAAACAAATACGTAGACAGATCCTATAATTTTATAACCTTAATAGAATTAGGGTGATCGTTATTTAGCGGGCGTCTCAACTTCTTCACTCTCACTTCCAAAAATGAGTGGGCTCGGAAATGTAGTCCAGCACGTGTCACCGAGCGATAATATTTTTTTTTTGTAAAGTAACAAAAGGATTAGTTTTTGTCATATCTTTCCAGCGTAAATTTGGATGAGAAAATGTTTACTAATACTCATAAGTAGCAGCAATGATTGTTCTTCAAGTGAGAATCGCGGATACGTTCGCGAGAAATGAAGCCAATGAACCAGTGAAATTCGTAATCCTTCCAAGACCCGTATGTAATTGACAAATCCGTGCATAAGATTGATCAACGTTTCATTATTGGTTTTCCAGAGCGTACAGTTTCCACGTTTCGAGCGAGGGTCAAATGCAGCCGGTGCCTTTTCCCCCGGATGCTCTCATAGGGCCAGGAATACCGAGGCACGCCCGTCAGATAAATACACTGACTCACGGTGAAGTTGTGTGCGCCGTTACGATCTCGAATCCAACGAAATACGTGTACACGGGGGGCAAGGGTTGCGTCAAAGTTTGGGACATTAGTCAGGGTGGTAGCGGTAGCGCGAAGCCTGTGTCACAATTGGACTGCCTGCAGCGTGACAATTACATAAGATCGGTGAAATTATTGCCGGACGGTAGAACACTGATAGTCGGCGGTGAAGCGAGTAACCTGAGTATATGGGATTTGGCGAGTCCAACGCCAAGGATCAAGGCTGAATTAACTTCGTCGGCCCCGGCGTGTTACGCCCTCGCGATATCGCCCGACTCCAAGGTCTGCTTCAGCTGTTGCAGCGATGGAAACATCGCCGTTTGGGATCTTCAGAATCAGTCCCTCGTTAGACAATTCCAGGGACACACGGACGGTGCATCGTGCATCGACATATCCGCCGATGGCTCGAAATTATGGACTGGCGGCCTCGACAATACCGTCAGATCGTGGGACCTTCGCGAGGGCCGACAGCTACAACAGCATGACTTCACCTCGCAAATATTCTCACTCGGTTACTGTCCGACCGGCGAGTGGCTTGCCGTTGGTATGGAAAATTCGAACGTCGAGGTATTGCACGCATCGAAACCCGACAAGTATCAGCTACATCTTCATGAATCTTGCGTCCTCTCGTTGAGATTCGCGTCATGCGGCAAATGGTTCGTCTCCACTGGCAAGGACAATCTTCTCAATGCCTGGCGCACGCCGTACGGTGCATCCATATTCCAGGTGAGCTTTCTTTTTTTTTATATAACACTCGCACTACCTTTGTACAAGGTGGACAGAGATTGACCGCCATATTTATACCCAAAACTTACGGATCTCGAAATATTCGGGGTGGGATTTGGAAGATGTAGAAATAAGCTCCACATTGTGCTTTTTTTAAAATTCTCTGCTCCGTTTCTTACTCAGTAGGGTTTTTTTCTGCGATTTCTCTAATCTCATAGAATGACGAGTCATTTTTTGGGCAATGACAACATGAATTTCTTAGAGGGATCCGAAAGGGGTTTGCCGCTGAAGAATGTTTTCTGATTTTTTCCTACAAGGTTATGAAAAGTTACGGAGTTTTGTGAGAATCCATAGTAAACTCGAAATTTTTGGGATTCGAAATAAAATATCAAGAGTGAAAGAAGTTCCATTATGGGGTTTGGCCACCCTAGAGCAAGAAAAAATCAGCATTTTTCGGGAATTTGTTTTTGCAATAAAGGGATCAATGGAAATGCTGTAAAATTTTGTGGAAAAAATCGTC
The DNA here is from genome assembly GCA_963932345.1 of Ophion ventricosus. Lineage (NCBI taxonomy): Eukaryota > Metazoa > Arthropoda > Insecta > Hymenoptera > Ichneumonidae > Ophion > Ophion ventricosus. The sequence continues at coordinate 23,706,179 of OZ010717.1, forward strand.
AGATAATTGTTTATAAAAAAAAATACTGTGCAATATATCAAAAAAATCCTGCGTTCGTCGCCGGAGAATGCAATTTTCAATATACAGTTACATTTTCAGATCGATCGGTGATGATTTGTTCGAGTTATGTTTCCAGCCAGTTAAAAAAAAATGTGATTCCGGGAAAAACGCGTAAAACAGTTTTCAGTATTGAAAAATCATAGAAAATTCTTATATACCTCTAATCTGCGATATTTTTATCATACAATTGGCCTTTCGCATTGATGTCCTGGTCCTCTATTTCCTTTTTGAGCGCTCTGAAGCTGATCCATGCCTCTTTTGCAGCTTCAGGCAGCGATTGTTCGGAACGCTGGATGCGCTGCGCGTCCAGATTTTAGTTGTTCGGGGTACTTAGAGATTTTTACCACCCATAATATTTTGGTATATCATAAGACCCTGAAGCACCATTCAAGCCAAAGAATGTTTTTTTTCTCGAGTTTTCCAAAACTGTAGAATGGCCTAACACCTTAAAAAGAAATTAAACAGATTAGTCTCCTATTGCATTCCTACATTCTATTTCCATTGTATAAAGTTTTTGCTTAATTTATAAAAGTCTTTTTCTTTTCTTCTATATTTTCAGTCGAAGGAATCGTCGTCGGTGCTTAGCTGCGATATTTCGACCGACGACAAATACATCGTGACCGGCTCAGGCGACAAGAAGGCCACGGTCTACGAAGTGATATACTGAGGCTCCAGGACGTTTTGTTAATAGATATTAAAGAGAGAAAGAAAGAAACTCAAAGTGTACGCTTGTTAAGATATTTATGAATTTAATATATCGACGAGAAAGGAGGAACGAGGAGAGAAAGGAAGAAAAGTATTCCGTGTGTGTGGCTCGTGTTACGAATCGCGTGTGAACTTGATGACGTAAGATCATGACTTGATCGCGTAACCGAACGAGCGACGAGAAGAGAGTGGCGACGAAAATTAGTGAGATGTTGAATTATCTCCCACGTTGATCCCAAGGGACTCAAATATGCGGGAATTACACGTTCGGAGAAAATATCATCCATTTGTTAAAAAAAATTATCGTTCGCCTGCGCGCGTTACCATCTCACTTACTTGCGTGCTTTCGAATGCGAGCCTTTTTTTTTAAACCAAACTTATCGAGCTTTTTACTGTGAATTATCGCGCTCCCCTCCGATCGAACGACGCAGTGCCGATCACGACGGAGGTCAACCGAGAGAGGCGAGCCAATAATATTGAATGAAAAGAAAAAAGAGAAAAACGACGAATAAATCACGTAAATTCCGTGATTCTTAGAGAACTTATAGTTATAAATAAAAAATATTATATGATTATTTGAATTAAGAATTGTATAGAACTCATAGACATTAAGTAGGGAAACACTTTAGCAACGTGGTGTGACGAGAATGCGCGAAAGACCATTTACCATTTTCTTCTTCTTCGTTATTTCAACGAAGGCGATCTCGAACGCTAGGACTTGCGTTAGGAAAAAAAAAGAACAAAAAAAAAACCTTTTCACTTCGATCGGAAAAAAACGTGTTGCTTGTGTAATATAGAGCTCTATTATATTGTAAGCGTGTGGCTGGGAATTCGCGAGAAACGCGATGAGCGATTGTGAAAATGAGAACGGGAGAGCGTGTGTGCGTGTGTCGAAAACGATTAGTACGTGTGTGTCCGAAGGGCTTGAAACTCTACAAGTATGAGACAACGCCGCATACAGTGAAATTATTAACGTTAGAGTCTTCGAATGCGAGAGAAAAACCGTGAAAAGAAAATAAAAATACAAAGACGTAGAATTAAAAAAAAAGAGGTTTTTAAGATGTTATATATACATATATGAGCGAAGATGTATTGCGAGAACACTGTACAGGGTGTAGATAGTGTCAATAAGTATGCGGAACACAGGAAATACACACGAACACTAGGGTGCGTTAAAAAATTCAACGAGCCCTTCACACAATAGTATTGAGCGTAAAAAACAGTTCACGCCATATTCGAGCTCTCCAACTCGTGGCTAAGTGAAAGCAGTTAATATTTGTAAAATGCGGTTGAAGATTCTTAAAATTTATCTTTACTGGTTTGAAAATGTTCTTTTTAAATCTCGTTATCATTATTTTTGTACAGGTTACGGCAGTTTGAAAAAAAAAGCCTTTTAAATTTTCGACGTAAAACGTCGATTTTTCAAATAGATGTAACTTGCGTAAAAATAATGATATTGAGATTCACGAAGCTTTAAATATGTAAAGGTCGGCTAGAAGAATGTGCAATCGGATTTAAAAAATATTTAAGTTTTGAGTTATACAAATTTGAATCGAATGGTGACAAAAATCATTGAGTTAGAAAGTCTCGAGTCAGTGATCTGAAATTTGGCATGGATTTTTTTTTGTACCTAATACTATCGTGTGGAGGGTTGAGAGGTGATTTTTTTTCAACACACCCTGATACACACACGTGATCCAACGCTACTAAATTGGACGTGTATTATAAATACTATACATGCTACAAATACGAAAATAACAAAAAATGAGAAACGCAGGTGTATCTGCGACGAACGATTTGAAATCGAGATACGAAGAAAGAAATCGTTTGAAGAAAACACAAACGAACGTAATTGCATACTCGGTCGAAAATGATGGAATCGCAACGTGCCGTAAGCAGAAAACTGCCGCCGTTCGAATGAAACTTTTTTTTTTAATCCAAGAATAACTGTTCATCCTGGAATAATTAGAAGACGAATATTTTTTTAAACTCGCATCGTGATAATTGGCTATGAAATGTGTAGAAAAAATTCTGGACAACGTTTTGTTTCAAACGTTTTTTTCTTTTCGGTTATTTTTACTGTAGCCTTGAAAAGCAAGAAATAAAACGAATAGCCATAGTTGAAATTGTTCGTTTTACTCGTTTCTTTGGAGTTTCATTTTGAACGAAGCATCGTCTCTGCATAATTTTATGTTTCCCTTTCGGATATACCGTTATGACGAAATGACACGCGCCGAAAAATTTCGAGCCCGTGTCTCTCTCAATTCTGTGCTTATCGATGTAACGCCCCTGCTTGACGCAAAATTTTAAACAAGAAACACACGATAGTTTTCAGAATTCTTCTAGCTATTTTTCAACAGATTCTGACGGTTCGAGTATCAAAATGTGTGTTTCCACCGTGATTAGGTCAAGTATCTCTTTGATGTGCGATTAACTCAACCGAAAGATTGTTTTCTAAACTTTTAGTTAAAGTTTCGCCCGAGAAGTTCATCTTTAACATTTAAAATTAAAAAAAAAACGATTATGCAGGAGTTACAAGTCCTTCTTCCAGTAGTCAAATGTCGTGAAAATTTTAAACAATACGGTCCAGTCGTCGTTGAGAAAAACTCTTAAAGCTTTTTTTCGGGCACTTCTTCGCCGACGGAGCCGGCGAACGCCGACGTGTCATTTCGTCTTGAAATAAATTTCGCTTCAGATAAATAATTATTTCATCGCAAAATATTTCCATTTATTACAAGAATCACACGCAATTGGTCTGTCATAAAAACATTTTGAACGATTCAATTCATTCGAACGATCCTCGACCCTGATTCCAAATCAAAGAAATAATAATGCACGGCAGGAAAACTACGAGGATGACTTTTTTTAAATGTGCGCATCGACGCTGTTTAAATTAAAACTAGACAGTGTGGAAACAAGCCCGCTTGATTATTTCGCCCCGGGCGTCATCTTTTTTTTTTTCTTCAAATTAACAAAAACCAAGACACACACACACGCGCCGTAAGCCATTGAATACGTCGGCTAAATATATTCCGACGAGATATTTTTGTGACTGTCACTTATAAAACTTAAGCCTAGCGAATCGAATAAAGACGAATGCGATCGAATCTTTTATTAATATCCGTGAAATTGGGTGAAAGCGGAAGTGAAGTAGAGAAGAAAAAAAATAAAATAAAATGAAGAATGTTCGATCGGTATGAACGAAGCAGCAACGCGTTATAAAAGATGTGAGAAATGAATTCATCTCGTGTCGTAGATAATTTTAACGACCTAAAACCGGAGGCCTCTCATATAGGGTAATTAGCACATTATTCAAAAGCCGAAACGAAAGATGTAATGGGTAAAAAAGGAAGAATGAAAGATGGATATGCATACCGAATATTTATATTTTGTTACAGGATGACACAATGACACCGCTGTGGTCGTGCGAATCGCGCTTTCAAAACGATCGTTTTTTTGCAACTTTGTTTCTTCAGAAGGATTGTAACTTCACCATGTTCGGCCGAAAATTCATATGGGAACTTTGAAGTTGATTTTTTTTTCCATTAATCAATTTAATTGAAAATTCACAAATGGTTCCTCAAAAGATACACGAGAAAGAAGACAATCAAATTTTTCGAAATCAATTTCAATATAAAATAACGGCACGCTAGAAGTCTGCTCAAAGCCATCTTTCTCGCTGGTGGAGCACTTGGCGAATTTTTTCAATCTTTGGAATCGAACCTGGTGCAAAATACCAGGGCATTCCTTAAGGGCCATTATCCACCAAAGCTGAGATGAGCGAAACTAGAAAAAATCAACCAACAGAATCGTCATTTTCGAAAAAACCATCGAACGTAATTTCTTCAAAAATCCAATATTCTTTGGCAATAAAAAAAAATGGCCGACGACACGTGGAGAAAGCCTCGTACGAGCGACCACAGCTCCGATAATAGACCAATATAGAAACAACGATACCTCAAGAGACTCAATAATTAATTATCGCTAACGAATCGTCTGTACAAATCGATATTCTTTTACAGTAACCGAAAAAAAAAACCCATTAACGGTATATGCAAGCGAAAAAAGCAAAGAAAACAAAAGCGGAGAAAGAACGAGCCTTTCCCTTAGTCCAATTGCGCATTATAGCGAGCCTGCAAAATTCGAGAAAAAAAAGGTGTGTGTGTGAATTCACGTAACAATGGCTCATTCAAGAAATCGGTTCCTCGTGTTTTTCGTGGCGATATTGCAAACGTAGAACCCCCCAGCCCCCTCCCTTCGCCCTGTCGCCAACCAAAATAGTGCTTCGACTCAGAGAATAAAAATAACAACAACAAAAAAACGTATTAATTTTATACATAGTTCACGTTGTTCCTATAGCTGCGCGAAAAATTGTTTCTTTTGGCAATTAAATCATCTATTTATATATATACATATATAAATATATATATATGTGTGTGTGTGTATTCATATGTATATATACGCACGTACATACATGCATATAAAGTGTGTTATTTTCTCTTAATCGAGCCTATCCCAAATGTTCCTCATCCCATTCCACCAACGTCGCCAACTTTTGTAATATAATAGGCGTAAGAAATATTGAAGTATGACAGTAAATGTATATAAAATATAATGGAAACCATACTACCGGCATTCTTTCAATTTAGTTATCACCATGCTACCACTTTCGCACCTGTGGACAAAAAAAAACTAGTCAGAGTATGTTCGTTCCCAAATTCCACTGCTGAAGTAATTTTATCGACTGCTGATGATGGATTACCATCGGTCGGTAAGTTAACAGTAAATTTACATCGTTCGCTAAGCTTACAATTTTTAAATTAAGGGGCCAGTCCACTTTGAAAATTTCAAAAAATCGATTTTTTTTTACTGTTTTCGAAAGTACATACATTCATAAATATTGTGTCAAAATTTTATGAAAATCCGAGCTCTCTAAGTATTTTTTTTTTTACCTGAACGTCAGAACCTCATTTCGTCTAAGCTAAGGCACTTCAGCAACATTACGAGCATCCTCTTGCTCTTTCTGAGGAAGCACAGGAAGTTTTAAAACCTATTTACGAGGATCTCACCAAAACAGAACTGCTCGAAAGGTGTTTAGGTGGCCATACGCAAAACAATAATGAAAGTTTTAACAACTGCGTATGGAATATGGCACCTAAACACATGTTCAACGGCAAAAAAATCGTAGACATTGCCCGCAAAGTTTCCGCGTGTGTCTTTAATGAAGGATTTCGTCCAGTGCTTAAAATAATGGAAATAATGGGCGTCAAACTCGGCCCGATCGCCATCGGATTCGCCGACAATCGCAATGACGAGCGTGTTCGCTCTGCAAACCGCCGCAGTTCTGAGTGCTCAATAGAGACCAGAACCAAACGAAAGCAAGCAAGACTTGAAGAAATCGACGATGATGAGCAATCAGAAGGGATTTTGTACGGTGCAAGAATTACCGATTGAGTTTAGGTAAGAGTTTTTCATAGTATACACTTCAAACGCGTTTTTCTCGAAACAACGTTTTCAAAATCTAGCTCCATCGTATCTCTAAAACTAATAAACCGATTCTCTTGAAATTTGAACCACATATTGTAAACATGATTCGCAACAAGATGACCCTCGATGGTTTTAAAATTTTGATTTTTACTCTTTTTTTTTGCGAAAAACTGCGAAAAAAACGCGTTCTTTTTTTACTTTTTTCGTTTTTCATCTGCCATTTTTTAATTTTTTGATAAAACTTTATATCCGAGGGTTATTTTGTAGCTGGTGTCATACTGAATCTAATGGACTTTGATTTTTTTTGTTTCAGACAAGCCGTTGCCGAGTTGCGATGGAGCTACCTAGCCCACCTATTTTTGAGGCGTTACGTCAAACTATAGTTTTTGTACTTAAAAATGAATAAAAATGAATAAAAATTTTTTTTTAAATGTATTTCAAGACTATATTTATCAAGCCCAACAACTTTTATATTCCTATCTTTTATAAAACCCTCAAAAAAAAATCGCGAAAATAGCCTTTTTTCGTGGCTCCAAAGTGGACTGGTCCCTTAAAACAAAAATTTCAAAATCTTACATTCCCGGTTGAACCGATTTTTCGTATGAGATCGTGCGTTCGTTTATGCTTTGGATTTGTTTGCGCTCATTTTTGGTTTGATAAATCTTTGAACGTCTTCTGTTGTGAGTTTATATTGCATTTGTTGACGTTCAATTTGGTATTGATTGGGTTTGTTCGTTTTTACGGAATTGATTTTTTTTCCATCTTGACACGATAAATGTCGCTAAGTTCGAAATGTTTCGCTACTATTCAAGCAAGTAATTATTACGTTTCAACAATTCGTGTTGGATATCGACCTCTTCTACACACCGAAAATCCACATTTGTACATTTCGCATTGACGACAAGCTCGCATGAAAACGTATCGCCGCAAGGCTGACTTGAAACTGCATGCGACTCAATTAGCATCATTTTGGCGCATGCTTGGTGAGTGAACTCGGAGGCTAGCGGCGCTCGCGTTCAGTCTCTTTAGAAAAACCGGTATTTGCATACGACTATTGCCAAGTTCTTCGCTATTTCTGCTTATCCTTCTATCGATATATCTTCGTTAGACATTTCTATTTGCTTTTATCGTCTGCTCGCACGTACCAGAAGCAAAGAGACAAACTTTGAAGCAAGAACAAATTCGCGAATAGCAATTTGTTCCGTTGCAGCTCGAGACTCGTCGCGCATCGCAAAATCTAGAACCATCCGGAGGATAATTTCAGTTTGACGATCGATCCGATCCGCGTTACTTGACGGAAAAAAGAAGTGTGACGCGATATCCGGGTATCGACGAATAAAAAACGATTTCATTTTCTTTTTATCAATAACAATTAAAAAAAATACGCGTAAACGCAGAGACTCCTTGCGCCGAGGTCAACAATGCCTCTTAAGATCCACGTTGATTCGCCTAAGGTCAAATATGAGGCGGATCACATCGAGGCTGAGTACGAGTATCAGACAACACGTGTTACGAAATCCGGAGTCAATGGCACCGACTATACGGTAATATTACGAAATTGTCAAACGCTTCGTATTCGAAGTCAATTTTTCGATTGTCATTGTCAAACTACGATATCCGAGAAAGTTACTTCTAATGTTTTTTTTTCTTTTTCCGCTGTTCATTCAACGTTTTTCCCAGGTCACGCCGTTGTCGACGAGGATACTCATACGCACTCAGCTCAAAGTGCCCAAATTGGGTGTTATGCTGGTCGGCTGGGGCGGTAACAACGGCAGCACATTAACAGCTGCGCTTCTTGCCAACAAAATGGGGCTTTCGTGGGAGACGAAGGAAGGCGTACAAAAGGCGAATTGGTACGTCCGAAAACGAGTCAATCTTTTTTAGCTTACTTTCAAATAGTACGAGAAACTGTGAGTCGCTACGTGACTGTCGCAGGTACGGATCGCTGGTCCAAGCGTCAACAGTGAGGTTGGGCTCCTGCGACGGCCAGGACGTTTATGTCCCCCTGTCCTCTATGCTCCCCATGATAGAACCCGATAGCATTGTAGTCGACGGATGGGACATCTCCGATATGAACTTGGCGGACGCTATGACCAGGGCCAAAGTGCTGGACATCAATTTGCAGAAACAACTGAAGCCGTACATGGTCGACATTAGACCGAGAAAAAGCATCTACTATTCTGACTTCATAGCGGCTAATCAGGTGCGTCGAAGCTTGGCTAGGATTATGTTTAATCGTGATTCGGTTTGTCGATGTATCGGCTTTATATTAAATCATAATGCTTGGTTGGATTTATCTTCAATTATGATCAGATTCTCCGATACTTTGCTGGGTTTATTTCCAATTATAATAGGGTTTTTTTTTTTTAATTCCTAATGGTAGGCCTTTCATTTTGGGTACTTTGGAAACTCATCATCTCGAGCCTTTGTAGAACGAGAATCGTTCCGTGACTTTATTGGCTTGTACACTTCAGGTTCAGTGCTAATACCTTCATAATTCGGAAAATAAATTTCCTCCATGAATGTTTCGACGAGGTGGATGCATGTTTTGTTGCTGTAACTTGAATGTACTTTTGTATGGTCTCTAGAAATCGAATCGGCACCTTGCCAAATTGATTGTTTTCTGAACCACCTTGTACAATTCGACGGGACGATAAAAAACTTGATTACAAAAAAACTGATCGTTACTCGTAGGAGCGAAAACATTACAATCTTTTGAGTAACAAGACCTAGGGTCGAAAAAAAAAACATTTTTTAGTTTTAAATCATACTTAACATCTCAAACAATGCACAATAAATTATATGGGGGCAGGGGGTGAAGCGAAGGAACAAGAACCGGAGGGACCGAAGAGAGGAGGAATAAAAACAGAGGGGCAAAGGTGTGGGACTGATAACAGCATACGGCGTTTTCTAGTGCTTGGTATTTATGCGACGCTTAGTTAAGGGGTTACGTGGGTTTTGAAGCAAAAAAAAGCATATTTTCTCGAATTTTTTAAAAATATAATGTATAAATTATTTTATTCAAAATGTTAAGCTCATAAGAGAGCAACATTTCAACAAAAAAAAAAAAAAAAAAAAAAAATTGGGGAAATTCAGCCAGTGGGACCTGGTTTCCGGAGACCCCTCAAAAAAATGTGTCCTTGTGGTGGTCAGGATAACTCATGATAGCTTTATCTGAAACTGAAAAACCACATTTTTTCTGACGGTAGATAAGTATAGCTCGTATTTGAACGAAGGATTTAAAAAAAAATTGAAATTTGAATTTTTGGCAGAGTTCTATGCAAAATAGTTCAATTTTTGGTACAATTTACACTACGGATAGCCTTGTAAAATTAGTTGTAATCGAAAAAAAAAGAAAACCTTCGTTCAATCACTAGTCAATGCTATTTTGAAGAAGTGTGCAAAATTTCAATAAGGTTGGTGTATTAGTTTTTGAGAAATAGTGTCCACCGACTTCAAAAATAGTGTTTTGAGAAAAATGCGTATACCTGCGTCACTCCCGGCCGGTTTTTCCGAACGGGGGGGAATTTCCAAAGGCTCTCTGTCCTAGACTTTTATTCCGATTGCTTAAAACTTTGAGAGAATATTCTAGAAATATTGTACTCTTAGATAATAATATAATTTAAAAAATGGATTTTTTGAAATTTTCAAACCCACGTAACCCGTTAAGAAAAATGGTTTAGCGGTAAGGTGTAAAGAAAGAGGGTTTTGTAAAAAGCGAAAGCTCTACAGGTGGAATAAACGAATATCCAATAAATTATACGTATTAAATGTCGTGATGCGTTTCAGGGGCAACGAGCGAACAATCTGATTTCAGGAACGAAATCGGAACAGCTGAAGTGCCTGAGAAGAGACATCGTTGATTTCAAAGAATCGAGAAATTTGGATAGTGTTATCGTTCTGTGGACCGCGAATACGGAGAGATTCGCCAGTATTATACCGGGCGTCAACGACACGGCCGAAAATCTGTTGAAATCGATTGAGGCTGATCATCCAGAGATCAGTCCCAGTACAATGTTTGCCGTTGCTTCGGCTCTCGAGGGTGTAAGTTCTCGCATATAATAGTGGAATGCAAATAGGAATGGAAAAAAAACTATCGATCTTTTGACATTATTTTAACGGTACACGTGGTTTTTTTTGTTTGGGGCTTTCGTAGTTTTTGGAAAACTTCGTAATGTCGTCATGTCCATTCTTCCGTCATATCATATCGTCCTCCCCCTTGTATTCTTGAAACGCTTTGGTTTATAAGTCTGCAATGATTCATTCAAATAGCATTCAGTAAGCACTTTCGAAATGATTGCGGTTAATGTAAAATGATAAATTCCTAAAAAAAAAACTGTATTCAATTCGACCAAGTTTTACCTGCCATATTCTCAATAACATTCGCAAAACGAAGCTTTTTGAAGGTGATCAAGTCTTGATTCGAAATTACAATTATAGCTAACGAGGTGTGAAAGCTTAGTGCGCATTTTTACACACCCTTGATCACTTTGCATTTTTTTTCACAGTGTACCTACATAAACGGTTCGCCGCAGAACACCTTCGTGCCAGGCGCAATAGAGTTGGCCCAACTGCACAAAACTTTTATCGGCGGTGACGACTTCAAATCGGGACAGACCAAGTTGAAGTCTGTGCTGGTTGACTTTTTGGTCTCCGCCGGTATCAAGCCGGTGTCCATTGTCAGCTACAATCATTTGGGAAACAATGACGGTTACAATCTTTCGGCACCCCTACAATTTCGATCCAAAGAGGTAAGCATTGGCACATCTTATTATGTTCTTACGATCCATTTTAATGCGCGATATTCTATAGATATCCAAGAGTAACGTGGTCGACGATATGGTAATGTCGAACGCCATACTTTACGAGGACGGAGAAAAACCGGATCACTGTGTCGTTATCAAATACGTGCCCTACGTCGGTGAGTACGCAAGTTCAAAAATTCACTCGAGCTTTGTTAAAAAAAATTCACACCGTAGTTTTTACTCGTTCATGATCAAGCGAAGGGTCGGTTTTTTGAGAAAATTTTTGCAAAATTTTACAATTATTCGCTACATAATAGTAGTGTCGTTAACTTTAGCATTTCGATATTCTGCTCGTTTCTCGGTTCAACCCTCCCATACGTAATTACCGACGTGCAACGGCAACGCTGTGAACAGTTGAGCCTAGGCTGTAGAGCTGTTAAGAGCCAGCACTTTTTAATTAACGAATAGTCATTAACGGATACTTCGATAACGTTTCAAGGCGACAGCAAACGAGCAATGGACGAGTACACGTCGGAAATATTGCTTGGCGGTCACAACACGATAGTCGTGCACAACACCTGCGAGGATTCGTTGCTGGCCACACCGCTTATCCTGGATCTTATCGTACTCGCCGAGCTGTGCTCGAGAATCACGTTCAGAGAACTCGATTCCGGCGAGAACGGTGAATTCATTGGCTTTCACAGCGTTCTCTCGATTCTTTCTTACCTTTGCAAAGCACCGCTGGTACCTGCGGGTGCACCTGTTGTAAACGCACTCTCGAAGCAGCGAGCAGCCATCGAAAATATTCTCAAAGCTTGCATAGCTCTGCCACCGGAAAACAGCATGCTTCTCGAGCATCGAATCAATCTTCGCCGGAAACTTTAGATGATGCCGCGTTACACAACGCAGAAAAAAAATCATTTCTCGTTGTCTCGATTGCCGAAAGCAAAAGCGATTTTGGCATCACCGAAATTTGGTATCGTTCAGGCGCTCGTGATTAGTGAATTTTTGTGATAAGGGGATAACACAGAAAGGGGAAACGACGTAATGGAAATGGAAAATCTCGGATTGAAACGCTCGGATGGCACAAAAGGCACGTGCTTCGTTGTAAAATTACGCCCGGGGTGATAACAATCACGACTAATCAGAGATAAATAATCGTGTTCGTTACTTACTACAATTCACAATACAATATTTCGGTCACGAGGGCTACAGTTTATGATAATTCGCATCTTAAGAAAAGCCAAACGTTTCACCGATAAAATATTGGAGGATTTTAATTTTTTTTCGGGACCCCGATGTGGAAATTAAAGTTCGAGTATTAAAAGGAAAATAGTATTAAAATCTGGGAGATGTAGCCGAGTTTCTGATGGAAAATCATGGATTGCGATTCAATTAATATCTTCTGCAATAATTCAGAGGTATTGATGATGTTACGAGATTGATTTCGAAGAATAATAATGCCAAGAAGCTATTAACAAATAAAACAACAAATAAAAAGTAAAACAAATGTTCTTTGCTGAAACGTAACAGTTGCTTTCTTTCTATTTTTGGAAATTTGTATTCACGGTTTTTTCTTGCCGCTGTATTTAGTGAGTTGTACGTTCAATGACTTTGAAAAGCTTCTTGAGTGTCATATAAAAACTTACTACAAAATGCTATTAAAAATTGCGATCGTTTGACTATTTTTGCAAAATTCATTCGAAACGGAAATTCGGAAAAAAATAAAATATTCTGCATAATTAATGAAGTAATTGCATATGAAGATTTTTTTGCTATTTATTTGTTGAACTATTATTCGTCCAAACTATTGGCTGGTAAAATTTTGACATTATTACTGTTCTGAAGCATTGTTCTCAACAACTTCAATACGCCTGGATTTTTCAGATTTTTGCCGAATTGCAAAGATTCGCGGAGATTCTGACAAGAAGAAACTTTTGTCTAAGACTGTACGTGTGATACATCCTCAAGAAACATATTCACCCCTTTATAATCGCAAACGTTTTCTTTTTTATTCCGGATCGTCGATAGAATTTCTTCTTCGACGGATTAAAAAAAAATCAAGTATCAATTTATTTCCCAACTTTAAATGTGTACCTCAAAAAACTAAAACTACCGTATTGAATAGGCGTTAAATGTCTCTGATGTACTGCGATCGCTGCTGTAAATCATAACGTTCTTTACTATGGATCACTGTATACACGAAAAATAATATTTTCCGACGAAAAATATATATATATATATATATATATATATATATATATATATATATATATATATAGCAGTATTTTTCTGAATGCGTAACGTTTCGACCGAATATAATGTGAATATTGTTTATTTCGGCGCTGCGCGCTTGTATAGTCCAAGAGTTGAAGTTTAAAAGATGTAACGGATTTCTCGACTCTCGGTTCGTTATTTTTGTGAGTTTTGAACGTCTTGCTTCGCGGCGTATAATTATGAATTAATTAGTCATCGAGAATTGTATTCGTCCGATAGCAGTATTTCTTTTCATCAGGGGACAACGCAGTAAACGAGGAAAAATTCTGTTTTCGTTTTTTGGGCCGTCGACGCCAAGGCCGAAAAATTGATAAAAATGACTGAAAATTTGTTTTCATTCCTAAAATCTTGATCTAAAATGACATCGGATACGTTTTTTTTCTTTTCCAAAACAGTCATTTATGGACGAATATACAAGATATTTACGTACTATATATTGTAAAGCTTAAATTATAGATTTCTTTTTAAACAATGAACGATAAAAGATTGATAATGTCAACGTTTGTTGCATGTATTCGGCCATCATAGAAAATTTATTGGTTCGGATGATCAATGTTTTTCGCGCAAGTATTATACTTTGTAAATTGCTCGCCGTTCGATAGTTGAATTTAGTTACTGTTAGTAATATCAGTTTTACCTCGGCAATCGCCGAAGTTTTGTTAAACCAAATCTTCAAGCCTTATGTAATTTGTTCACATTTGTGTGAGAAAAAAAAAAGCCAAAAACGAGAAATAAATGTTTGTCAAATTTTCCACGCGCGATATTTGAAATTCCCGCCAACAACCTTTGGACCCGACTCGCGTAAATATAGACGCAGCGACCGCAAAATAATGTGTTTCTCAAAAGAGCCGACAGAGGGACAGCGAGTGACGCGATTGGCCGATGGACTTACCATCGACCAATCACATGTCAAGGTTTCCCGTCTCTTTCTCTTGTTCACTCGGAAAATATTGCATTTCATTAATACGGAAGAACAAAATAGTTTGAAAAAAATGCATCACCGGACAACTACTCGGCTGTTTCTGATTGAAATCGTGGAATTTTCATTTTTTTTTTCATCGAGTAACGCGTATTCCGTAGTTTCATTAGCACGGTGAATTTTGAGAGCGTACACGCCACATCGCGGCCATTTTGAAGATGTGAACGTCGTCAATTCCACAAGAGAGGAATGCCTCCGGTAAGCGCGATAAACCGCGGCAAGTGGAAACGAAATTTATGAAAAGTCGTCGCCGTAACGCGTTACAGTGTACTTCTTTTTCGTTGCTTTTTTCGCGTAACAATTGGCGACCTGTTGGATCGCAAGAGTTTCGAAAGAAAAGTTACGAGAGTTCACGAATCCCGCGCAGCGTCGGTCCGTCGACGGTTTTTTTTTTTTCTTCATTCGTAGACCGTGGTGCGTACAATATATATAGTTTCGTACTTTTAGCCTTCGTTCGCGAAGTGTATCAGCCATGAATTTCGTCGAAGTGTGTAGAACGTCAGCGCTCGTGAATTAAGCACAAAAATAGTCGTGAACGTGTCGCGTGAATCGCCCATTGTGGATACGCGCCATCTGGCCACAGCTATCCACAAATATAATATCATTTTGGAGGGGCGAGAAATTAATAAAAAATAAAAGACAGAAAAAAAAAACTTTCGAAGGATAAATAATGCGTGTGTAAACATTAAGTTTGTGTGTTGCGCGAAATTACGAACGAAACCCCGTTTTTTTTGTTTTTTCTTTTTTCCTTTCTCACCGCGATCTTTCGCGAGAAAATATTGTCTTTTTCGTGCTTCTAGCGCTAACGCGGAATTTTTCGAATATCGGAGAGAAAAAAAAACATCGTATTGTTGTTACGATTCCCGATGGATGAACATAACCTCGTTTTTTCAACTCCGAAAAAATGAGCGAAACGAACAAAAGTCTTGCGTACGTAGACGCGGAGGCGAATGATTCGACTAACCTTGATGACAATTCGAACGGGCATTCGTCGGCGCACGAGGCTCTCATACGGGACCTCACCTCAGAGAATGTTGTCATTCTCAATGATGTTCTCTGCGGCAAAGAGCGTACTGAGGACGCCGCTCTTCGTTCGATGGCCAATGTTGTCACCGTCGGTGGGTCGCCGTCGCAGGAGTGCGGTGCCGTACAGCACGCACCAGGTGACATGATTGTTTTTCTCCCTAGGAAACCTACCCGATGCTATCGATACTTGCGATGACTTTTCCCATTGCACTTAAGACTTTACAGGATCCTTATGGCAACGCCACCAGGGTAATAAAAATTGACCACATAATGACTTTGTTCCGAGTTTGTGCGCAAAATTTGGGACCGATCCGGTATACCGTCATTGAATTATAACACTTCCACTTTGACATCGCTCTACAATTCACAATCTGATATTTCGGTTGGGAGGACTACAGTTTTTCATACTTTGCATGATAAGAAAACCCAAACGTGACGCCGAAAAAACATTTGGAGGATTCAGATTTTTTTGGTAGCTCGATATGGAAATTGATGTCCGAGTATCGAAAAGAAAGTAGTATTAAAATCTGGGTGATGTAGCCGAGTTTCTTATGGAAAATCGCTAATTTCAGTAGAATTAATATCTTCTGCAATAATTCAAAGGTATCAATGATGTTGCCAAATTGATTTTGGATAATAATGCCAAAATTTTAGTGACTAATACAATGAAGAATCAGTAAAATAAATGTTTTCTTTACTGGAACAAAACAGTTGATCTTTTTCTACTTTCTGAGTTTTGTCTCGACGATGTTTGCCTGAAGCTGCAATTTAGTAGGTTGTACATTCAACAACTTTGAAAAACTTGTTAAGGGTTATATAGAAACTTACTAGATAGATAGGTTTATTCTACAGGTCTTGCAATTGCTGTGATATTTTCCAGTTTACATGGAACCACTTTAGGAGGCTGAATATTAGATGATTTTTTGGATTTTTTCAAGTTAGTTTTGGTAACTTTTTCAAGTTATTTCATGCATTAATTAAGGTGTAATCAACTGTGACCCTTGGTGTGTCCTTATTGTCATTGTTGATTTGTGGGAATTGTGCAGCTCGCATGAAAACTCAAATTTGTGTTATGAAAACCCAAATTTGGGTTACGAAAACCCAAACAAACTACCTAACTGAGCGCGCTTGGGAGTCGAGCCGAGAGTCTTTATCATTTATATACATACTGTTAGAAGGAATCCGAATATCGTTTTGAAATTTTCGGGGTGTATTCTTGAGATATTTTGCTAACGATTTATGAAATAAAAAAAATTGATTTTTCGAAGCATCTAAAGTGGTTGCCTGCCTTAAGAACTATATCATGTTCTTATTCCCCACCTTGCGGCCGCAGCTGACTTGCTCCTGTGTATCGCATTTACCATGACATGTCTGCCATGAGTATAGGGAAACTGCGGAAATCCTATACCGATACAGCCGGTCCCAGGTTCAATTAGTACTTTCTGAGCTAGTTCTGTTTCGTCGAGAAACAAATCACGGACTACAGGTACACATACACACACGTACCGGACCGAGCAGGTGACTTCCGTGTACAACTGGAGCTACATTGGGATCGTACCTCACATACATCCTCAAAGTGGTCATGGAATGTTTCAAATTGCCAAACAAGGGACACTCTTGGGTGATGCCCACAGCTATGCCTTCGATGCATATACATAGGCAAAGTTTTTCAAATTTAGGCAGAACGTGGCTTTGATTGAGCTGTCCCTAGCGCAAGAGCTATAGCTCTTTCAGCGCTTTTAATTTCTTTCGTACACGACTATTATTGAGGAAAGAAGAGATACAAATCTTTACGAGCTGTTCGGTGCTGAAACTGATTAGCAGGTGCAATAGAAAAAATGTGGTAGATGTTGAGGTAATACTTGAGGAATTTTTCGTCTCGCGAATAGCTGAATATTTGTAAGTCTGAAGATAAAACTGTAACGGAGAGTGTGCAGAGGCTTTGTACCGTATGAAAAATGCCAAGTGATATGATACTTGTGTAAAGTAATTCTCATACGACGATAGCGAATGTTCCGCGAGTAGAGTTTTTGTACAGTAGAATTTCGATATAATAAATACTGATAAATTGATAATTCTTGGTAAATCTGATAATTGATAAACTCTTGAATTTTTTTATTTTTATTGTCAAGCTAATTGCCTTCATATGTCAACTTTATGGCTTATATGAAAAATATAAGAAGATGCACAAGTAGCCAGTTAAAATATTTGTCGTTTATGTGCATCGATGTTGATTTTTCCGAATACTTTTCTGATTACTTAACTTCAGAATTTGCTCGTTTTTTTTTCTTCCTGTAAAACAGTATAAACAGTAGTGAGTTTTTAACTATTTTTTTACAGCAAGGTGCCGGATTACCCTCAAAGAGATTGAGAATCATTAAGGGAATCATTGCACAAGTAGAACCTTTAAGGCCTTAGGCCACTCTAGGATTTTCCAAAAATCGATTTTTTTTGGTTGTTAAAAATGTACCGTAGTACCTATAAAATTATATTCGAAAAGATTATGGGTGTGAAAAATAATCTCTAAGTACTCGATTTTCGAATTCTAGCGCTACCCCTCTTGATTCATGTCGTGACCTTCTACTAACCTTAAACGCGTTTATCTTAAAACTATATTTTTCAAGTCGGCCGGACTCATAACTCAAACAAATTTCAACCGATTCACTTGAAATTTTAACTGTATATTTAGAATTACATTTTCTGAGGCACTACATAGGATTTTTTCATTGTATTGCCTAGTTCCTTTTTTATATACAATTTCTGACGATTTTCGCATGGCATTTTATACTTTTTTTTTTAGAAATGTGCCATTTTGACAAAAAACAATATATCAAAAAAATCCTGGGTACTTCTATAGCTATTCTTATATATAATCGAAAATCTTTAGTGTCTCATCATAACTCAAAAATTATAGGAGCTGTTGGTTCGGCCGTTGACCTTCCAGAAATAAAGGCGTTATCGGAAAAATGCTGCCCAGTCGCCATTTTGACATGTCTCACTGTAAAAAAATAATTTTGTATAGTCAATTACGTGTATAATAAAACCCCTATTTTGTAATTCCGATTTATTTTATGATTTCGCTGAAAAAAATTCACAAAATATATATTTTTTTTGCCTCTAAAGTGGCCTAAGGCCTTAAAGAAATTTGAAAATACGAATTGTTGATATGGGAAAAGTTCTAAAAAGTATTTTAAAAATTCAACAATGTCATGTAATGTGAAATTACATTTTTATTTATCTTATTCAACACAATGATACATTTTTACCGATTATTTATTGAACACTTATTTGTTCAACGAATTTTCAAATAACTTTTTGGCATTAGCATTAAGTTTTTTATTGAAGTTTTTATCGAAACCCAAAGTACTAAAATTCTGTGATATATCAGATTGCATCATTGAAATGCAATTAATAACGACGTTGAAGTTTACATCGTTGGAATGCAACGATTTTATTCTTTATTTTTCCATTTCTTCATTTTTATCATTATGGAAAGTCTTTTTTTTGCAAATCGCGGTTGCAAATCTCTAATAACACTATATTAAAAAACGTTTGTAAGATTTTCACAGCCTAAATAGGCTGAAAAAAAATTGAGCATTTAAATGGAATTCATTTTCGTTGCGCTCCGACGATGCAAACTTCAACGTCATAACGCATATTCGTATTCGCACGCTAAACAAATTTATTTTGGCTGATTCATGTTGCGAAAATCAATCAAATTTTTTTTAGAATTCTCAATATAGATCTACAATATCTAATCTTCGAAAAGGATTTGAGGTGATAATAAACAATGAAGAAATACAAAATAAAAAAGAATTGTCGTTGCTTCACCGAGGCCAGTTTCAACATCGTGAAATTCTGATGAAATCAAACTTTTGTCTGGTTGCTGTTACGTGGAAATTCCGAAAATCATTCTTCCTCAATTGTGTATTGAACTCGAGTCGAAACTCATTATCGCGTTTCTTTTTCAGATTCGTTCTCGAAAGAGGAGAAGCAATGTTCGAGCTCTGTGCAAAAGTTGGACAGAAACGATCACGACTACAGTGGGGTTCAACGGGTCGTCGAGATGGATAAAGCGACGAAGATGATCGACAGACAGGAGTGTACGATCGTGAAGAACACCACCGCGTCTCTGTTGAGAACGATAAAGCGCAAGATGGCGACAATGCCGCAGCAGAGATCCAGCACTCGAGTGAAGAATATAAGCGAATTGAAGAAGGTGACTCCGCGAGTGAAGCTCGTCAAATCTACAGAGTCAAGAACGCCGCCGTCTTCACCGCATCTCGCGAAACCCAATATTCCGGGTAACGCGAGTATGAAAAATTCGAGTATACAGCATTCGCGGGAACAGTTGAAAAACTATTGTCGCACATGCGCCGGTCTGAAATTACCGCTGGTCGATATATTCAGCGGGAAAGGAATGCAGATGCGACTAAATCAACAGATGAAACATTTGGTCGATATAAAACCGCACGACAGCCTCTCGACTCAGATGTGCATGGATTGCATATGTGATCTAAAGATGAGTTACAAATTTTTCATGCAAATTAAAAAGGCCCAGGTGAAATTGCAATCGATAAGCGCCTCGTTGCACGGTAACGACGCAACGACGGATCCTCCCGCGAGCACCGAGGACGAGCAAACGCGTCCAATCGCCACGATAAACTTGACCAGCAGTCCCGAGCGTACGACCTCCACGCCGGAAAAAGCGGAAATGGATGATTCTGAATTGGCGACAAATGCATCAAGCCCGGCAAAAGGTACGGAGGAACTAGCCGTAACGGAGAAAACCAATCAGAGCGAATCCCCGATAAAGGTTGAGGCGCGAGCGGATGAACCTTGCATTCTTAATATCAGCGACGACGAGTCGATCGAAGAATTCGACCCGGAGGACCCAGCCTTCCAGTCAGACGTCGTCGAATGCGAGGTTGATTGTCCGCCGGAAAAACCGAAGAGTCCCCCGGCTCTTAAAAATCATCACGAAACAGAAGAAAATATTCAAAAGGAAACATCGAGCCCCGTGGCGAAGAAAATTCCACCGGTGCCCGTTCCCAGCGTCGAGTCAAAAGCGGAGCGGAAACCTGATACGAGCAAAGAACCGAACAGAACGGTCTATCAGTACGACACGAAGCTGCAGGCTTACATTAAAGTCGAACCGCCGGACGACGATCGCGGCAACGAGGCCGTCAAGAAAAAAATCGAAAACGGCACGGACACCAAGGATAACGTCAAACCGAATATTCTCAAGCGCAAAATTTCCGTTGGCAAGAATTTTTTAGGGAATCCCGTGGCGTGCGCCAAACAGTCGGATTCGACGCACGTCAGATCGGGACAGAGAGACATGAAAAAGCCAAAATTGGACGTAAAGAACGCGCTAAACGTTTCGAACGAGAACGAGGAGGGTATAATGTACGTGACGGTGAAAGGATCCAAGCCCAACGAGTTGTTGCTCGTAAAAGTAAAAAAAATGGAGAAAGGCTCAGACGGTAAGAAGGACGAGAAAAAGAAGCAGCTGAACAGCGAGGTTGTCCCCCCGGTTGAGAAAATGCAGAGAAAGCTCGAACCCCTCGTCATAAAGAAGGAAACGGAATTGCAATTGGAACGTTCGAAGATATTGGACATGAGGGAACGAAAGATAGCCGAACAGATCGAGGAGTACAAGAGACGGCGAGAGAAAATATTGGGCGGTAGCGCGGGTGTGCCGAACGCTTTGAAATTCGAGGAAGGTACGATACGTTTCGTCAATCCGGTCGACCCCGCGGCCAATCCCGTGGACGACGGTTTGCGAATTAAGATTGAGCCGATCGATGATATCGAGGAAGTCCGTCACGTGGTTCCCCCGGTAAACGAGCCTGTGATCAACGAGATCGAGGAAAAGAGCGAGGTGAAAGAAGACGAGGATACCGAGGCGTACGACAACGCGGGCGAATATCTCGCACGATTAGCCAGGCTCAAGAAAAAGTGGGAAGAAGCGAAGAAGAAGAAGGAAAGTTTGAGGCGTGAACTCAACGCTTCTTACAACGAGGGTAACATGGAAAAATTGTCACGCGTATTGGGCGAGAGAGAAAAAAATTTGGCTGAATTTCAGGATTATTTGAAACAACGAAAAATCGTTATAACGCGTCTCAAAGATCAGGACGTGATATCGTTGTACGAGGATCGCAACAACGCCGCGACGAAAAACAATTTTCCCGATCTGATCGACGAAAGTACGCCGTTGGATTACATAGAGCAAGAAGATTATCTCGAGTGCGATTATTGTCCCGAGACTTTCGCGGTTCGCGATCTACTCGAGGAGCACCTCAAGGGCCACGATTACAAGCTCATGTATTGGTGCGAGGATTGTCACTTGGAATTTTCGACGGTGAAAAGCAAACGAGCACACAACAGCGAATGCATGAAGAAGCTCACTTGTCGTTATTGCGAGCTCGTTCTCGACTCCAAAGGCAAGAAGAGGCAACACGAGCAGAAACACGTGGACAGCATATACGGACAGATGTGCGACGTGTGCGGCGAGAAATTCAAGCACCAGGCAACTCTCGATCAACACTTCAAGACTCAACACATGATATGGGAAAAGATATATCAGTGCAGCAAGTGCCCGAAGAAATTTGCGTTCAAGCAAAAATTGACGTTTCACATGAAATCCGTGCACACGACATTGCGCGCATGGTTGTGCGAGGATTGCGGCGCTGATTTCAAGAATCCAGCCAGCTTGCGACATCATCGGATACGCAAGCATCATCCGACCGGCAAGAAACGGGAGTGTCCCGTTTGCCGGAAAATGGTACCCTTCTACAGTCTCTCCAAGCACATGTACACCCACAAAGCTTACACGATACAGTGTCCGCATTGCGACAAAATGTTCAAAAACAGCTCGACCCTCAAGCAACACGTGAGAATACACGAGGATCAGCGCCAATACAGGTGTGACACTTGCGGCGTCGGTTTCAATCGTCGTGACGGCCTTAGGCTTCACATGAGGGTACATCAGAAGACCGACAGTCGCGCTCTCAAGGAATGCTCGTGTCAGATATGCTCGGAAAAGTTTCCCAATCACTCGATGCTCGTTATACATCGTAATCGGGTACACAAGGACGGTCGACAGTACACTTGCCACATATGCAACAGATCGATGCTCTCGACGAGATCGTTGGAGTGGCACATGTCCCACATACACAACGAAATGATGCCGGGCGGTATAAAAGAAGAGGCCGAAACGCAAACCGAGAAGAAGAGAGTCTCGTGCGTTCATTGCGACAAAACATTCAAGACCGAAATGATATTGCGCACTCACATTAAGAATACCCACATCGAGAAGAATCCTACAAAGTGTTTGGATTGCGAGGAAACGTTCACGTCGGACGTGCGCCTCAGGCATCACATGATGATAGTCCACAATCGCCTCGAGGGAACACTCACGTGTCCCCATTGCCCGAAACGTTTCGTCAATCAGTTGCGACTCAAGACACACATGATATCCCACTCCGAGGATCGACCTTACACATGCGAGATATGCGGCTTTAATCTCAAGACGAAGATACAACTGATAAAGCATCATCAGAATCGTCACAGCGATGAGAGACCATTGCAGTGTCGTTATTGCCCGTGGAGGTGCAAACAAGTCAGCGCTCTCGTTTGCCACGAGAGAACTCACACCAACGAACGGCCCTATTCGTGCATGGTTTGCCGTCAGAGATTCAAGTATCTCGGCGACAAGAACAAACACGAGAGACGACACGAGAGCCTCGGAGGTTCCGGATTCAAGAGAATCGTCGCCGGGAGAAATCTCAAACAGTCCAAAGTACAGCCCGAGGAAACGTCGACCTCGGATCAGGAACAGGTCGATTACGAGCAACGCGACGAGGAGGAACATCTGGTCGAGGAACAACAGTCCGAAGAGTACACCGAGGGAGACATTGTGAAATTCGAGGCCGAGAATATGGGCGAAGAATACGAGCAGGATTACGAACAGGTTAGATCAACATTTAATCTTCTCGCCTTAAAGGGTAACTGGTTGGTTTTTACACGAATTAATTTTAGTGCAATATTCACAATTAGTTTTTAAAAACTATTTTCAAAAATATTAAAATTTCATGGACAATGAAAAACCGAAATTGATTGCTTTGTGTTTTAGCAAGAATACGAGGAAACGTCGAGGGAAGCGTCGGAAGCGGCCGAAGTAATAATGAGTATGGAGGACACGACGGTGTACACGGAGGAAGTAACGGCTGACAATATCGAGTCGGCGGAAATGATAACCGATGAAATGATAACGAGTGACATATTGCAACCGGACATAACCGTCGTTCATTTACAGCAGCATGATGATACCGGCAAAATTCAAGTAATACCGGTAATGCTGTCGCTTCCCGATCTGAGTGACTCGAGTGCCGAAGTTAATCTGGCAACGGCTTCGATAATGTACAATAATTGATTACTAATAGATTATATAACGTGCTGTAAATCGCTTACATTAGAGAGAGAGAGAGAGAAAGAGAGAGAGAGAGAGATAGGATGATTCTGACGATTACCCGGCTCTAATATCGCACTTATCAATCTCCGTACTCACTCAGATACACGAATGCAATCTTTTTTAAATCATTCGTATCGAACAGTAGCCCCGTACGAAAGATCTATTCGAAATATCGTTTGCTATTTAAAATTGAATCCAACATCAAAATTTATATAGATTCAATTATTCAGTGAATTCAACTGTGAGGTATCTACGTAATTGAGGAATCTTTAAAGGGTTAACTTATTGCGCGTGTAGTCTTGGAACTTCGTTGAAAACTGTGGCGCGGTTTTCATCGCTGGGATGCAATAAAAGTGATTCTTTTCGCCAATAAAAATAAGAATAACTGAGATTCTTATTAGAGATCCAGAGACTAAATCTGCCAAACCAAATTTTGGATATTAATAAAGATAAAAAAATTAAACAACGAATTTTTGCCGCGCTTCAATGATGCGAACTTCAACAGGGTGAAGAACGCCTCTTTATCGAGAAAAAAAAAGCAACACAATTATCAAACTATTTTCATAATTATTTCTTATAATTGCCAGAATTTACAAAAGTAATGTCATCATGCCTCATTGTTTATGTAGAAAGTTTCCGTCCAGACCGAGTGGAGGAATATCCCTCTGAAACTATCGCCCGAAAGTAACGGAGCAAGTTTAATACGATCTGGCTATAGGAAATAAAAAAAATTACTGTGAAAGTATCCATAAATATTGTTTAATATTGTTGCCATTTTACGCAGCGTTTGCGTATACTATGCGCAACTAAGAACAATTATAATAATTAAAAAATTATCGTAAATATCGCTATGAAAAGGCGCCGCGCTGATAGTCGTTTTTTTTTTCAGACGTCCCAGCAGTGTACCTCATAACTCCTTTTCGAATTATCTAAATAAAAAAAAACCAAGTTTGTTTTAAATTAAATATACGTTTGTATCTAAACGCTTACGGAACCACTCTTATTTTTGGAAAATGTGCATAAAACAGAGTTGGAAAAAACGTATCGATTGTGGTTGAAACGTTTTTTTTAACTCTGTTCTTATGATTTTTCCGAAACATCAAAGGTGGCTCACTTGGGCTTAGCTACAGAAGTGTATACAATGAAAAAAAAAATTGGTCTTTTTGTTACAGATAATTCAAAAAAGTTTTATGAGGCATTAGCGTTCGGCCCTCCGAAAAACGCAGCAGCTCGGCGTCCTTTCATAGTGATATTTATAATTAATATTAAATTATAATCATTTTACTTTTTTTTTTCAATTTACTTAAAAACGGCGCAAAATCACTAATTGATCGGATTCTTACGCTTTTTTCTTTCAAAACGCCTCTGAAAATTATTTGCTTTTACGTGCCGAGATGGTGGCCGAAACACTTAACAAACAGATTTCACAATGAACAAATTTTGATTGTTTTCCCGTTCGGTGCATAATACGTTTGCCGGAGTTCAGATTTCATACGTGCAATTATATGGCGAAACGAATAAAAACTATGAAAACAAATGTATCGCAGCTCCACAAATGCTCAATTCGTTGGACGTAAAATGAAGTAATTCCCTTCTTCGAGCAATAGAGTCAGCATGGATTGAAAAACGCTCGAGAGCCGAATTAAAGTCGCGCGATGACGAGAAAAAGAAAATTAGCTCCCACACTAACCTTGGGTCTTTATTTTTCACGAGCAAATCGCTGTCACACCAATTTTTCTATTCGCTCGAAAGATTCACGGGGCGAATAGAGAGCGCCTTAAATGGGTGTAAGAAAACATGATGAATGAAGTGTATCGTCCGCATAACGAGGACAGAGAATGAAAACTCTGATCACGCTTGTTGTGATGTTCGATGTTACGAACACTCCGATAATAACGAATATGGATGGGAGAGTTTGTAAAGTCATAGATTTCGTACGAAAAGTATCTAATTTTTAAAATAATCGATATACGATTAATGGAGAGAACTGGCTTTACTGGAATGCTCCGGTTTATTGTATATACTGAAAAGAAATAATTAAACGAATTAACAAAGTTTATAATCTATATTGGTTGAATTCGATTGAACTGGCGTTGCGGATTGGCCCAAATGGTCTCGAATTTACTTACCTTGAGAATACAAATTACCGCGATAACATGTATTAGTATGTGGCAATAAAATCAATTCAATCAATGCCAAATTTGAGCCCTCCACCTCGAGTCTCGATGCTCGATACTTTTTCTGCTTCTGAGTCACGTGAAAAATGCATTCTTTACGTTCAACCTCAAATAACTTAAAAACTTATCAATATTTCCCAAATCCAGTAAAAAAAAATTCAAACTAACCTTTCCAGCTTTAAAAAACTCTTTTCGTAAGATCTCGATATCATTTATAAACAAAACACAGCTATTCAAAAAATGGAAGTATTATTTCCGAAGATAAGGCATTTTGTAAATAGCTGTAATTCGTGTAGAACAGATATACCAAGATAAAAAAAACTTAAAAAATCTGTAAACACCAGTTTGAAGAATCTTTATCCGGATTTAACAATTATTGAGTGATTTGTGAGATGTTCGAGTTAGAATGTAAAGAGTGAATTTTCCTACCGGATCAAATAGTGAGAAAAAAAATCATGGAGTGCTATCAATCAAACGTGAATTGGGAGCTCAAATTTGACGTAAATTTCTTTTATACCTCTTACTTTTATAATAATAATATTGTTCGAAGGGGTTAGAATATAACTTTTTTTTTACCCACCCTAACAAACATACAGCAGGTTCAAACATTACATTACAAAATCGACAATTTTTCTATATTTACGAAGATGCGCGGAGTGATAAATTGTAATTCCGTTTTTTTCTTTTTACGCCATCGCAGAAAAACGAATATTGTGTACAGTTAGTCACCGTTATTAAAAATTGTTGGCCAATTTTTTAAATGTCTTTAGTATGTTTCTTTGTCGTGCAACGCTTAGCGTTTGTTTATTCATCGAAGACTGTAGAATGTTGTCACTTCAAATTTCGAGGTACTTTACGCTTGAAACCTCAAGAGAGAATAAGATCGGAAGTAATGGCACGAAATTTTTTTTTTCTCGTCAAAATGGCTTTCTCTCTGTTTTTTTAAATGTAATTTAACTCCACTTTATTACACAAATAAAAGTATTTTAAATAACAAAAAGGGCACTTTTTTATAAGGACTTTCGGTAGCACAATCAAATGTGAAACGGAGAAGAGTATTTTGAGTAAAAATGTTTCATACAATGTTCGGGTCGGTAATTACTCCGACAGAACATTATAAACAATTGGCATAATACGAGAAAGACGATCATTGTCTTTCGACGTTGCCAAACTTTTTCTTCAGACACTAAAGTCGAAAACTTAAATGATATGAACATGAAAAAAAAACGTTACCATCAGCCTTTATACAATTTGGATAAAAGTTGAAGAAAACGGAGGAAACTCGACCAGGTAAGAGTGTCATAATATTCATTTATTATCATAATAAAAACAGAATTGTTTGTACAATACATTTATAATACTCTGATCTGTGGGCGTATATATCAACTTCAATTAAAATGTCTCTGTACAAAATAAATTAACCGAGTGCTATAGTATGTACATATACTATAAAACACGTATCAATGCGATTTATGCAATCTGTATATTACTTTAAGGATGTTTGGCACATTACCAGCCGAAGGTTTTATTTGGTCGGAATTTCAGTACTACGCGCTCCGACAAAAATTCAGCAATTCAAGTTGTCAGTATTGAGTCCGAATAATAATGCCAAAAAGTTATTAATGAATTACTCAAACGAGTAATGGTTCACTATATAATTAGTGGACAAAAAGTTATTTATTTGAAAGAAAACAGTGCGTTTTCTGAAATACTTATGCATTTTTCCAAATCTTCTCTTGTAAAATTATTTGTTTGGATATTTTTAAGGTCGTATTTGTGAAGTTACTCGTTCAATGTCACGGATACTTCTCAAGGGAATGTGGAACCTTGCTAAAGAAAAATCGTTATTGTTTATCCATCCTCCAGCATAACAAGAGGAGAGAAAATTCGGAAAAAATGTATCCAGGAAAATCAGTAAAATGCTTGTCGATGAAGAAAACCAATTTTACCGACTATCCGTTGAACGATTATTTATTTACACAATTTTTCGTTATTAATACTATTGACAATCAATCTTCAAAACTTCGATATATCCAAATTCTTCCAAATTTTTCAACGAATCGCAGTATACCGAAATTCCCATAAAATAGAACTCTTGGCTGGGCATGTATGTGCGATACATCCTGAATCCGTTAATCCCTATTCCGGTAGAAAAAAAAAGTAAATTTTATAAACATTGCCCAGTGTCACGGAGCATAACAATAAAAAAAATATGCGTCGGAGGAATGTGATATGAAATTGCGTCCAAATTGATAAAAAAGATTCAACGAAGTCGCGCGTGCAATCGTTCACTCGTCATTGTACAAATTGTATTTACAGTTCGTACGTGTCGCGATCAATTTTTGTCCGCATTTTCATAATATTCAACCAGTACCTGCCACGCTTTCGGAGCCATGAACCCATCCGGTGGCACTTCACCAGCTCTCGCCAAGTCTGGAAATTAAAAAAAAACGACACATATATGTATATTGTTTAATACGTCAACCATAGCGCCAACTATTGGTCTAAGTGGGCACCTCGGCCTCTCTAATTTTGCGACGATGCTCTTTGTAAAATTATCTATCGAATTTGTATGCTTATACTTTTCCAGTTTTATAACACTCGTTTAGCTCATATTCCGGTCCCCGAAGAAACCCAAACAGATTCGAAATTTCAAGGAATTATCGAATAGCAAATAAACATGAATATATAATGCACAATAGCCGGCACTATAAAATGAAAAATTGTTCCAATAGGTCCAATTTGAGCAAAAGTATGAATGATTCAGCCATCCTTACCACGCATTCTCGTTCCTGATATGAAATCGAAATCTTGTTTGCGCTCGGGTTCGAAGAAAGACATTTTTTTGTTCCTCGTATCGTAGGCCGCAACTCTGAACGGAATGATCTCCAGAGTCTGAAGTCCCCGTGCGATCGACAGTACCCTTGCACCGTGCGACGGATCGTAAAGGTTTCCGTCGGGTGTCATACTCTTGTCCGGATGAGGAATCCCAGCTGGATCTCTCCCAACGATATAGAAATTTGCACCTGCGTTCATTCGAGCTTTTGCGTGCCACTGGACCTGCAATGACACCCAGTTTTTTTTTAATTCATAAAAGCACCTATCGCGCTGCGATCGAGAATTCTTGATCGAAGAATTGCACAACGTCACAGAGTAAAGAACGTTCGGATAAAAAGAGTGGAGACTTCCCCGCGTTATTCGACCGTGAAAGAGTGTGTCGAATCGTGTAAATTGAATCGAGAATCTTTGGAAGAATTACGGAATATGTATTATCGAATGTCACCTCAACAGGGCCCGCGTACATCATTGGACTCGGAAAAATAGCCAGAAGTGTGGACGTGGCGTCCAGGATTCCCTCGTCGAGTACTGCTTTGTGTTGGCGAATTCTCGTGTGCAACGGCACGTCGTCATCTTTGGTCCAACCACCCAGAGGATGCAACAGCAAGACGGGATTTTTGAAGCCGCGCTCCCTCAATAATCTATCTCGTGTATCCTTGAAGAATTTTCAGCTGGATTATGTTACGGGAGTATCATTCTATGAAATCCATTGGTGAGCGATGCAAAATAAACATAATTTATTATTTTGTTCTTTTTAAATTCATTTTCACCCATAATCTAAATAACATTTCTAATTAGTTTTTTCGCACAAATCGAAATAACGACGGAAATGATATAGGAATATTGATCAATGCACAATTCATCACAAAAAGAATTAATTTCCGAAAACAAATAAAACTATTGATATTCTCGGTATATTTTTTTAATTTGTCAGATTCCGTTTGAAAGCATTTTTTTATCTATTTCAAATTAAAATAAAAAAAGAAACTTATTACGATAGAAAATAAACCATTAAAAAATTGAGTGTCCATTAATGAAGTTGTGTACTTTGCGGGTTTAAAGAGATACTTGGTTGATCGACAGCTCAGCCCGCGCGTCGAGCCCTAGGCAGTCTGACGGAGGGATCTCTCAAAAACCGGAAATAGCGAAGTGACAAGTGTCAGGTAAAGGAATAATGTGATAAGGATAATCGCAACGAAGCTACGAGTCAATAATACCTGCATGAGAAGTGCGTGTCCGTTGTGAATCGGATTTCTAAGCTGAAAAGCGAAAACCGCGTCGGCTCTCATCTGCCGGCACCTGTCTCGAATCTCGTTGGGTGTGAGTCTGTAGTTGTCGAGGCCGTCGTGCCACTTGATTCTCTCGAGTACCTCGACATCACCGCCCACTAGCCAATCACCGGACTCGTAAATCATCTTCACGTAGGGATGTCGGCGATCGGTAGTGCCAAATTGTCGGGCGCATCGTTCCTCTCTTCGATGCTCGTAAAATTCCGGTTTCCTCATTATCGCGAGTGCTTTGCCCTGATGTTTGAGGCACAGGGCGGAGAAGCCTTCGAGGCGATTTTTGTCGTTGCCAGTCACGGCCAAAACTATGGGCACCGATTGGTTGACCTCGTCGCCATTATCTGTCAGCAAATAACGCAAGTGTTGGGTCCTCAGGTATTGATCCTCGCGCATAAAACCGGTCAACGGAGCGGCCCAACCCTCGGCCAATATTTGCAGCCATTGAACATCGATCTCCGTTATTTCGAGAGAGACGAGAGTCTCGGCTTCGGCACGTGCGATCGTCGTGCGTGACAACGGCACGAATAATTCACGCACGGAATTTCCCCCTTTTCCTATTAGGTCAGGAATTATTCGATTCTTCTCGAGAAAATCGATCACCGTAGCCGCTGAATCCTCGAGGCTGCAGTTCTCGGTTTTGACGATTAAATCTGGTTTCAACGGTATCTCGTACATCTGATCGATACCGGTGAAACCCTTTATCGCGCCCTCGCGAGCCTTCTTGTACAGTCCCTTCGTGTCGCGCGCCTCGCAAACGTTTAGCGGCGTATCAACGAAGATCTCGAAGAACGGAAGATCGAAGTCTTTGTGAATTTTTCGCGCCATTTGACGATCCTCCTCGAACGGTGAGACGAAACTGCAGAGACATATTTGACCGCTGTCCGCGAACAATTTCGCCACTTCGGCGACTCTCCTTATGTTCTCGTTCCGATCCTCCTTGCTGAAGCCGAGATTTCGATTCAGGCCGGTCCTCACGTTGTCACCGTCGAGCCCGTAAGCGGCTATTCCACGCTCAACCAGGAACGCCTCCACTTGAAAGGCTATCGAAGTCTTGCCAGCACCCGAGAGGCCCGTCAGCCACACCGTGCAACCACGAAAACCTCGCAGCGAGCCCAGGGTCTGGCCACGCCTCGCGCGAGACACGTGGTGAGCCTGGGCCGAAACGTTCGTGCAGGTCTGCGCAATTCATAATGGATTATTACTTTCAGCTTTCCCGTTATCGAAATACCGATGAGACTTTTCATAACGCAAGTTTTGCGGGAACACTTTCTCTATTTGCCTTTTTACAAGCTTCACTTGTTGTGAGATGCAAAACGGAAAATCGATATTTCACCCACTTCCCGAGTACTCAGAGCTCCGAAATTTTGCAAACATGCATCGAAGAGGTGACACTGCATGATTTGACTTTAAAAAATTAAAAACTAAAAAGTAGAAAATAATTTATATGTAAAAAAATATATTTTTTAAAACTAGCTTTTATTTAATGTACTGAAAAGTAGAAAATATTTTTTCTTACCGAGTCACCTATATGTGACTATAAATAAAAGCTTGGGGCGCTCAAAATTTAGACATATAATCTTTAATTAAACATTTAAAAAGTTGAGCGCTCCAAGCTTTTATTTATAGTTACATGGTAAGAAAAAATATTTTCTACTTTTCAGTACATTGAATAAAAGCTTGTTTTAAAGAAATTATTTTTTTACATATTGCAAGGTCTAATGGGATACATCAAAAAGATAAAGTTTGCGTCGGTGGAATGCAACGAAAATTCATTGTTTTTGATTACTCAATTTTTTTCTTTCACCGATTTAAACTATGAAAATCACTCCAATGTTTTTACCTATCCTTGTTAAAGATTTACGTCTTCGATTTGTAAAAAAAAGTCTTCGTATAGTAATAACAATAGAGGAATAAAAAATGAAAACAGATTTAAATTATCGGCATCTTGAAACAAATTTAAACGCTGTAAAAATGATGACGGTATATTTTATAAAAGATGATTAATGAGGTATGGTTTTGAATTTTGCATCGTTTCTTTATTTTTATTATTATCTAAAATCTTTTTTTTATAGCTTTCGGCTATACATTTTTGATAGGGATTATCAAAAATGTTTCAGCTTCTTTCGTAGCCTGAATGTGCAAAAAAAAAAAGAAAAATACGGCGATACGAAAAAAAATGTTTTCGTCGCATTCCAACGATACAAACTTCAATACCATAGTGAGATTTAATCGTATGTTTGTTTTATTGTATTTCTATTTGTAATCAGAATAAGATTCATTGGAACTACTGCCATTTTGCATCGCGTATTTACTTGCATTTGGCAATAAAAGATTTATCAAAATCATTTGACGAAGATTCAATCGTTAAAATTAGATTTATAATTATTTTATAAAAAATTGTTAAAATTATAAGTCATTTTGCATTAACAAAGAAACTAATAAAAAATAATACATTTTGAAATAGGAATTGTAAGATCGTATTTGTGAGTATTTGTAAAATTATTTTGACAACAAATCGAAGCAAGATATGCAAATTGCATTTTTCATAAAACGAGAAAAACAATGAAAAATAAATATTGTTTATCGATTTAGTTCTCTAAATTGATTTTAACCTATAGTCAAAATAAAATTTATAATAATTATAGAAAAATTATAGAAAAAACCCAAATAATCATAGAGAGATGATAATTTTTCATAAATAAATAAAACTATAGAAAATCTCGATGTTTTTTTTAACCCTGAATTTGTCACGTTCTGTCTCGAAGTATTTTTTATCTACTTTAACGCGGAATAAAGAAAACAAAAACTTATTACGATAAAAAAAAAACACATCCACGACCCTTACGAATTCTGCTAAATACGCGATTACGTAAATTAAAAAAAAAACCGCCAACAGCAACTCATAAAGAACGAGCGTCCAATTATTAAATTTCGTACGATAATTGCGTCAATTTGAATTTCGCATCGATTGCGCTCGAAATTGCCGGGCTCGTGGTCACCCGAAATAGGAACAAAACTGATAATACCGTTATAAGTAGGCTATAACAATAACAGTACGCGCTCGTGCAGGTAAGCGTAGAGCTAAAAAAAAAAATTGAAAAAAACAACTTTATCTCGCGTGATTCACCTCTTCGCTGAGTTCTGTTTGATAATTATGCGCTAAAGAAAATTTAACTACGGGTTAGAACTCTGACGAGTTTTTGAGCCTCATTGATATTACTGAACGAGTTCTCGCCAATTGAGATAACGCAGGTACCAATGAAAAAAGAACTATTCAACGCAATGAGAGTTTTTCAATGTACACAGAAAGCAAATATGCCGATTACGTTTCAAAGGTTTAAAAAATTATATTGATTATAGTGAAAACAAAAAACACGTTATTCGTTTACATTCGTATCGGAATGATTCAACTTTTTTTTCAAATAAAACCCATTTAATCTGCCTTCGGAGTGTTTAGTAAATAAATGAATAAATAAAATAGCGATGTATGAAATTTAATATAATTATGAAATAACGTACCGTCATCATTCGCTTTTTAGGCGCTTCGTTGCTCTGATTGGCCATCGCGCATTCGCACTTGTCTTTCTATAACTCGTAGCTTTCCCGTATTATTTTTTCAACGTTGTCTATCTTTCTCTCTCTCTCTCTCTCTCTCTCTCTCTCTCTCTTTCTCTACGATCACGAAAAAATGCCTCTTCGTGGCGCATATGTGGGTGGCAAGATCCAAGAGCACATATAGGGTGACTGGTGCGAAACGTTTTACGGGTGCTGGTTCGTTCTTCGTAGGACTTTTGCGTCACACGAGTCAACGATAAAACGATAATAATAATGCGGCTAATAAATAATAGACGTTGGAATGTTGCGAACGTATTGACGGTGGTCGTGAGGACCTCTTCAGTTCAAACGATCAATGTCATGTCGCATGTCAGTCGCGTTGCACGTCTTTCTACATACTGAGTGTGTAAAGCTCACGAATATACGCGAGGCTTCTTTGACTACGCAGAGCGACACGCCGTCTCGCGTCTATCGTGGCCACGCGCCGAACTAATCTCGGAAAATCATGTTGAAACGCTGGCACAGAAGTTCACCAATCAACGATAGATTGTCGGTATATTTTATGAACGAAAACGTACTCTATCGATTATTCTTTGCCTTTTGTACTCTCGGGCTCACACGAATGGCAATAATATTTGAACAATAAGAGTTATCGGAGCTAGCCACTGAATGCAAATCTGTCATATTCGTCCTATTGTCAGGAATTGTTCTTTGCAAAATGCCGTCGAGCGACGCATTTTTGCATAGAAAAATAAAAAATGTTAAATAAATGTATTTACGAAATTATCATCGCGGGTTACATTGCGGCTATTCGAAATGTCAGTCAGCAAAATTTCAGCACGAAAAGCTGAAGTAGTTTACAATAAATCTTCCCGAAATTCATCCTTAAGAAACTGTTGAAAAAAAAATTGATTTTCAAAAACTAGCCAATAATTAGACTCGTTTATTTTGCAACCTCCTTGGATCGAAATCTGTGAGACACAATTTTTTTTTCTCATGCTCGTTCACTCCGCATGAAAAACTTCGGCAATTCGAAAGACGAACTCGGTCCAACTCGAATGTTTCGGACACATACCTGGAAGCACATTCTACCGCTTTAAACTCGAATACACTTTGGTTGGACCTCGATAAAACTCGAAGTGAAAAGATTTGCCGACTGGAGCGGCAATTTTGAGTACTAAGCGCGTATACAGACACGACATAACCTCAAATACTCGGGAAACCGCAGTTACACTTGGCATTTGTCCGTGGCAAAAGATGTTCGGTAATTTGAGGAGGAATCGTGAATTACTGAAAAAGCTTTTATCCTTTCGCGATCCCGTTGCCGGAACGAACAGAAATTTCAGCGATGAAATTCGAACTAAAGTTAGTTTGAGGTTAAGCTGTTGACAGATTTTCGTGAAGTTTTTGCGCTCGTATAAGTAGCGTTCGTTTTCTCAGATTCAACCAAAGTATTACGGGAATCGCTTCAGTCGTCGTTTTTTTTTTTTCCTTTACTTTCAGCAGCTACCAGTTTATCCAAAACGAATATTTTCGGGTATACAGCCGACGGGTGTTGTTCATTTGGGCAATTATTTGGGTGCAATCAGGGAATGGATCGAATTACAAAATTCCGGGGAGGATGTTGTCTGGAGTATCGTCGACATGCATTCTATAACATTGCTGCAGGTACTTGTACTATAAAGTTTTTCAGCATATTCGATAATTTGAAGATTTATTTAATAAGGACTACAGCTGTTAGAGGTCTTAAAGAAAGGCTATTTTGAAGTTTTACGTGTACAAAAAAGGTTTCTTGTAATTTTATAATTGAAAATGGGAGTATCCGAGTCTGAGACTGCAGAGTACCTCTCGTGCGACGTATTGCGCAGTTGGACCGATTTCTCCTGTATTTTCAACATAGAAGGAAAGAAATCTTTAAAATATATACAAAAAGCTATGGAACTGCACATAGAAATTATAAAATACCTTTTTTTAAAAAAGATAATGCAGAGTTGAATGAAAACTTTTATTTTTGAGCAAAATATCAAATAAGTAATTATTTATCAGAAAAAAAAATTAAAAACCAATCTGCCAAATCCATGGAAAATATATCTGAGAAGATACACTGAAAATTTCAAGTGAATCGGTACATATTTTGCTGAGTTTTGCTTCCGGTCAGTTAAAAAAAAAATGTTCAGAAAAACCTGCTTAAATCTTGAACTCACATTTAGCGATATAAATTTTCGATTAACATTTAATCTGGAATGTCAGCACCATACATTTGACCTTCGAAATTAAAATCGTCCTCTTCCTTTTCTTTTCTCAAAATGTGAAAATGCTTGACTGGCTTTACCCTTTAACTCAAAGATGAAGCGGTACGCCTAAAAAATACTTTTATGACTTTTTGTGCTCAAAAAAAGTAAATCGAAAGTCTACTTGAATGTAAAATTATCTTCTTGAGGCACTGGAGCCTATTAAACGTGCTGTTCTTTGAGACTATTGAGTCCCGAAGAACTTCTTTTTTTTCCTTTGAAAAAAAAGAAGGCTTACTTTGTTTAGTTTTCAATTGTTGGCGTTTATGTATCTTGAATTTTGTCAAGTCCTTGAGACACGCACTTTTTTCAAGCACCCTCAGCTACTCCGGTCTCAATAGTCAAGCGCTGCGATTCGCTTCACTGAAATAAACAGTCAAGGGCACATAGTAAAAAAAAACTGCTCTAGGATCCTGAAGAATTGCGACGAAACATGTTCCATCTAACTGCAACTTTGCTCGCCTGTGGCATCGATCCGGAACGCAGCATTCTCTTCCAACAATCCACGGTACCCATGCACGCAGAACTCTGCTGGATTTTGGGCTGCATAACTACCATGCCCAGATTGGCGCATCTGCCGCAGTTCAAAGAAAAGAGTGAAAACCTCAAAAACGTACCATTGGGTCTGTATACGTATCCGATATTGCAGGCTGCAGATATATTATTGTACAAGTGAGTTGGATCGAGATTTCAAAAACGAATGAATTCTGTAGAGTCTGAAATCATATTTGTCTCTAGTTCAAATTTGACATTATGCACGTCTGGTTCAAACAAGTATGCGCGAACTTGCGATAGACGTCATCATGACAATAATGGCTTCAAATTGGACGATCACAATATGATATAATTATATCAGTTGAATTAAATTTCAATTAACGAGTCTGTGCAAGTGGGAGCCTAAAAAAAGGTTGATTTCCAATATTTTTTTTTTATGAGAGCGTTGCGACGACGACGTCGGGATTTGACACTCAATTAATAGTCTTGCGAAGTTTAAACTTGTTTAATTGATAAATATCAATGAACAATAAAGTTATTAAACAAAGTGCCGCCTCACTATCAATCTGTGATTTTGGGTAAATCGTTATTCGAGCCGAGCCCTATTTCAGCTTTTCAGTTTATTAATATACGGTTCCCTTACTGATGACACTCGTAGTAAGAATGATGACAACATTTACAGAGCGACTCACGTACCCGTCGGGGAAGATCAACTCCAACACTTGCAGCTCGCGCAACATTTGGCACAAGTGTTCAATCACAAATTCGGTCAAACGTTTCCTCTCCCACATTCTATAATCAATGGTATTATTGAGAGAATTCGTGTATCAGTTTCGAGTATCAATCTACATACTAATGTCGGAAAGTGTGGGTGCAATTTACTTTTGATTGGA
Organism: Ophion ventricosus; assembly: GCA_963932345.1. Taxonomy (NCBI): domain Eukaryota; kingdom Metazoa; phylum Arthropoda; class Insecta; order Hymenoptera; family Ichneumonidae; genus Ophion; species Ophion ventricosus. The sequence goes on from OZ010717.1 coordinate 23,743,469, forward strand.
GCGAAAAGTTAAACAAGTTCCGCTGTGGATATTTTTTCGATTCTCTACATGTTGGGAAATGGCCATAGAAATTTTATCTCAGAAGGCCTCTAAAGGGCTGAGATGTGGCTTTCGTTTGTGTCGAAAATTCTCTCTGATTTCTTTTTTCAAGTTTATTCAGCCATCTCTCGAGCAGTGCGTGTTTGAACTAAAATATTAGAGTTTGAAATAAAATAAAGGGAAAAAGTTCGATGGAAAAATATCAATTAACTTAGAGTTCGAAAAAAAGGTGTGGAAATTTCGTTATGACGCCCCACACTTTCCACACAATCATTTTCAAACACTTGTGCGACTCCTCCTCGTCTCTACCCGTTTCAGAATCGAGCGGTCGCATAAAATCGTTGCGCGATCCAACGAAAAAGATGTCGAAATCGTGCGACAGTACGAAGAGCAGAATCGAACTGACGGACACACCAGAAGCGATATTGAGAAAAATAAAGAGGGCGGTGACTGACTTCAGCTCCGAGGTGACTTACGAACCCCAAGAAAGGCTGGGAGTCGCGAATTTGATAACTTTACATTCCATGACGAGCGGCAAATCACCGGAGGACATTTGCAAGGAGTCACAAGGACTGGATACTGGAAAGCAAGTCCAATGGAATTTTCACCTATTGCCCCCGACACTGTTTTACTGTGAAATATAGACAGAACGTTTCGGAAGCGGAAGTCATTCGGTTAATGTTCTGACGCCAATTTTGCGAAATTTGCGATAAGGATGTAATGAAAAAAAAATATCCTGATTAAGATACAATAATTTTACACACGGCAGGGCGAATGGGACTGAATTTGACGAGAATCGATGAGAGGGCTCGGACTTTACAAAGTATTGAAATTTTCGCATTCGAAAAATTCAATAAGCTATGACTCACTTGAATTTTGAGACAGCTAACTGATTTTTTTCGTACATAAATAGAACATTATTTCTAATTTCGTGCAATTTGCCTTTTGCAGATATAAGCTCGTAGTGGCCGATGCGATAATCCAACACTTGAGACCAATCAAGCAGAGATACACGGAGTTGATAGAGGAGCCATCTTATTTGGAGAACGTGTTGAAAAACGGCACGAAGAGAGCCACGGAAATAGCTGGTGAATATTGGCCTGATATCAGAGAAAAAATCGGCTTTGGGAATGGAAGTTTTAGCCAAAATTTTCGCAAAGTTGTCAAAGAAAAAGCGCAAGGTTTGAATTAGTTTTTCACAAATGTACAAAGTACTTCGTAATTTATTGTAAATAATAAATAACAGTTCGAAAAGACTCCATCCGCGATTCACGGATAAAATACTATTGTCTCATGTCGATGACGAGCTTGCCTCTCAAATGACCCTCGGAGACTCTCTCGTAAGCTCTGGGCAACTCGTCGAAGGGATAGACTTTCTGCACCACTGGTACGATCTGCAACGTATGTCAAGCACATACTTCAAGACCTATATAATCATCAATTCATCATAGGACATTTCTTGGTTACCCACCTGACCAGATTCCACCAACTCTTGTATCATTTTTATTCCATTCTGGGAAGGCGTGAAAAAGCCCCATTTCACACTCGACTTGTTCTCCCTGATCGGTACATTGTATCGAAACAAATTGCCGAGATTCTTTACCGTACCGGCTATCAAGCCGTGTTTATCGACATTCTTCAAGAGGGGTGCGTTTAGAGTTATGTAAGTCTGGTGAGGATAGCCCTTTTGGCGAATTTTGTCGGGTCCTTGCTGACAGCAGTCGAGAATAATGTCGTATCTGTTGGCGAATATAAGCGTTGCATTAAGGATTTATCACACGTACAGTCGATTGATCAGAACTTTGGTGCTTCGCGTTTCGACAAAAATCTGAAACAAGTCAGACGTACTGGCGTTGTTATTAACATTGATTTCGAACAATAATAATGTCAATGATTAATTAACAAAAGCAGTACAAATTTTGGTTAATATGCAATGGCTGCGTCGATTTTCCTGAATTCGGATGATTGTTTTTTTCGATTTTTTTTTCTCTCTTTTTATTTCCTTCAAAATTAAGAGAAATTCATTAAATGTATTATTGATATTAATTTATTATCAAATTCAAATATATGAAAATTAAATTAAGGGCTTGAATACACCTGGGTAGGTCAAAAATATCGATTTTTCAAAAAGGTGGTCGTACGAAAGTACTATCCTTTGAGTGTCTACCCTAAAAATTTCATAAGGAAACTCGCAGTAATGACGAATTTATAGCGTTTTTTAACTGACCGGGTGAGCAACGACTAACGGTCTGGGCGCAGGTAGACGCGGCCTTTGTCATCATTTTTGACTATGAATGAGGTTGACACAGTAAAAAACCGACTGAGCTTCATTCGTTTTATTGATTCAATTTCTTATTCCACACTTACGGTCCCTCATCCATAATTTTATCGTCGGCGCCTTCTTCCTTATAATCGATCACTATATCTGCTCCCAAATTGATCAACATATTGACGGCGTCGCTGCTACAAGTCGCGATCACCTGAACGTCAATTAAAGCTTTAATGCCTCGCGTCGAGTGCTTCGTCGTTTTTTTCTTCATTTTTCTTTTTTATCGTCTTAAGAATTATACCAACATGGCTATTCCAAGCTTTCAAAAGCTGTATTGCTATCGTGCCTACGCCCCCGGATCCACCAAGTACGAGAATTCGCCGGTTTATCCTTGCCGGAATTGCAGTCTTGTAACACAGCCCTCCGGTTATCCAGAGGGCTGACCACGCGGTGAGACCGGCGTACAACACGCTCGCCGCTTCGGCGTGAGTGATATTTTGAGGACGAGAAGCGACCTTCGACAAAGTAAGTCCGTATTGTGTTTTAGTAAGAAACATAACACGATACGCTTTTAGAATGTGCTGTGGCAATGATAGCAAAGATAAATGGCGTCGAAGTTCGCATTGTCTTAATGCAATGTTAATTGTTTTTGTTTTACTTCGTTCTTATCGCTATCCAAAATATTTTTTACTCTTCCAGCTTGTAGACCTCCCATAAGGATCCTTAAAAAAACATTTGGATACTTTTCATAGTCTCTATTCGTCGTAAAACATATTAGGCAAGCGAAAAAAATGAATTTTCATTGCGTTCCAACTATGCAAACTTCAACATCGCGAATACGTGACTAAATTTTAGTTATATTCACTATCCTAGGTAGTTATTAACTAACTTTTCCGAATAGGTAGTTAATAACTTATTAGTTATTAACTAACCTCTTTTTTTGTTAATAATCTATTTTTAGTTAACTAATAATTATTAGCTGTTGAATTATTAACTCACTTCTTTTAACTGACTTTGTAACAGTATTTACTTATTAACTTTTAAAAGTTTGCTATTTACGTCCTAACTTTCCTTCAATCGAAAAAATTCGTTGAAAATTCAAAAAATTAGTAACTCATTTATAAGTTCGATATTTTGGACAGATAAGTCAACAATTTATTTTTTTTATTATCATTTTTGAAAATAAGTATTTAGTAGGAGAAAAACAGAGCGGTGGATGTTTTATGGCTCAATAGTTAGTGCACTTAGAGAAATTAGTATACAATTTGGTGCAGTTTGTAAATTTTTTTTTTTTTTTTCATTAAAAAAAAAGGTTTTGGGAAATTTTCTTTGGTCTAAAAAAAAATATCGAATATTTTTGTACCAGGCAGCTGTCAACAGCAACATAGTCCGAGTGACAACCCTGACGGTCTATCGGAACGACGCCCCAAACCTGGTCCCCCAATTTTACTCTGTCACCCGCTCCGTGACCCTTCGATACGACAGTTCCCGAAAAGTCTCGGCCCAGCGTCAATGGGAATTCTATCTCAGGGTTGCCGATCGAGCCTTTAGTTTTTCTCATAAAGTTGAATACAGTGGATCCGTAGCCCCCTGAAAATTTTACGTTTTTCATAACACGGATACCCTTTTTTTTCTTGCCAAAAATTATTTTTTGATAAATTTGTATTTTTTTTTTTTATATAGCGACGTACTTGTCATAGCAACGTCGATCGGATTGACACTGGATGCGTCGACTTTCACCAAGACCTCGTTGGGTCTCGTGATAACCGGAATTCGAATATTTGACAATTTCAAATCCTCCAAACCCCCGTACGAATGTATTTGCCATGCACGCGACGCAGCCACGGGATTTTCGTCGCACTTAACTGACAAGCTTGCAAAACACCTCGATCGCTTTATACTCGCGTCGAATCTAATATTTCGAACTCCTCTGACGGCGAACATCGTTGAGGCGCGTGGATTTGGCAAGGGACATCGACAAAAAAAACTTCGGCAAATTGGAGGTTAGGTCGCAACTGCGTCTGCTAGTGTTGTGTTTCTCGGAAAAAGTTAGGTTATGTCGAGAAACGAAAATACGAAGGCAAGAAATTGTGTATGCTGCGACAGATCTGTATTTGGCGATGCAACTGGCATCACGTATTTGCAGTGATATATTCAATATAAAATAGCTCCGCGTTACGTTTGACGTTTGATAAAAACTCACGTACGCAAAGGATCAGAACGGGAAAATACGAGGAAACGATATCATTTTTATCGGCTACGTTTTATTTTCACACACGAATCAATTTGAATTCGTAGAATACAATGTACAAATCACCGTGTAAACATTTCCGTGATTTATTTACGAATTAAGAAAAGCGTGTCGATCGCCATTTTGGACCGGCGATATTGAATCCTCGTACTACGCGAGTCTAAAGCCTTCATAAAAGAATCTCATTTTCGTGTTAAAAAGAATTCCACTGCAAAATTTTGTACTGGAAAATAAAGTATGATTCGTGCTGAACATTTTTTTGAGGAATAATGTTTAATTATTTATTTATAACGATCGTTCGAGGTTGCGTGCTCTAGGTACGACGGACTGTATCACGACTCGCGACGCGTTCAAGTAGTAAGGACTATCGTATCGTCAGACAAACGTCTGCGCATTTACTTGCCTAAACTACTTACGGGTGCATACGTTCCGGAAATTATAATCATCCAATAATACGGAATATTTACGATAATTAGTTTAAAAAAAATCGTTAAAAAATCCGGGAGAACACGGAGGAAAGTTTATGGTAATTGAGAAAGAAAAAAGAAAGGCAAAAAAGATTTGTGAATGCGGACGCAAGGGCAAGGACGAGAAAATTCATTTAAAAGAAACCATTACCCGGGACAGGTATTCACTTCCTGAGAATTACGAAGTATTATCTCTTTTCTATTTGCACAACTATAGGCTCATTTTATTTTAATCTCTTCTCTCTCATGTCTTCAACTTCCGGTTTACTGCAATTTCCATTAGGATCACTCGCACTTGAAACAAGATATAAAGTTGCATTTTTTGAGGCGGGCAACCACTTTAGATACTTCAAAAAATCAATTTTTTTTCTATTTCATAAATCGTTAGCAAAATATCTTAAGAACACACGCTGAAAATTCCAAAACGATATTCGGATTCTTTCTAACGGTATGTATATAAATGATAAAGACTCTCCGCTCGACTCCCAAGCGCGCTCAGGTATCCACGGGCGCTCGTTTAGGTAGTCCCTTTTTGTGACTCACCTGCTGACGTAGATCATTGTACGTTTTCTTTGGGGTGGAACAGATGATTCAGAAACAAACCTAAACAAACCCAGAATGCAAAAGAAAGTTTTAAGTCGACCATTTGGCGATTAACTCCAAAACATCTCCATTCTGGGTACAGAATAATCGAGGTAGCGGCATTTATTGCTGCTATTTTATTCAATGAAGGAAATTCAGCCCTACTCATGGTTATGAATGAACTACAAATCGTATTTGGCAGGCAGAGCTACGGATATGCCGAGCAAATGGATCAGATGCGCGCGGCTCGGGAAAATAGAAAAAGTTTATTCGAGACAAAAGAAGCTCGAAAAGCTCGTAAAGAGGAAATGCAAGCTTCAAATGAGTTGCACGAGGAAGAGGAAGGACTGCTGTATGGTGCTGGAATCGTTGATTAATCGGTAAGACACTTTATCATTGGATTAAACACATTTGACTTTGAGTTTTTCGTTTGTGAAACTTTAAACGTGTTTTTCTCGAAACGACATTTTTTCAATTTGCGGGAATCATAACTCAAAAATTAATTGATGGATCATCTTCAAATTTGGAACACGTTTACATAATATAACTCATTAAAACATGAACCTAAAGTTGGAAAGATTAGATTGTTTAAAACATATTTATTATTGCAAAATGCCGGGAAAAAATGCTAAAAATCGATCATTTTTTTTTTCAAACACGTTCCAACATTCAATTCTCAATTTTTTTTCAAAATTTAGGTTCATGTTCTTAGAAAAACACCTCAAGGATGTATAAAAATTTGTTGGAGTATTTCAGATGCGAATTGCGAGCTGCACAATTCCCGCAAATCGACAACGACGATGAGGACACGCCAAGGGACCCAGCGGATTACACCTCAATTAATGCATGAAATAATTTGAAAAAATTACCAGAGATGTATAAAAATATGAATAAATTATTGTCAGAGTTGCGGAAATTTCCGTTTTTTTTTACAATAAAAAAAATAAAAAGAATCATCTAATTTTCGGTCTCCTAAAGTGGTTACCCGTCTTAAATGCATTTTCTTCTATATAGCTCGACGATGTTTGCATTATTGATAATGCGACTGTACATTATAAATATTAATTACAATCGTAAATTCGAAAAATGTGAAAAAAAAACATAACTTTGAATTTCTTAAAATCGTATGCTAATGTTTAAAATGACATACAGCATACCTATTTTTTGAGTATCATTTGTGCCATCAGATCGATAAGAGTAATTTACTTGTTTAAAACGTCGCAAACGGTTATCAATTATTCTTTTTATCATTAATTATTATTATTTATATTTTTAATTATTTATATTGTTATTATTATTTCCAATTGTTAATTATTATTTTTGTTTTTACTTCTATTATTAATTATTACTATCATTCTTACTATAATCGTTATTGTTAATAACAAATAAATAGAGTTATTTTTCTGGTCGAAAGAATCGGCCTGTTTTTTAGGCCGCAAGCAGACCCGTTAGCTTCGCAAAATCGCATCAGACAAAATTCTTGAATCGCTCGAAGCTTCGTTCCCGATAAAATGACGTATTTCTCGACATTCAAATGGAAATATTTCTGAATGTCCCAAATTTTCAAGTGTTTTTCTACATCTCTATACGTTTTGTTGTTTGTCATTCAATGGGCTTTCCACGATATCCATTTCTCCGTAGAGTCAGCAGATGAGCCTCGCCATCGCGTGAAAAGTGTCTCTCTGAAACGGTGAAAACAGTAGATCCGT
>OZ010717.1:23750985-23987459 GCA_963932345.1 Ophion ventricosus
AAAATCCTGAGTGAGGACAAGATAGGTGGGGCAACGGGGGGTGGGGCGGGGGTGGGGGAGGGATGTTTTTCGTGTGTCAGTGCGAAGCAGTGCCGGGTCGTGCGAGCGTCTTTGCGGTGGCCATCTTCTCTCGTAGGGCTCTCTCGGTCTCGTTTGTGAACATCTTTCGTTCTCACCAGGCGGCCGATACACGGAGGAAGGATCCGTGAAAATTGAAAAAAAAAAAAAATACGCAGCCATGCAAAGGGGTGCGGCGTTCCACGTCGGTTTGATTAATCTACGAGCCAGGGCGTGAATCTCTTTGAGGTAAACGAACAAGTATCGAAGAGAAGAAAGGTACACGCGTGAAAGATGCACGCGTTTGCGAATTTTTCTTGTACGTACAAAATGAGCTTTGCTCGGGTTTAGAGGGATGGTTTTTTTTTTCTTCTTCTCTTTTGCTTCCGGTGTCTCTATGTGCGATTTTGTTGTCGCTCTTGAGAGAAAGAGATTTATATTTTTGTGTTTTTGCAACTGCTCCCTTGATGATAAACCCTTAAAACCTACGGTGACGATCTTCGACGTATCATCGTGCATATCTACACGTACCAATGTATATTGAAGAAGAATGTATATTGAAGATCGTATATTCTTCTTTACGAGAGAATTCTTCACTTTTTTGCCCTCTCTCTCTCTCTCTCTCTCTCTCTCTCGCTCTCTCTCTCTCTCTCTATACTTTGGTCACTATCTCCGAATCATCGTCGTACGCAACTCTCCATAGGTATGGAAAGAAGATATATTTAACCCTTTGACATTTATGGTTGGCTAACAGCTCGTCTGGATGCCTTGAAGATGGTCCTTGAATCACAAAAGGCATCGACGATTTATTTATTACTTATTTATCCAATTTATTTATTTATCGATGTATTTTTTTTTTTCAATTGAAAAAAAAGTTTTACTTGCATCGCCTTCTGGCTTTTTCAAGGCTCCACTCTTATACCTCGTTTGACTATTGTACATCCCTCTTTTCTACACTGTATCTTTTTATTCCACAATCCCCCCCGCCCCCCCGCTTGCGGCCGCAGCCGACTTCACCCTCTGTCTCGCATTCACCAGGATATATCTGTCATGGGCATAGGGAAACTGCGGAAAACCTATACCGATACAGCTCGATTAATTGATTTATTACGATTTATTTATTTATTTATCAATCTTTTATCCTTATTTATATTCACGTATTTAACCAAGGGTGTTTTTTTAAGACATTGGGGTTTACATAATGTTGGGGACGGGTCTGGCAAGAGGATGGTCCTCAAAGCTTCATGTCTTCAAAATGACTTTTCTCCTACACAATTATATATGTATTTAGGGGTGTACGTACATCTTTGCGATAGAATCCTATACTTTTCTGCATTTCTGTCTCTCCTTCACACTCTCTCTCTCTCTCTCTCTCTCTCTCTCTCTCTCTCTCTCTCTTTCTCGCTCTCTTCGTGTTATTGTGCATCGCGCATCCCAGCCCCCCTCCCCGACCCCCACCTTGATATGGCGATGTGTCGTGACGGTTGAGCTTTTTCGACGAAGCACACCCAACTCGTCGAGGATGATGTCGTCGACCGTAAGTCATCGTTTACAAATCAACGTCATTGGAAACAAGAGCAAAAATTCCTTTTCTCTTTTCGCGCCAAAGTTCTCTCTCTCTCTCTCTCTCTCTCTCTCTCTCTCTCTCTCTCTCTCTCTCTCTTTTTCTTTCTCATTTCATCGAACGAGTGAACACAAACAAACAAACAAAACACATATCGTGAATTTTCCGGCCGAAGTCGAGTTCGAGTGCGATACCGCATTTACCAGCGCTGCGTAATATCGAATGTACCTTTTGACGAGTGCGTTTCTTTTTTTTTCCGTTGGTACTTAACGAGAGAGCGTTTTTGAAAATCTGCGTAGTTTTTTTCGACACTCGTAGACGGGACGAGACCCTTGCGGTGCGTGGCACAATGTTTGACGCGCCGTTTCGTGCAAGAGAAGCAAAAAAAGAGGAACGTCGCAAAAAAAAGAAAGGCGGAAAATAAGGGTGGAGTACCGGGAGAGCGCGAGAGGGAGTGATATGGTTTAAAGAGATTTTGGGGGATGCGCCCCAGTCGGGTCTTAATTGGCAATCGCGTCTTTGTTTTTGTTGTTTTTTTTTTCCGTTTGGAAAGATTATATTTTACAGATTTTTCTTTTGTTTTTGTTTTTTCGTTAGAGATCGATTTTATGCTGCTAAACATCTGTAAATTGAGTGGGACAAATTGTATTGGAAATTCGATCGTCACTGTTCGCGAGAATTTGGGAAATAGGGTCATTGTATTTTTTTTTTTTCTTACGAAATTATTACTCCATGTTTAAGGTCGAGACAAGATTTTTTTCTAAGTTGAGATAAAAAAAAATAGATTGGCGCTTTCCTATGAATTGTACACTCTTGGAAAATGTTTTTCTTTTTTCATCGAACGTGGAGAATTGTTTTTGGGCAATTAGGGGATCGGTTTCACCAAATTTATTTATTTACTTTTTTATTTACGATTTACGATTTTTTTTATTTACGATTTGTCTCGCAATTTTAGGGCAATATTTTTATTTTTCTTTTTTGCATCAATTTTAAATTTGTCTAATTGACGTCTTATAGTTATACTTTTGTTATAGTTACAATTCAAAATATTTCGTGCGTTGGTCAATTTTAATAGGTAACGGATGAAATATGAATAAAGTTAAGGTGATCAATTGGAGCTGTTACAGAATTTTTATCCATGGAAATTTTGTAAAAATATTTTCCATCAGTAAACTTACCTAGGTGTGAAAGCATCAAATTTTATTGGGTGATTGTAAAAATTTGATTGAAATTTCATGGCCAATCGTCAATGACGGTCTTATCAGGGTTTTTTTTTCTTTATTTCTTGAGGTCCAACGAGGCTTTGCGGGTTTTTACGTATTACCCGTTGCCAATTGAACCCTGTCCTATCACTCCCTACCCGCACTTCGCTGATCTAACCTAACTTCCGTTTCGTCTGCAGCCATCTCAAGCTTCACTTCCGCTCACTGGTTGATGTGTCAGCCGGTGCACGGTTAAGCGGTCACCCCTCCGAGTATCAGTCATCCACAATGCTGCTTAACTCGAAGTACCGCCGTAGCCAAACCCCGATCGTCCATCCACCAGTGTCGGTCAGTCGAGGACTATTGAATCAAACTATTGGGCCTCTCTGCAGCGGTCCATGAAACGAGCAATATTGAATTCTCGCTCGTAATCATAAAAATTGTGTAACTTGAGATCAAATAATCATGAAATAATTTAACTTTCGTAACTGTCTCAATTCTAATTTTAGTAAGTAATTTCACGATGTTTCAATGCATAAAAATAATTCTTAAAAATCCCTATTTATCAATGTTTAAAAAGAACGAAAGTACTATTTTTAATGAACAAAAACACGTATCGAATTTAAATAACGAAAATTTCGGCAAACACATTCACTCCATTCGAGTTTTTATTGCTCAACAAAAGGCATAATTACCCATAATTAATGTATAATAATAATTACCCATAAATATCCATAATAATTATTCAAAATTATTATATAATAATAATTACCCAATAAACACCCATAACAGTTACCCAAAAAAAAAATTACCCATGCTCGAGTTGTCCATTACGCAAGTAATTGTATTTTCTTTTTCCAACTGGTTTTTTTAACAATTGTCAGGTATTTTTTGTATCACCGGTTTTCATATTTGTCGCTTACATGTTTTTTTTGTTTGCTCTGTTTTAATTGTTTTTTTTTTCACCCTCGGTGCATTAATCCCCCGCCCGGATACTGCACGTTCCCGATGCAGTGGTTACCCGGGGTTCTTTATCTGTATACTTTCCTTCCCTATTCTTGAGTACGTGTAGTGTCAGTGATCGCGACCGTTGACATTTGCAGTCGTCCTCCTCCGCTCCTCTCTCTCTCTCTCTCTCTCTCTCTCTCTCTCTCTCTCTCTCTCTCTCTCTCTCTCTCCTCCCGCGTCTTCTCCTTCTTCGTCCTTGCCACCGACCCACCACCAACCCTCCACCAGCATCGCAAACGCCGCGCCTCAATTCCCGTGTTGCACTATATACGAGAGGAACGGGGCTTGTGTCGCGGTACTACCCAGGGCTGCGATTTCCGGGTGAGAATTGGCGACGGTATAAAAAAAAAGCGAGCCTACGTTTCTACCCCACCCCCGCCCCTTTTTTTTGCAATCATTCAAATCAAATCTCCGCTCTTCCGGACGGAAAAAAACTCCGTTAAAAAAAAATAAATACAAGCGGCAAAAAATCCTGAGACTGCGAAACATCGAGAAAAGCTTCTTTTTTTTTTCAATTCTCCCATCCAATTGAATTATTCTTATCGACGAATTTTGAAGAGTCGCGAGATGAAGATACCTCCTTTCACAGGGATGGTTGTAAATAAAAATAATTTCTAAAAAGCAGAAAGTTGTGTTTAAAAAATCGAATTAGAAAGAAAATCACGAAAAATCAATGTTCATTGATGGTGAAAAAATTTCGTGACGCGAATGAGTGCATCGTTTAAAAAAACAAAAAAAAAAAACAAAAACGTTTTATCATCGAAATTCGTGGCGGGAAGTGACAGATTTTTAGAGCCTCTGGGTTTATTGGTCGTAAGGAATCCGCGAGTGTCCCCATAAAGAGGGTGAGAAAGTGCATCGCCCAGTCCTCAAGCCACGCGAAATTTCTTCAAAATTCGTGCTCTTGTCGAACCCAATTAAAATATACCAGTCGAAAATAAAAAAAAAAAACGCTCGGATTTTTCGTTGCAACGAGTGCGTCGATGATCTCTTAGGGGTTGACGTTCTTTCCTTCCGTTTTTTTTTCTTTGCACGCGCGAAGCGAGGCAAATGTGCGAACGCGCCTTATCGCTTTCGGTGGGCCCGGGGCTTCGTGTGCAGTCGAACGATAATAGCAACGATCCCGCGCAAATTCCACGCCCATTCTCGCCTGGGCTAAAAGCCCTTCGTTACGATGCAACGATATCGCGGGCGGCCAAAGCGCGATATATATCGCTTTAAAAGTCCCATCATATTCTTCATCGCGGACGCGCTAAATATAGCGGAGCTATTGGCACTGAAGGCACGCCTTGTCAATGGCGACAAATATACAAACACGTAGCATACCACTAGATATATAAAGTGCGGGGTGTAAAAAAAACTTCGCCCCCCCCCCCCGCAACTTCTGTGTCTGTATCCAAACGCCAATTTTTTTTTCCTCGTCAATTTGTAAGACGACGAGAGTTGCAAATTTGCAAAAAAAAGCTGCATTAGATCGATAATAAATTATGGGAATTCAAGATGGAACGATGAAATGCCACGTTAATAGGGGAACGACCCAGTACATAAAAAGGTCAACAGCAACCAATCAAAGTGCACGAAACCGGAAGTCCTGAAAACTCAAAACGTGCGGAAAGTGTGCCAAACATGAAAAAATTCCGTTTTGTCAAGGTGGGCGAGTGACATGACGGATAGCAGAAAATCGAGAATTCGAAACAATGTAATTGAGAGGGGAGGGGGAGAGGGTCGATAAATGTGAATTATTTGCACGATGTTTTTTTTTATATTTTCACCTCGTTGTGGTAGAAAGAAATAGTCATATGCAAATTGAGAGTACGACGAGTACAGGACGATAAGTGTTAGATGAAATTTAACATGCGAGAAGTGACGCTACTGATAAATGGGTCGGCGAGAATTAAGCACAATTGCGGAATAAATTAGGGGTGAAATTGGGGGCAACAAACCTGCAGTCGAGGTTAAGACAATTATTTATTCTCGAAGAGACATATTGAATTGATGAAAGGAAGTTCGTTCGAACAAGTTCTTTTCGAGAAAAATATGTTTTGTTTAAAAGAATTAAACCTTTCGAAAATATTGCGATATGTACGACGATTTGCAAATACATTAAATCGATATAAAAAATATACATAAACATTTTTTAATTGATTTGTTAAAAAAAGAAAATTGAAATAAATATTTATAAATCCATGTATGCGTATGTCCTTTCTAAAAGACACGAGTTGATGAAACGAAGTTCTTTTGAATAAGTTCTTTTCTAGAAAAATGTGGCTTGTTTAAAAAAAATAAACCTTTTGAAAATATATGTAATTCGATTTGCAAATACATAAAATCGATATAAAAAAAAGTACATAAATATTTTTTAATTGATTCGTTAAAAAAACCCAATTCAAATAAATATTTATGAATCGATGTATGCGTATGTCCTTTTTCAAGGAGACAAGTTGAATTGATGAAAGGAAGTTCTTTCGAACAAGTTCGTTTCGAGAAAAATGTGTTTTGTTTGAAAAAAATTAAACATTATATAAACATTCTTAAATTGATTCGCTAAAAAAAATCTTAAAATAAATATTTATAAATCGATGTACATAATATATGAAACAAAATATATCATTGAAGTATTTTCGAAGCTTTCAAAATTTACAAAAATGCATAATGATAATGAACAAAGGAATAGCCTTTTTATGAAATTTTTTACTATATTTAAACGAATATTGTTTTTTTTTTTTCGAATAAAATAATAAAGTCGAATCTTAATACTGAGGTGCACCGTTAATCCCGAAAGAGAAAAAAATTTAATGTAGGAAAAATCAAGCAGGAAAGGAATGTTAGGATTTTTACAACCGGGATTCCCCGATATATCTCATGACGATTATATATCTATGGAGCACATGGGTGCTATATATTTGTACATAGAGGGCAGTATATCGTGACCTCGCAAGTCAACGAACCGTCGATACCTCGACGCCCGGTCTCTCGCACCGGGGGTGCATACGTGTGTGTACATCACACGGTCAACCCTCATTTAGCATTGGGGGTGCAATGCCATCGCCGCAAGCGAAACGAGTTATTGAGATTGAATTTAAAAAAGAAACATATTCCGGTCCGTTTGGAAAATCCGAGAAAATGAACTTTCGTAAACAAAAAGCTCGATGAATTTCATGTCAATCATTGACCGTAAAGTTATAGGAATATATTTACAAAAATATGACGATTTATTTAAAAAAAAAAACATGTCTCACATGATCTTTTTCTCTGACTTACTTTTCCCTAGGAGCGAATCTTTTTCCAACACAGAGGACATTTTGCAATCGAGTCGCGTAATGATAAGGAAGCGATACGCGATTGTTAGTCGTCACCGTTTTTTTTTTTTCAAAAAATGCAACAACGAGATCTTTTTTTCACGGTAAAGGGGAAAAAATTAGTGGTCGAAGAAAAAAAAGGTTGAAGATCAATATAGGCTTTGGAATGAAGCTCGTTGCACCCACGCATAATGTATACACGTGCTTATATATATCTATGCAACGCGGGAATTCGAGAATGCACACCCCGATACTTTTGCTTGCTGCGTTTTTCTGGGATTCCGTTGTTCGATTGCTTATCCCTCCCCTCCACCCCTATAAATCTATATATATATATATTCTATCGTTTCACTGCATTTATATGCCACGTATACATTGTCTCTTTCCCCCTTTATTTATTTCTCTCTCTCTCTCTCTCTCTCTCTCTCTCTCTCTCTCTCTCTCGTAATCGGAACCCCCAGCATTCGCCCAGCGAGTTTGGCTTCCTGCCTGCCTGGCTCTCGTACTCCCTTTTGCATCCCGTTCCTCGTTGAAACACTGCATATACGCGAGTGTACGTATGTGTAGATATATATATATATGTAAAACTTACCCTCTTTTGGTTTTCTCTCTCGCCGTTCCATCCGTCGAGCTACTATAAAGAAAACCCTGGAATCCAAGCTCCGATATGCAGCCCCGGGTGACCCGACATTTTTTACGATCCTTCATCAAATTTGATTTTTTTTCCCTCCCGCGTGGGAGTAAAAAATGACGCGGTTCTAACGGATTCGTGCAGTGGCTGTGAGTAGCAGAGAGGCTTCTCAGTAATTGGAAATGGTGCGGTGAAAAATGTGGGGTAGAGGAAAAAAAGATAGGAACGTTGGAGATGTTTTTTTTTTTCAATAGCATCGCATCAGCAAAAAACTTGTCAGAATTTTTTATTTATCTTCTAGGGCAATGGCAATCTTTGGTTGAATTTTGAACGTCAGTCGTGTCATAATTGTCCATTTGGGGTTGTTCATTGTTAATGGTCCGAGAAAGATTCTTCATTAAAATTTTTTTTTCTTCAATACTTTTGATAAGATCCTTATTGGGGCGGAAGAAAGTACGCTACGAATGAGGAAAATTCAATTTTAAGTGACCTGAATATACTCGTGGCTTTTAGCGCCAAATTGACGGGAGAGAAAAGTAACTAGGGGAGTTTGCTTAAGTCGGGGGGATTTGTGATTCTTGGCAATTCTTTTGATATTTATTACTGCAGCCTCCCTGTTTCTTTATTCCACCCTCGCACTCTTTATTTCCGTCTCCCTCTCTCTCGGTCTCTTTCTCTATCGCGCGCGCGAGGTTATCCCTCTGGTTGAGCTCCACCCCGTCCGTGCTCGCAAACCCTACTTATTTCATCCTTAAAGTAGGTCATCTTTGTTTTGGAGGAGTTTCGTGTTTCGTACACTTACGGAATTATTTTATTGGTGATTTCTCATGATCTTCGTATGGTCAAGAAATTTTTAAGTTCTTGGAAATATCGCTAATTATAGATTGATGACGTGTGATGTAATTTTTATGGGTCACACGTCGAAACGAAAGAAGAAACGATTTAAAAACAGCCATGAAATATTTTTTTTCTTTGATATCAATGTTTAATCATTATTTGCAACGATGCAATTTCTTTTTATTTATATATTATTACGCAAATCTGCTTTTTAATACATTTCTTATGATTTTTATTCGATATTATTACGATACCGTACGAAATCAATAAAAGTAAAAAACAATTACAAGTCTCGCAATTTTGTTGATTAAACGATATTTAAAAATTTCGTTATTTCAGAATTGTTATTTCCCTACGATCGGCTGTGAAATTTGCGCGAATGATTTGCATCGGAGTTTTGAACGGTGAACGCCCTCGTCAGGTGTTACCAACCCCCGCGACGATTGGAGAGATTTGATCGTCGAGGGCGCGTACGAAATGAGATTCGCTGTGATATTGCCCGTCCGAATGATGATTCCCGGTCTAGATATTAAAACCAAAAGAAGAGCGAGAAATAACGAGTGACTGATTGCTCTCGCATTATTAAACCCGTTCTTCCCCAGCTGTCACGAAATTTTTTAATGCGCAGCGGAAATGACAGGTTGAAGTTGAAACGATTGATCGAAAAACAAATATTGCCTACGCAATCAGCGTTTGTCAGGAATGATTGAGTGCAACGAAATTTACCTCTGAACCCTCAAAAAGCAGCGGTTTTCGTCGCAATCTATAACGAAATGGCAAATTACTTATTTAATTTTTGGGAATGAATCAAATTGCACCCTGCAACTGATTTTCAACGTGCGAAACTTCATTGAAGCTGATAGAGTCGATAATTACTATTAATTTCTCAAACGTATTATTGATTATTAAGTCCGTTTTCATAAATAAGACGAGTCGTACTTTTTTTCACGTACGTTTCGCAATTAAATACAAAATTATATCCACTGAAATGAAAAACACCTTCCGTAACAATACCTACAAGGCTCCGATCTTTCTTAAAGGGTTACGTGGGTTTCGAAGCCAAAAAAAGCATATTTTCTCTATTTTTTAAAAATATAATATATAAATTATTTTATTCAAAATGTTAAGCGCATAAAAAAGCAACATTTCAACAATAATTTAAAAATTTTCATCCAATAATTTGGGAAACTCAGTCGGTGGAACCTGGTTTCCGGAGTCCCCTCAAAAAAAAGTGTCCTCGTGATGGTCAGGATAACTCATGATAGCTTTATCTCAAATTAAAAAACCAATTTTTTTCTGTTAGTGGATAAGTATAGCTCGTGATTGAACGAAGGATTTAAAAAAAAATTGAAATCAGAATTTTTGGCAGAGTTGTATGCAAAATAGTTCCATTTTCGGTACAATTTACACTACGTATAGCCTTGTAAAATTAGTTGTAATCGAAAAAAAAAGAAAACCTTCGTTCAATCACTAGTCAATGCTATTTTGAAGAAGTGTGCAGAATTTCAATATGATCGGTGCATTAGTTTTTGAGAAATCGTGTCCATCGACTTCAAAAATAGTGTTTTGAGAAAAATGCGTCGCTCCCGGCCGGTCTTTTCCCACGAGGGGGATTCCCAAAGGCTCTCTCTCCTAGACTTTTACTCCGATTGACTTAAAACTTTGGGAGAATATTCTAGACATATTGTACTATTAGATAATAAAACTTAAAAAAAGTGGATTTTTTGAAATTTTCAACTTAAACAAATTTACAAATTCTCGCACGTAATTATAATCGATAACGTAAAACGCATTTTTTGCCCCTTTAGCAATCTTAATTTCCTACATACTTCAATACATTGAAATCAAATGATTCCCGAGAAACTTGCAGGTAAAAATACTATTTTTTTTTTTTGAGAAAGTAATTATAGGAAAAATTGGATTATTAGTGACTGAGAATTAGAAAAAAACGGAGATTCTATTGTGCGTATATCTTCTCTCATTGGCTCATGCTTTACCGAATGAGTTTTTCTTTCACTACCGAGGTCGTTCGGTGTTCTATAGCCAGAGGCCACATAGCTGTTAGGGCACATTGTCGACGAACATGGCAGATTTGCAATTATCTCGTACCTCGATTCTCCAGCTGCCTCTCTCTGTGCAGGAGAGGCAATATTAGCCACTTTCAAATCTGGATATACGTATATACATATACATATATATCTATATATATATATATGAGGACTTTCTCGATGTTCGGAGATTGGCCTCGATCCGAGGACTAGTCAGCATTTGCCTCTTTTTCTCTCGTACTATATAATATCGATTATCGAATGTATGTACGTACGAAATTTTGTCGTTGACTATTGACCATTCGATGTACGGTTCGTGAAAAGTGATTTAGATTAGTAGGATAAGATGGGATGATAAACGGTGCGAGTAATAGATCGTCTTGTAGGTCTCTCTTCCACATTGGCTGACCATTTGTAGCTTTAACTACTGTCGTTTTCAGGATATTTCAGGGTCCGCACATTCTTGTGGGCAATTTTACTCCGATACTTATGCCGCACATTCAAATTTTATTTGTAATTTATAGATTTTCATAACTCTGCTGGAATTAAACAGTGGATTAAAACTTTTTCTAACGAGAAACGATTTTTCCAAAATTCCACAAAAAATCAACACTTTCAGAATCATGTGTGAAGTAGAATTAAAAAATAATTACACTTAGGTGAAATTATTTTAAAAATGTTTAATTTAAATAATATTTTAATAAAAATTAAATAATAATTCTATTTTTTTTTATTCAACTTTACATGTAATTTTTCAAAATAACACGTAACGAAGTTTTTTCGAAATTACGCGTGAGATGAATTTTTCCGAAATTATATGTAAAGCAAATTAAAAAAATGCGGATTTTATGAGTATATATTATGGTTGATCGTAGGATATTAAATGTTTCCTAATGTCCATAATTATTACTTTACGAAAATTAAGCGAGGATATTATTAAAAATTTGCATTACGAAGGATCGATAATTCAATATTTTGAACGTTAGAGGAAGGAATGCACGTATATAATTGAAAAGGCAAAAACCTTCTTTTATCAATATTATTATTGTCATTGGATTTTTTAATTCCTCGTGACTTTAATTTTTCTTCTCCGACTCAATAATTTTGGACATATCGTGTCTGATCACATACTGGTATTTTCACTGCTCTTCACTGCATGTCTTCACCACGAACTAAACATTGTTTTTTATCTGTGCTGTTGCAGCAATCATGCTGCGAAGGAGCTGATGGCCTGAGCCGCGTTTAATGATGTGACAATAAAGAAGAAAAAAGAAAACGCAAAAGCAAACAAGCGGAATTCCCCGTCTCTTCGACGATCGGTAATTCGGCTGCCGATCGACTGTTATACTCAGTGCTTCCCAATAAATAACGAAACATGCCGATAATTCGGCGGTTAAACTAAATCGGTGCCAAATATTGCAACATCCAGAAGAAGAAGAAGAAGACGAAGAAGATTTTTAAAACACACAGATACATACACACACGACTATAAACGACAACACAGACAAAGGCAAAAAATCGTCAAAAAGAAAGAAAAGAAAAAAACAACGACCGATCAGTATAATCATAAAGCCAAAGAATTCTGTGTCAAAGATAGGAGGGCAAGTTGAATAATCGTGAAGAAAGAAAAAATTGGAATCGGCGAAACTATGGGTGATTAATGAGAAATTGAGTTCGAAAAAGTTCGAAAAATTTTTCGCTTCAGGAAGAAAGGACAAATCGCGGAAGCGTGCGATCATAAGGAGACAAAGGAAATTTGTAAAATGGGCAATAAGCTCTCATGCAGCTGTGCACCCCTGTCGAAAAGAGGGTATCGGGATGAGGATTCACCCTGGCAAGCTGGGGCAAGACCCGGAGGAGGCCCCAGGGGTGAGACTGGCCACTTGCTCAGGTGCGGAAGCGTAATAGAGAAGAAGAGGTGCGCATATACCATTCGACCATTCCATTCGACCATGTTACCTTCTCTCTCTCTCTCTCTCTCTCTCTCTCTCTCTCTCTCTCTCTCTCTCTAACAATCTCTGTGTCTCTACCCACATGTCTCGACTGCTCATACATTCTTGAGAAACTGTATGTCATTTGTACGTACTATTTTCGAAATGTTTACTTATTGAGCCAGTAATATAAAAATGAAAGCAACCGAGAGCTTTTATTGATCGAGGAAAACTGATTTCAATCAACATGAAACTGGTCTGAAGAACTTTTGCGCGTTTGATCGCGGAAAATATTGTTCGGAATTCTATTGGTAAACAACACTTGATTGCAGTAAATATGCAATTTAATTGAATATCAGAGAACAACCTAGCAGGATGAAATATAAACAAATTTTATTATCCAAACCAAACATTTTTCTCGATTCGGCAGTACTGAGTATTATTTTTACCCATTTTCTTTAATTTTTTTGTTCGTAATATCAATCTCCAAGAGCCACAATGTATGATTTTTTTTTTCGAATATGACATGTAAATTGGTCGAAAAATTTTTGAATTGTCCGCAAAAAGGAGCGCTACGACATCATTAAATTCACCGGATTACGAGCGATGGAGATCAACTGAATAAACTATAGCATATAGGAAATACTAGCCTATGAATTTATAAAACTTTATGCGCACGAAACGAATTCATAAAAATCATTTCTTTTGAAACGTAATTCAATTCTTTAAATACATTTTCCACAAAATTAGCTTGCAAATATCAAATTTTTCATTTGAAAATTCCACTTTGGAAACGAAAGCATGATTTTTCCTCGCCGGAGATCATTGATAAAATGTGCTATCATTTAGTTCCTCGATGTTTGCAAATTACGAATATTTAGTAAATTATTTTCGGTCTCGATTCACCTTCAACAAAGCACTCATTTTTTATTAAGAAAAACCTTCACAGACATTTTTCCAAATATCGAATTACGTTTCCAATGATGATTTACGTTTCGACCGTAACGCTCATACGTTCTACAATTGAGCATTCCCAAGGTACTCCCAAAACAGTCATCGTGCTGCATATATCGCACCTACGAAACAGTCCTCTGCCTTCCACCCTGAGCGATTCAGTGTAACATCCAACCGAGAAGTATCAAATGGAAATTAAAATTTCTCGCTATTATATTATGAGTCGAAAATTTCCCGATCACAAATCCGAGTTCCTGAGACACACGTATAATTCCTCTTTCCCCGTTGATAACTTCCTGTCTCATAAATTCACCGCACTTTCTTTATGGTCTTGAAGTTTGCATCGTTGAAATGCAACGAAAAATTCTTTCTCATATTTTTATTTCCTTGTTTAAATTATTTCGCAAATAATTTTTTTTTCAGGTAAAAATGATAAATCTCTGAATAAGTGATTTAAAAAATAATTTATGGATTTTCTCAATTTTCTCAAGATCAGCCACAAGAAATTTGAGCAATTGAAAAATAATAATTTTCATTGCATTCCAACGATGCAAACTTCAGCCTCATCTTTCTTTTGTAATCTCATAACTTCGATAACGTTTATTTTTCCCTGTCGCACCCGTTTGTTTCCTTGATCTCTCGTCCTCTGATCGCTACATATATATAACGACGCACGATTTTCTCTGTTATTCATAATCGATACGCATTGTAAATAAAATATTTCGTTATTCGCACATCACGCTTTGCACGATTGTTAGAAGTGTTAGCAACAATTTTTACTTTACAGCGAGCTTTTTTTGGGAAGTGGTTTATTTTTTCAAAACATCTTATATATATATGTTCACATATATAAGTAAACTGTAAGTGAAAAGTATGAATACACTTTTCGGATTTTCGATCGAGACTTAATTTGTATTTTTTTTTCGTTTATTGTACCGATAGTCAAATTTTGATCGATTTTCATTAGCAGAATATTCGGTAAAGCTGCCAATTTGGCTGTTGACATGCTTCGCTCCAAGAGTGGTTTGCACCTCGAGGAACCGTTTTTCCCGCGATAAAAAAAAATACATATCTAATAGTTTTCAATGCTCTACCAAATACGTGAATTTCGACAAAATCGAAAACGGACCACAAAGTGATGTTCCTTGTTAGCGGGAATTGAAAGGGTCGTGATTTGCCTCTAATTTGCCTGAGGCTATTGAGCTTTTTCAAAGAAGTACTGGAGCTTTTTTTTAAACGCACGTAACTCGAAAACTGTGGGGTTTAAAATAAAATTAAATAAAGTGAAGGAGATTAGAGCTCAAACACATTACAAATGCTGTTTTTTTTACTGCTACCAGTCGAAAAACCGTGTACGGTTTTTTCATACTTTTTACCAATATTGTCTCAATATATTTGAAGTGCCCCATTTTAAATGCAACCCTAAATGAATCGCACAAATGAAATTGTACAAAAAGTACAACGTAAAAAATATATTTACGATTTCGAGGGTAAGATTTATTCGAAATATTTTTCGAGAACTTATCAACGTACCTTGGAGATTTTTTTGTAGAACTATATTTACGTGTCTTATTTGGGGTGTGCGTTAAAAAGGTGGGAGCTTATGTATATCTATTTTAGGTTGTATTTCAAAAAATTCTTTTAAAAAATGAAGATACAGTAATTCATTTTTTAGAGATAAATCGTACGTTCTGGTAGTTTCTTTTTTTTCGTCCCTTTTTTTGTACATCTCCGTACGAGAGAGCAATTTTTCTTAGTTATTTTTTTCTCTCGAAATTATCGGGCTTGATAAACGATCTAAATTGCGAGAATAATTGCAGACTATGGGCGGAGGTGTTTCACGTGAGCGCGAGTGCTGGAACGGTTAAGTGGCAACAAGTGTCGGAGGATCTCGTTCCCGTGAATATTCGATGCCTCCAGGATACGCCCGAATTGGTCTTCCATATCACCGCCTACAACAGTCAAGTTGACAAGATCCTGGACGTTCGACTGGTCCAGCCAGGTACGAGATCGCAACGTTTTATTCCTTGGAGAAAAAAAAAACAAGTTATCGATGAAGTAATCGTCCGGAGTAAAATTTTGGTTTGTTATTTATCGCAAAAGTTGCCAAATGTTTGCTACGATCGAGTGTCATATTAAGCTCACTTCGTTGTTCGCAGAAAAAAAGTAATCTGACTGTACGACAGTGATGAGACTATCGAAGAAAAAATTCTCGAATGAAAAAGTTTTTTAGGAACTTTGTCCAAATGCGTGATAAATTATTATTTTACGAGTTATTTTTATTTTACGAGCGATATTTCGATCGATAAAAATCGAGGGATTTCTCGTTGGTCCACAGGGACGAGAATCGGGCAAGCGTCCGAGTGCTTCATCTACTGGAAAGACACGATGACCAACGACACTTGGGGACTGAATTTTACATCTCCGCTCGACGCTAAACAATTCAAGGACTGTTGTGTGAGTACAAATAGGTCAACACTGTCTTTTTACGCCAAATTGACGTTGTTTCGATTGAGAAAGCAACGAAATTGTTGCGACGAAACGAACCTATCGGCGCGTACATTTTTCGAGGGCGTACTGACACAATTCGCCAGTAGAAAAATGCATGCATAGCTTTAGGAAGTTTTCTTAAACACAGCTGGACCAAACGATCTGAAATTTTCACAGTGAATGCCTGACTCCCAAAGAATGCACCAATATTTCTCGGATATTCGATTTTTTTTTTAATTCAATTCAATTGAAAGAGATCAGAAAATAATCATCCAATTGAGTTAATCGGAAATCGAGGAGCTACTCGACCTGGGCACGTTGGAAACACAGATTTTGAGATTTGAGCCATTCCATTCTGTAAAAAAATGGCGGAGAAAAATTGTGAAAACTATCGTAGCGTAGTTTGTTGTGACACAATGGGTCTGTGGCGCCTGCTTCCCTTGATATCCCTCGGATATTCGAGTTTTTACAAATAAAATTGAGTTACAAAAGGTCAGAAAATGATCGTCCAATTGAGTTTATCGCAAATCGCGGAGACACTCGACCCTGGCACATTGGAAACACACATTTTCAGACTTGAGCCGTTCCATTCTGTAAAAGAATGGCGCAGAAAAATTGTGATAACTAGAGCAGCGTAGTTTATTGTTGACACATTGAGTCTGTGGCGCCCGGCTTCCCTTTTCCTTCGCCCCGATCGTCGTGGGTTTCGGTGAAGTTTTATTTATTCCGAGCATCCCAATTATAAATGAACTCATGCTTTCAACGATTGCAGATACCATCGACAAAGACTCCGAGAAAGGCGGCTTCTCTGTACTCGTTCAAAGCCGAGCAAGGGAACAGGCAAAAAGTAAAGCCACGAGCAAAGCCACTCTCGACGCCAGCATCGCCGAGCAGAACGAAAGCCGCGCCCCAGTGCACCTGCATGCGACCGGAACAACTGGCAACCCTAAGGAGTCAGGATCCCCGAATGAGATGTGATAAGAAAAGCTCATTATTTATTAGATTTTAGAAAGAAAAAAAGAAAAATGAAAAAAAATACTATAGAAATTGAACCAAGCTGACGGAAAATTGCCTCGTTGTTATAGTAACGAGTCTTATTTTTTTCTTTGTCATTCTCGCAGGCTCGTCGACATTGCCGAGGACGATCACACGTTCGTCGGATATGGAATCGACCCCGAATCGCGACAAGATAACGGCAGCAACGTCGAGCGCCTCATTGTACGACAACGTGAACAACGCCAATGACACACCCGGCAAAACTTTGAAGTCCGGTGATTCGTGCAAGTACAAGGAGAAACAGCTGCAGAACGAGACTTGTCAGACGACACCGAAGACGGCCAATGTCGCAACCGGTACTGCAACAGTGGGATCGCAGGTAAGAAAAAAACAACAAATTCATGTTATGGTATTCCTTTCGCGTTGGGTCTTGTTTTTTGGGCGCATAAATCAAGGTCCTTTTGAACAATTAGTAGACCACAGGAGAACTTAAGGTCGTAGGCTCGCAACAGACACGTTGAGAAGTTTATTATCCGCTCAATCGATGAAAGTTTCGAAATATTGCAAAATATCCTTACAATTTAGATTGTAAAACGCTTAATATAATGTTTAACTAACCCTCACTTTTGTATCAGACTATCCATTCTAGTTGGAACAGACTAGTTCTAGTCTGCTCCAGTCGCCTCGTGGCGCTAGTGTCCCTAGACATTGCTTAATTTAAATCGCTATGTCTCTGAAACGAGACCGTCAAAGTTCATGATTTTTTTTCACACCCACTTCGTCATATGTTTCTCTGTAATGGAGAATTTAAAAAAACAAATCTGTAGAAAAGTTTTGAAGTTATTGCGTGAAATGTGGAATTTTCCACTGCTCCCCATAAGAACACGTGCAAAGCCGTGAAATCTTTGATTATCAATATCTCGGAAACGGAACGGTGAATCCTTTTGAAAGTTTGCAAGTAATCATTTAATAGTGTCCTGAATGGGTCATAAAAATAAAAAAAAATTATCTATAGAGAGACGGCTTGGCGAGACTACTACCTTAATAATAATACGTTATAATCAATCATTATACCCAACGATGAACTGGAATGAAAAATTTCGCACAAATTTTGTAGATTTAGACATTTTTACATGTTCTCTGAAAAGTTGCGGTTACAAAAATTCTTCTGCTAGTCACATTTTTCTAAGTTTTATCTGTACACTGCAACCTCTATAAATGGCACTTTCATAAAAGAATTGAAGAAACCATGAAGAAACCATAACTCGATATAATTTTTTTTACATAAATAACAGGTATTTGAGAAGATACAGGTATTCTCGTGGAGAAGAATAGAGTCTTGAAAAAGCCCTAATGATAGGTGAAACGAAATATTGAAAAAAAAAATACGTTTAAGCGGTGTATAGGCTCAGAGGACAAACAACAGGTCGATTTTCAATATCTTTTGTGATGAGAGTATGGGTATGACGAAGTTGGGATTTTTTATGAAATTCATACCTAGTCTTGCCAATTTTGAGTTTTATTTTATTGAGAACTATTAATAAACAATGAAGTTATTATTATCAAATTGCATGGACAATTGGTGTCAATTGGCTCAATCAATCAATTCTGAGAACCAGGGTGATTTAAAATGTTAAATAAATAAATGTACTTTTAGTATATAAATAAAACTTTCGTATGATTGAATACTTTTTTGGAATTTGAAAAATTACGAAAATGGCAAGCTGTAGAAACAAAAAGTTCGATATTCGACTAAAAATGAGTAACTTTAATCATTTGTTATTAAGAAATGAATGAACATCAGAATATCATTCGCTCGTACGATAAACAATCTTATAAACTATCGTAATTCGAAGTGAATCGAAATTTTGATTCATAAAACTTAGTTTCAAGATAAACGTAAATGACAAAAGTTTGCCACAGCGCACTGAGCGATCCGACCCTTTGCGAAAAATCACAAAAATAGTCATAACTCGGTGAATTTTTGGGGTTTAAAAAAAATCTTTATTGACAATTAAACTTAAGACCCGATAAAACTCTGCAATAAGAAAAATCATATTTTTGTAAATTCAAGCTAACGAAAATCTCTTGATTGGAGAGTTTTTAAAGATCTTTCCCACTCTTCCTTCATTCAAAACATTGATCCTTCGTCCAGCCAATTGGTGCGAAAGTTCGAGCGGTTTTCCGTCGACTTTTCTTGCATCCCTTAGCGGACGACTCACGACCTATTTGTTCCGTCTATTTGAAGATCGACAGTCCTGAGGAAAAGGGCACCACGATATCGCCGAAGAAGGGTATGAAGCATCAGGACAGCGGAACGCAGCAGAACGGGGGTGGTGAGCGGGAGACCCTTAAATCCGAGGGTACTCAAGCCGGCGGAACATTGCAGAACAAATCGATGCGAAAGGAACAGTTGCATCATACGAAATCGGCCGATTATACGGAGCTGGAGATGCAAAACGGGAATATATTCAATATCGTTAATAACAATCATAGCGCACGTAAGTCGAAGAGCAAGAGCACCGACGATATGAGAATCGAGAATGCTCAAAATGGCGGCATAAGCCTCGACCCGAGCACCCTCAAGAGGATGCTAAAGCCAATGCCGAGCATCGATACACCAGTCACGTCACCCGAAATGACGAGGAAACGTTATAGTCATCATACGATACATCATTATCATCCGAACAACAACAATCAAAAGTACATGCCAAACGAGGCAGAAAACGACAATTATGCTCATCCCTATCGTAGCCCGTACAACAACAAGGTTCAAACCTCACGAAGCGTACACGAGATGGGACGTCAGTACACCGGTACAAAGGGTTACGATCTTTTCAAACAAATATCACAATTAGTTCACTTCTCTCTCTCTCTCTCTCTCTCTCTCTCTCTCTCTCTCTCTCTCTCGCTCTCTCTCTATCTCTTTATGATTTGTTGATTTTGTGTTTAATTTTGAAATTGCGTTTATTTTTGCGTTCAACTTTGAGCTTGAATTTTTATGGTTGATATATATGTATGATTTGTGCACTTAATCAAATTGCTTTTCATCCCTTTTATATAATTAACATGCTAGCACATATATATGATCTCAGCTAACATTTGCGTTATTTTTTTTTGTGCTATTCTTCAACTAATCTTTTGCCTAAAGGTTTTTTTACCAACGCATAAAATAAATCATCAATCAATCAATCAATTTCTCTCTTTCTCTCTCTCTCTCTCTCTCTCTCTCTCTCTCTCTCTCTCTCTCTCTCTCCCTCTCTCTCTCTCTCGCTCTCTCTCTCTCTCTCTCTCTCTCTCTCTCTCTCTTTCTGTTTATCTACCTATCATTCTCTTTATTTCATTTTTTTTCGATATTTTACGTTGTTCATTGTTGATATATATTGTTTTTTTGGGTTTGGCATTTTTTGATAGATGTTAGATCCGGCCGGAGAATGAATTTTGTGTTTTCAATCCATATAAAATTTTGTTAAGTTATGTTGAAAGCCAATTTGAAGATTGCTGTTTCAGGGAAAAATGCCTCTTAAGTTTTTATTCCCATTATTTTAACTTTGGCAGTGAAAATTTCATAGTCAAAATATCAATCATTCGGTATCAAATAAATTTTTTCAAGACGTTAGGCTATAATTTAAAACTAAAAAATCATCTTAAGGTATTACTGGATGGATATAAAAAAATCGCCATAATTCTTGAAAATTTGAGGTATGATAGTTCTTAATAGAATAATAATACATAAATTATTTTAGAATATTTCACTAAATAAATTAGTAGTTATAAACATATGAATTTAACACGGTCGCTTATGGGAAAACAGCTTCTGCAGACGTTAATTTTTGCAAAACGAATGGAACTAAATCGCCGTAAATTATATCATCAAGAAGTAAATTACATCATCAAGTGATTAATTATGCTAAGTTTCAAATAAATCGACTGACTAATTGTCGAGAAATTAATGAATGTAATGAGAAGTATCGCCTTTTTTAACGATGAATTAATAGCAATCATTGGGATACTCAATATATATTGAGTTTTTGGGTAATTATGGATAACAATAAAATGATCTGAACGTATTAATTGAATTTAAAAATTAAGAAATTTTTTTGTTGGACAGTTGAGACAGATGTACAGTCTCTGACAAAACCTCAGTCAAGCACGCGCCCATCTAGTCGAATTTGACTTTATTTACTATTAAAAGTGAAAAATTAACGTTTCTAAGTGTTAATCTATTATTAAATTAACTATTTGTAAGGCTAAATACGTACGACATGATCTCGACTTGTAAAGTCCACAATTCGCCCAGTTTGGACTAACTTTTTTCCCGACGGTCCATCCAGTGATACCTTGAGGACGGAAAAAACCCAAAATTATCGATGTACTATTGGTTGGTCAATTATCTTTTCTTTACATTAATCATTTTCGGTCTGGGTAGCTTCAATCTTTCTTGTTTTCTTCTTATTTGGGTTTCGAATGAAGGCTTCCCGCTAGGAGAAGTATATTCTTGATGTTTGGAAATAATCTTTCATTAAATGTATGATATTTCTGTTGTCTATAATATTTGTATGAATCGTATGTATACGATTTATAGTGTATTTTATAGTAAAATCGTATGCATACGATTCAAATCGTTTATGAAATATTTAGATCATGAGAGAATAAAAAAAAGTAGCTCTATAGAGCGCTACATATGGATCAGAGTTTACTAGCTGAAACTTGCTAAAATCATTGTAGATATTTTGATGACGTGTGCTTTCGATCGAAGCTGTGCAGAAAAATACAGCACTCATACTCATCATGCACGTATAATTGTTCAGTGTCGCAAAGTTAACTGAACTTTGATGCGTCTGTTTTTTTGTTGTTGTATTATTCTTCGTTATTTTTTCTCATTCATTATTCAAGCACAGGTAGTGAGGAAGGAAGAAAAGTTGAGCATGATTGAATGACAAAAAAATAGATGTACATGCATAAGTTCATTGAACGTGTTTGAAAATTTGCTATCCGAGGTTTTGATATTTATTCCTTTTTTACTAATACATTTTCATTTTTATTCGAAGAGGATTCTTAGCGTTCAAAAATTTCGAGAATCTACTTTATATTGAGATTTCATTCACGAGATCGTATAATTTATTTAAAAAATGTATTCATCTGGTTGGTACAGCTCACAATTTTTATTGATTGTCTTGTCCATAGAAAACTTCCCTTCGGTTTGACGAATAAAAATCGTCAGTTTGGAAAGCTCAGGATTTTTGTTTGTTTTGTGCATACGAAATTTTAATTTTGAATGAATGAAAACAAATATCGCAAAAAACTCGCTGGCCGTGCGAATTAATGTTAAAAAAATTAATACCAAAGGCTTGCTAGCTAATTTTAATAGCCCTCTAAGATCGAGGATTAACTCGGCATACAGTCGTGTCCAAGAGCAGTAAATTTGTCATAATTGGTTTCGTAGCTTTTTTCCAAAGAAGCAATATTGACATTGTTTATTTGAGGGTGCTTTGCAAGTGAGTCAGAGCAAAAGTGAAACAGGATGAGAATTTCAAGTACCTCGTATTGCGATAAAAATTGTTCAAGCAACTCACGACATGGATTTTTTTAAACGATAATACTAATATAAACAATCGAAAATTGTTTTTAAAAAGTTCAACGAATATTCAAGAAGTGTTCTCTTCATGCTCGATGAATTCGTTTATTTATCCAAATCCATCTAATTATGTTTTTCGAAAATATCTGAATATTCGGAAATTTCAATTTTCTATATTTCTTCAAGGCTATACTTATGAAACTTGGACGGATAATCTAGAACGTGCACCCAAGAACACATTAATTATGAATGATTTTATTTTCATTTATTCCAAATTGGCCAAAAAAATTGTTGAATAATTAATTTATATCAATGAAAAACCAATTTAATCCCGAATTTTACAAAATACATTATTCCGACCATTGGACACATGTGTTTTTTACCGAAATTGTTAATTTTTTTTTATCGATCTCGTCAATAATATTTTTAATAAGGGTGATTCTTTTCAAGAAATTTTCCGTATTTCGAAGCACTAAAATTGTCATCGAATCAAACTGGACTATGATTTCGCCTGCAATACATCCTTCAATCTTTGCTCCAGAGATAAGATCTTTTTTTTATAATACAATGCGAGAAAGATTTGGTCAATGTTAAAATTGGCACATTCTTTCGTTCTAATATACGGCACATATTAACAGATTGTCCTGATTACAAAACAATAGTTTAGCATTTCTTTGATTAAATCCATAGAAAATCATTTAACAATTTTGCCAACTAAATAGACGATGTATTATTCACTAAAGCCAAATCCCAAAGCCACTACAAAAATGTCCGCAAATAAGTAAAAATAAAAATTCCCGCTTCTAATTACATTGAGGCAGACAATTTCTGCGCAAAGTACCATCCACTTTTCTCCGCGTTCAATTGAGCCATCGAACGGAACAAAAGACACAGAGGCTGACGGGGGAAAAAAAAAACTTTGAAAGCGATCATTTATACGCTATGGCGAAGCTATTGGAAATTTTCCGACGAACGACCCAAAACGTGAATTCCCGTCCCAGGCAATTTCACTGGAGTAGACACTTTCTATGCAAACTGACATTCATACATTTTTTTTCTTCGCGTTCAACTGCACATTCTCGTTCCACCAAATAAAATAGATCTCCCGTAGCTCGCCCGTGGAAGTTTGTATATGAATTTTCAGCAAAGTTTGCTATTCTTGGTCACGGTCGTAGGAGCATCGTAGAAGAAGTAAAGAAAACTAGTTGCTCGAAAAAAGAAAGAAAAATAAAACAATCTCATACCGCATTTAGTAGATTCGATCGAATCATTTCTCTGAATAAAGATCACAAAGAATTATAGTCGATTGTGGTAGTTGATGAGAAAAATAGAGAAAACAATAAAATAAAATAAAAGAAAATAGTCGTACGATATTCCCATCGTTGAGTTCGCACCATTTCCGTAATACCTGCACGAGGCATTCGTCTGCTCTGTCTTAGGCGGCAGAGGCAGGTTGTACTTAGATTTGGAACGTAATCGGTGCACAGGTGACATTTCCCCACCGTCAGACAACGTTATATTCGACAATCAGTGCTACGCGACGACGCCAAGCTCGTCTAACGGCAATTCGGACATGGAGCAGCCGAATCATTGCAATTCACGTCGTTGCACCAACGGCGGTGGCGGGGGTGGTGGCGGCGGGGGTGGCGGTGGTGGTGGACAAACATATCAGCAGCAAAATATGCAATCGGTATCGACACCCGGAAGTCCGACTAGTCGTTTGTTACTCGAATACGAGATGCATCTACGCAACACTCTTGCAAAGGGCATGGACGCCGAGAGTTACAGCTTGCACACTTTCGAAGCCCTTCTCACGCAGAGCTTGGAAAATTTGGGTATTTATTGCTCCCTTGACATTACAGTACGAATAATTGGCTAATTACGACGATTAATTTCGTGTGCTATCGTTATTTTCAAAGTTAACTGGGATTTATGGAAACGTCATAAATTTTTATAGATTTGGTTGTCTACTCGTAGAAAAGAAATTTTATTTGTCAAAAGGTTTTATCGTATCGGACAAGTTAAATAATTGATGTAATTGCAGCTTGAAAATTCTTGCATTATTAAAATATTGAATTATACTCGTTATTTTGAAAATAAAGGATAGTACTTTTTATTTCAATTAAATTTAGTTCAACATTAAAATATGGAAACAAATTTAATTGATTTAATATAATAAATACCTGCATTTGGAATTCTTCATAATTGATGCTCGAATTTTAAAGTTTCTATGTTCATTCATATCTTGCGATGTAGGATATAAATTTTCTCTTCCAGAAAAGTTTATCCACGTCAATTAATTTAAATAATTTATAATTTATTATCGCAGATTGAAAATTCGTGCATAATTAGAATATTACGTGAATCATATTCGTTATTTTGAAAATAAAGGATGTTACTTTTTTTTCAATTAAATTCAGTTCAACATTTAAATATGGAAACAAATTGAATTTCTCTAATTTAATTAATGAATTTTAAGCCCAAAGACTATAAATTTTCTTTTCAAGAAGGGTTTATCACGTCGATTAATTGAAATAATTTATGATGTATCATCGTACAATGGAAATATAAATTCGTGCAGAACTGAAATGTAACGTAAATTATAATCAATACTTAAGAATAAAATTTCGTAAATTTTTATTTTTATTAAATCCAGCTTAAAAACAATTATGCTAACATCTGGATTTGATTTTGTGTTATCCGTTTGCCAATCTCATTTACGAAATTTCCGTGTAATTGGAATACGATCTAATTTTATGAAATGTACAAAATGATTGCAGAATTCGCGGAAAATATTCCTCTGACCGTACAACGGACACCGCACCCTTCGCGCAGGCGTAAGTTTTCCAACGTCACGATACACCTTTGACACGGTTTTTTTTTTAAATTCTTTTTCCATCATTATTTTATCGAACCGTCGATTATAGCACGCAAGTATAGTTAATTGGCTTTTACGTCTCCCTCCCTTCCCCTTTCCCCTCTCTTGTCGATCAAGAAGAACGAGGGGATGCAATTCTCAGATAGTAGCTTTATTCTTTTCACAATGGAGACACGCCCGTGATGCAATATACATTCTCTTGTACTATTCACAAATCTTTATTTTATTCTTTTCATTTTCGAAACAAACGGCAGACGCGTAAAAAAATTGTCGCTTGACAGAAAAATAATGAGAACATATCGTTAATTGTCGCAGGCTCGAATCCAAACAAATCGTCGACTCTTCCACTCTCGTATCGTTACTGCAACGAACGACAAAACAGCAAAGATCGTGACGGCTATTACAGTGATAGAAACGAAATAATACGGGAAAAGAGGGAACGCGATGCTGAACGTGAACGTGGATATCTCAGTGACTACAGTTCGAGGTAAGACCTGAAATTAATAATTATTCAGTTAATTGACATTTGAGAAGACAATTTTCCATTTTTTTTTCTAAAAACCTGTTTTATTTTTCTCATTTGAATCGTACACAACTTTAATGATAGGTGTAAAGTTATTTTATGCTTTATCGGCAGCAACGAATTATTAATAATAAACAATTAACTAATATAACGAATTAAATTATTCATACAATTTGACGGTTTCACAGTCAATAGAATAAGAAAGAATTCAAGAAAATAGCGTCCAGTAAATACTTTCGGTTGAAATTATTGTGATTAGCCTACGATCATTAATTACGGTAAATAAATAAAAAGGATTTTTAATTTCACTCGTTTACATCTGCCAAATATTAATAATAATTATTGTTTGTTAATTAATATTGTTTAAAAAGCAACACATTTATTTGACATTTTTAGAGTATTTAAAGCCTTTGGCCACTCTAGGATTTTGCAAAAATCGATTTTTTTTTGCTACAAATGTACCTTAGTACCTATAAAATTATATTCCAAAAGATTATGGGTGTGAAAAATTTCTAAGTACTCAATTTGCGAATTCTAGCGCCACCCCTCTTGATTCATGTCGTGATTTTCTACTAACTTTAAACGCGTTTATCTCAAAACTACATTTTTCAAGTCGGCCGGACTCATAACTCAAATTTCAACCGATTCACTTGAAATTTTAACTGTATATTTAGAATTACATCTAAGACTCTAAGTAGAATTTTTTAATTATATTGCATAGTTCCTTTTTTTTATAAACAATTTTCCGACGATTTTCTCATGGCATTTTATATTTTTTGTTTTAGAAATGCGCTATTTTGGAAAAAAACAATATATCAAAAAAATTCTACGTACTTCTATAGCTATTCTTATATATAATCGAAGAAACTTTAGAGTCTCATCATAACTGAAAAATTATAGGAACTGTTGGTCCGGCCGTTGACCTTCCAGAAATAAAGGCGTCATCAGAAAAATGTTGCACAGTCGCTATTTTGACATGTATCACTGTGAAAAAAATAATTTTGTATAGTCAATTACGTGTATAATAAAACCCCTATTTTGTAATTCCGATTTATTTTATGGTTTCGCTGAAAAAAAATCAGAAAATATGTCCTTTTTTTGGCCTTTAGAGTGACCTAAGGCCTTAAGTTCAATTCAATATCACAATTACTCGTGAAGCTAATAAGTCACGGAACGTGACTTTGATTCGCAATTATACCCAAACTTGGCTGCTTTTTTTCTGAATAAGCAGTATATTCACTCCAAGGGAAGGTTACCGTCGAGAGCCATGAAAAACGCATGGACTCCGGGAATTTATTTTTTTATATAAAATAAATACTTTTGGAATTGGGTTTCAACGTATTTTATTTTTCGATAAATGGCGAGTACATTCCAATTTTATTTATAACAAAAAAAAATGAAAAATGGCGGCTCCAGCTCCCGTCAAATAAAGCCATGCACGGCGTGTTTTGGTCTGCGCGAGGCGCTCGACAGACTTGCCAGTTCATGTTAAACAAAAACGGGTTTAAAATGATTAAACTAGACTGAATTTGGAGGGCCTTGTCGTTTTTCGTTTTGAAAAACCCCAGGATAACAAAATGGCAGTCGTTTGAAAAAAAAACCCATTTTTTTTGCCTGGTTTTTTTGTTGTTTCAACAGACGAGAAAAATATTTCTAAATCAATTGTTGACAAAAAAATTGTTTCCTCGTGGCCCCGCAAATTGAATTTCCTTTCAATTGCGCAGAGATTCATGTGAATTGGTTCATCCGTTGAAGCTGGAAAGCACCCCGCGCGCTGAAAAATGCCGTTTCCATAAAAACGCATTTAAAGTTTAACGTTTAGGCTGTACATTTTAAAATACTTTAGATATGAAAATATCCTTTCACCCACGTGCTCTAAAAACTTCAAGGATGCAAATGATGTAAAAAAAATCGAATTTTTCATCGTCATGAACGGTAACCTGCCCTTAATTCAGCATCCTTCTTTTTTCCCTTATGAAAGCGTAAAAACAGTCACGAATTATAATTGAAAAATTATATAATAATAATTCAATATCCACAAATATAATTTTGTAGGAGGAAAAAATACTCAAAAGAGTACTTAATTTTGCCTGACAATAATTAAAGCTTAGATTTTCCGTCACTTAGTGGCAGTTCGATGTTCCATTGATGAAGATTCCTCTCCTCACAGTTTATTACCGGGTTGTACTTTCTCAAAAGTTTGTAGCTGTGAATCGTGAATCGATCGATATCGTGTAAATTTATCCAGACAGAAACTTCTAGCGAGACATGAATTTTTTGTTAATTATTTTGTTGCAGATGTCAAAGTTGCATCGGAGAATCGGCGAGGGCTCAGTGGTTCCGGCGATCGGACGGTTGGCAGTCGGGAAGCTCGACCCTCGGCTCGGGTGCATCGAATTCCGTAAATCCCAACTACGTTGGACACAAGAGAGAATCACCCTGGGACTCGTTGCCCTCGCTTAGACACGAGGGAAGCCTCAACGACAGCGGTTACAAGTCGAATAGGACGGATTCCATGGAACAACGGTGAGAAAAAGATATCCAATTACTTACTAACTGCTCTCCTTGGCAATGCTCGCAAATACGTATAGGGATTTGTGAAGCTTTTCTTCAACTCTTTCGAACACTTTCGAGTTGGCCCCAATTAACCCTTTCTCACTAGCAGAGACCTTAGGGCTTGACCACGTATGGTTTCCGAATATCGCAAAAATAATTTGCCTTAACTGTTTATTCATTTATTTATATATCAATCAAATCAATCAAAACGAGTTTTATATGCACACGTTTTTTTTTAAGTTCTTTTTACAAAACAGTAACTTTCCACTTCCATATTTATCCATTTATTTAGCACGCCCCGCATTCTTGCACTTCGTACTGTCTAACATTTCTCTCTTTTTCTTCATTTTCTACTTCGTCTCTTTCTCCTCCTTCTTCCATCTTACTTATCTTTTTGCACACTTCCCTCTATTTCTCGAAAATATCCACATATCCCTTTTTGTATTTTTCCAACCAACATATTTTATAATTTTCCCCCTTTATTGCCAAATTATTTATTCATTTCATCCACTCCTCTGCTTTCTTTCTTCCTTTCTCTGTTACTAACGCCCTGTCATTTCTACAGATTGAGGGCATGCACCTGAGACGGCTAAAAGTAAGGTTATGTTTAAGAATTTTTTTTGCGTATAAAACTGAATTTTATTAAACAATTATGATATACGTTTTAAAGTATGACATTTTATCTACATTGTGTGAAAATTTGGTTAAAAAATTTCAAACGGTAAAAAAGTTACAGTCGTTTTCCTGCGGTGTGTTTTTGTTGACAGCGTTTGCGGTACCAGACGTGCCTGTGCCATTTTTTATCTAAAAAAAATATTTGTTTCTTAAAGGAGATAGATAAAACTAGTACTTATCGAGCCGGAATTTAAAGATTTAATTTTTCGGGTCATGACAGTCACTCGAATATAACAGGTGATTTTTCGCCTCAAAATTGTTCAGTACTTATGATGAAAAAAAAAACTATGCCAGGTATCGAAAAAACGGTTCGATAAGTACTAGATTATTGTGCGAAGCATAACTGTGCAAAACTTGATCCCGATCGGTCCAGTAGTTGCGGAGATATTTCTGGTACCGATTTTGAAAAAAACTGTTTCGAGTAAAACGCGTTTAAAGTTTTGAGTACACTTTACACTGAAATAACTGGTTTATTTTAAACTTACATGAAATCGTCGATTCCTGGACCATATGACGGATCTTCCTTAGATGTTGACGCTTCCATTAGATCTTTTTTTTGCTGTGTCAATCTTATTCTCACCCGGCTCATAGTCAAATAGATGACGAAGGCCGCTTCTATCTGCGCTCCAACCGTTAGTTGTTGCTCACCCGGTCAGTTACAAAACGCTATAACTTCGTCATTACTGCGAATTTCCTTATGAAATTTTCAGGGTAGACACTCAAAGGATAGTACTTTCGAATGAGCACCTTTTTGAAAAATCGATCTTTTTGACCTACCCAGGTGTATGTAAGCCCTTAACAGATGTTCCAACGTCTCATTCAATTCTCTACATATCTTGCACTTTCATTTCTTTGCCCTCTTCTTTCCTGTCCTTCCAATGTTGCCACATATCAATCTTGCCTACATATCCTTGTCCCTTCCCTTTACTCCCTCCTCCGAACAGTATTTCCTTGGCATATCATCATTCTCTATAATATATTTGTGCTTCTCATTATACGTCGATTTTATTATTTTTTCCTCTTTCAAGTTTCCTCCCTCAAAATGTTCTCTTTCAAGTTTTCGAACCCATCTTTTATCCTTTTACTTCTATCCGTTCCCTTATCATTGTTATTATATTTCCTATTTCCATATCTCTCAATACTTTCACTAAGCTTTTCCCCCATTTCGTCGGGTCTCCGTTTGTTATTGCTCTTATTTCTTCCATTAAGCAATTTTTTGGCCATCTTGTCTCCTTCATTCTTATCACCTCTTTATCAGGCAACTGGAGGAGAACGTAGATCCAGTTGCCTGACATCGCCGGGCACCAGTCTGATCAGGAAAATTAAGGCATGCCATAAATAAGGCCTCCGTACTACAACTTGATCAGGCCCGGATCAAATATCAGGCCAGCTTGACAATATTTCTACTCGGGTGGCCTTTGTATCTTTTTTTTACAAAAGTCCAGTCACTGAATTGACTTTTATGTCTTCATTTCGACTGTATCATTTTATAGTGGCAAAATCCGAGATGTTGAGTACAAACACCGTAAGCAAAAATATTTATTGACGAAATGAACAAGTTTATCAGACTTGAAAAAAATATTATTGGAGTAAAAATATATGTCCAAAAATTACAAACACTATCTTTTCTTGGCGAAATA
This sequence comes from Ophion ventricosus, assembly GCA_963932345.1. Taxonomy (NCBI): domain Eukaryota; kingdom Metazoa; phylum Arthropoda; class Insecta; order Hymenoptera; family Ichneumonidae; genus Ophion; species Ophion ventricosus. The sequence goes on from OZ010717.1 coordinate 23,781,853, forward strand.
AAATATTTGTTCCACTTAAATCTATTATTCCATTGTAGTTAATAAAAGAGTCCATTCAACGCGAATAAAAGTTCATTAGAGTCAAACAAATGCTTTTCCTCACTCAATTGAAATCGACCGAATAAATTACTTGCAGTAAATATACGATTTTATTGAATATAAAAAAAAAAAGAAGTCTAGTAGACCGAAATGCAAACGAAATTTTATTTGATTCAAACAACCCATTTCTTTCGGTGCACAGGCAATATATTTTTTGCAGAATAAAAAATAATCTACGTCGAGTTGAATCGCGGTTTGTTAACGGCGAAGCGATCATTAAAGGAGCGTTGCTATTTCACCCAGTCCGTTTCAGCATTCACGACTACCAGCTCATGTATATAGCAACTTGGTCATATTGTTTTCATTGCCTCGTTAAATTCCACCTTTTCAGAGCTTTGTTCTCTCGAAGCGTTTTATTGCTGCGCCGCCCGTAAGTTTCGCATACCGAGTTCTTTAGTCAGCAAAATTTGTTTACACATTTTACCGCACGTTCGAGGAGAACCACCGCCTTCGAAAATTTTACTTTCCATAACGCACGCGTACGAAAAAGGGATTGCTGCAATTTGCATAAAATAAAATGAGATAGAAGACATTTTTCTCAAATAGCAGTTCTTAAATAGCACGGACGAAATGTGATGCAGGGACGTTGCCGGATGTGAAAAATGCCAGCTTCGGAATAAACGCGTCATAACTAATTAACTGCAACGCCACCTGCTTCGCTTCAAACGTATGAAAAAGAGTGTTGAACAAATTTGAAAGATGATGGATAGAGAAACTTCAAAGTAGACACTCCAATTTAGACATGCTAACTGCCTCATCGATTTTTCTTTGTAATAATAAAAACAACAATAATATTAATAATGACAATAAAAACAACTACCGTTTTTTATTTTTTTAAATCGATTTATCGTATCGAAAAAACAGTAATTATGATTCGGCGTTTCTTTCCACATTTGTATGAATTGTATATATACGATTTACAGTGTTTTTTCTTAGTATAGATCGTACGCATATGATTCATAAAGTATTCACGATTACTAGATCACGATAAAATGAATGAGTACCCCTATAGGGCGCTATATATGGATTAGTGTATTCCACCTGACATTTGCAATATTCATCGTAGATGTTTTAATGGCGAGTGGTTTGGATCGAAGTTGTGCAGCGAAAAAAGGCACACATATTCATTGTCCACGTCTAATTGTTCAGCGTTGCAAAGTTAACTGAACTTTAATGCGTCTGTTTTTTTTATGATTTTCTTTCATTCATTGTTCAGTACAGATAGTTAGTGAGGAAGAGAAGACGAGCATAATTAAACGAAAAAAAAGTATAGCTATACGAGGTGTGTAAATTGTGTTATGAGACTGAATTAAAAAAAAAATTTATTCGTGGAGATTACCATTCAATATTGTCTCCCTCAAAATAACATCCTTGGCAAGCCACACAGCGCTGGAGGCGGTTCTTCCAATCCTCATAGCAGTGCTGGAACTCGGATACTGGAATAGCCTTCAGCTGGTCGGTTACAGCCGTTTGAATGTTTTCGGGTGTCCCAAAATTACATGCCTTGAGGTGATTTTTCAATCTCGGGAAGATGAAAAAGCCACAAGGACTCAAGTCAGGCGAATAAGGAGGCTAAGGAGCCACAGGAATGTTTTTACTGGCCAAAAACTCGATTATTGAAATTGCTGTGCGACAGCAATTTTTCTCATCCCCAATGCATTGGTCAAAATCTGATGACCGATGGTGTGAGTCAAATTCAACTGTTCCCCGATCATTTTGTCTGTCAACCGACGATCTGAACGCACTAGATCCCGGATTCTATCGACATTTCCATTGATTCTTGAAGATGAAGGCCTTTCGCTGCCTGGTTCATCTTCAATCGACTCTCTTCCCTCTGAAAATACCTTGAGCCACCGAAAAACCTGGGCTCTTGATAAAACACTGTCTCCGTAGGTCTGCTGAAGTTTTGCAAAAGTTTCCGTTGCACTGTGCCCAAGTCTGAAGCAAAACCTGATATCACACCGTTGCTCGAAATTGATGTCACTCATTTTTAGAACGCACTAGAAAAAAAAGTTTCATGAAAAAACATCGCTACGGACAACCAATTGACTCTAGCGAGTTCAAACTCATTCTGAAGGCGTAGCGCATGTTCACCTGCCGCCCCTCCAAGTCCCGCGTCCCAAGCCTTGCCAGATTGAACGCTACGTTGTCGATCTCATTACTTAAGGCCGTAGGCCACTCTAGGATATTCCAAAAATCGATTTTTTTTTGTTGAAAATGTACCTTAGTACCTATGAAATTATATTCCAAAAGATTATGGGTGTGAAAAATCTCTAAGTACTCGATTTTCGAATTTTAGCGCAACCCCTCTTGATTCATGTCGTGACTTTCTACTAACTTTAAACGTGTTTATCTCAAAACTACATTTTTCAAGTCGGCTGGACTCATAACTCAAACAAATTTCAACCGATTTACTTGAAATTTTAACTGTATATTTAGAATTACATTTTCTGAGGCACTACGTAGGATTTTTTTCATTGTGTTGCATAGTTCCTTTTTTATAAACAATTTTTTGACGATTTTCTCATGGCATTTTATACTTTTTGTTTTAGAAATGCGCTATTTTGACAAAAAACAATATATTAAAAAAATACTACGTACTTCTATAGCTATTCTTATATATAATCGAAAAAACTTTAGTGTCTCATTATAACTCAAAAATTATAGGAGCTGTTGGTCCGGCCGTTGACCTTCCAGAAATAAAGGCGTCGTCGGAAAAATGCGACACAGTCGCCATTTTGACATGTATCGCTGTGAAAAAATAATTTTGGATAGTCAATTACGTGCATAACAGAACCCCTATTTTGTAATTCCGATTCATTTTATGGTTTCGCTGAGAAAAAAATCACCCAATATGCCCTTTTTTTGGCCTCTAAAGTGGCCTAAGGCCTTAATTCACATACCTCGTATACATGTATAAGTTCATTAAGCTCGTTTGAGAATTTGATATTACTTATTTTTCTAGTACAATGAGACCTCGATTTTCTACCACTAGGGGGTGAGCACTGGCAAAAGATCGCATTCGAGCCGGGAGTTGTGGCTTGATCGTTGTTTAGGGGTAGCAAATAATGGGAGCACGAGCATTCTGAAGTGTATGATCAATTTCGTCAACAGAGCATCAAGTAACCCAACAATATTAGCTGTCTTAGTTACATCAAAATCTTTGGGTATTGAAAGTAACCTTTCCACCGTCGTCGATCTTTTAAAAAATATCCCACTTTTTTTTCTAAGAGTAGTCGTGCACTTTTCGTAGGACAATTATTGTTCGAGTCGATGTATCGCGTCATTTTTTTACGTTTGATGTTACGATTTTGGCTCGAAATGCGGGTGCTGCAGTAGTCGATATGCACCGTTGCGCCGGCGTGTCATACGTGCGTGGTAGGGACTGCAGACGCCGACATCAAATAGTCCCTTCGGTGAAATAAACAAAGTGGGGAGAAAATTGAAGGGAAATGGAAAAAAAAATCAAGGTGGTAAAAAATCAACGTCTCACTGTAATCCATTTTCGTTTTCATCCTCAGCAGAATTCTAAGCTTTAAAAAATTAAACGAATCTACTTTACATCGTGTTTTCGTACACGAGTTCGTCTAAAGTGGAAACTCCAATTTCGACGTGCGATCTCAACGATTTTTTTTTTGCAATAATAAAGAGAACAATAACATTAATAATAACAATAACAATGCCTTCGTTTAAAAAAAAACCATTTTAATTGATTTATCTTATGGAAAAAAAACCGTAATAATGTGGCGTTTTGATTCGATCGGTTTCAGTGGGACCTTCGACAGGCAGGATAGTGTTAGATCCGACTACATGTCCGACAGGGACGGCCGATACGGAATTGTGCAGCAAGCATCGCTCGAGAGCACAGACTCGAGGCTCTGCTACTTGACGTCCTCCGAGGTGAGTACAAGTTGCTTTAGTGCTTGTTGACCTTTATCGCGCGAATATCACGATCCCATTGAGCCGTGAATAAACGCGGGCGGAACTTGACTTTGTGAATCAAATTTTTCTTCCCTTTGTTTCTGGCCGACAGCGTGGCTTACATTTTTTTCAAAGATTCAACCTCGCGAGCAAAAGATATGTCAACGTTGCTACCCGCTCCTTCTCCTCCCCGAAAAAACGACGAAATATTTCGGCTTGCTCAGATGAAAGTATTTTTCGTAATTTATCAATGTCAAGATATGTCACTTGTTGTCATCCAATACAAATACATATACGTAAATTATTTTACCTGAGGAAAAATCAACTTTGGAGCTTTGTATAGACGGGAGCGTACTTGCGCATGCACATATATTTTAGAGAATTATATATAAATATGATTCTTAAAAAAAATTTCCCTCTAAAATTTCTTCTATAATATATGCGTATATGTAGGTATAAATCCCATCTAAACCATGCTGAGCAATTGTTGTAACCCATGAAAAGAATATCCATACCAATTTTTAGATTTTTGTCTCTCCTCTTTTAGGAGTTATAATTTTCTAAAAAAAGTCGATTTTGGAAGTTTTGGAAACGTTTAAACGCTGACAACTCCTGAACTAATTGAGATATCGACAAATGTCAATATATATATATATTTTTTTCATTTTGAAGCATAATTTCATGAAAAAATATGAAAAAAATTATCAATTATACTGGACCACGTATTTTTTGCTTTGAAAGTGGAAACTTTTATTTTTTTTAAGATGATTGCCATTTTTTAGATTTTTCAAAAAATTCTCTAAAATAAACCCATTGTATGATTTTTCCGACTAGTCTCATCGTGGGTTCATTTTTCTTTCTATTTTTTTTTTAATGAATCATTTTTTTTGAGAAGATGTTTATCATTTTAATCTCCAATAATGCTAATAATGAAAAGGTTTATTTTTTATTTGGGTAAATATTCGGAAGTGTCACTCCTGTCAGAATCGAGCTGATTTTTTTTGTGTGGTTTCTTACAGTTAAAAAACATCATATTTAATATTATTATGGCAGCGCATCAACAAAAACAATTACCAAGAGAGTAATTCTATACTTTAGCATCGAGGCCACGAATCGTGGAATCGTGGGGTGCGTAGAACACTGGGGTGGGCGGAGGGCACCTCGGATGGGTGTGTGGAATCGCATGGTGTGTAGAACACTGGGGTGGGCGGAGGGCACCTCGGATGGGTGCGTAGAATCGTGGGGTGCGTAGAACGACATTGTTTTTGTTGATGCGCTGCCATAATAATATTAAATATGATGTTTTTTAACTGTAAGAAACCACACAAAAAAATCAGCTCGATTCTGACAGGAGTGACACTTCCGAATATTTACCTTTATTTGTGCTGAAATTAACGAAAAAGATTTTTTGTGCAACATCCTTTTCGTGAATAAAATGAACTAAATTAAGAATTATATAGGAATACGTGAATTACAAAAAGAGTTAAATTTTCCCTTATATATATATATATATATGAAAGGAAACATTTCACTCTTTTTTTAATTCACGTATTTCCATATAATTCTTAAATTAGTTCATTTTATTTAAGAAAAGGATAGAAACTAAAATATTTATAATTATTTTTAGGGAAAAAAATAATTTTGCACAAAAAATCTTCTTTTTCGTTAATTTCAGCACAAATAAAAAGTAAACCGTTTCATTATTAGCACTATTGGAGATTAAAATGGAGATATATAGCATTGTTGGAGATTAAAATGATAAAAATCTTCTTTAAAAAAATGATTAATTCGCAAAAAAATAGGAGGAAAACTGGGCCCACGATGAGACTAGTCTCAAAAATCATACAATGGGTCACTCTATTTTAGAGAATTCGTTGGAAAAAAAATGGCGTTCATCTTTGAAAAAAATAGTTTCCACTTTTGAAGCAAAAAATACGTGGTCCAGTATAAATGATAATTTTTTTCATATTTTTTTATGAAGGTGTGCTTCAAAATGAAACAAAGTTATATATTGACATTCGTCGACATCTCAATTAGTTCAGGAGTTATCAGCGTTTAAACATTTCCAAAACTTCCGAAATCGATATTTTTTGGAAAATTATAACTTCTGAAAGAGAAGAGATAAAAATTTAAAAATTGGTATGGATATTCATTTCATGGGGTACAATTTTACAAAAAAAACAGTCAGAAAAATAAAAAATGGTCGGGGTCACGGGCTAGGTGAAATGGCGTGGAATGCCTCATATATATATATATGTGTATAAATATAAAAACAGAGTGAAACTTGGTCTTCCAATTTTATTTATCCTCTGCACAACGTGGGCGCGCGCACAGTTGAATTATAATACAAAATACACCTCTATTTCCGCGCGAGCTCGCTCGGAAATGAATAAATGAGGGTGTGAAATGGAAAGGGTAGAAAAAAATAACGAAGAGTCGTGAAAAAATTGCGCGACATTTTGATGAGTTTTTTTTTTTCATTATTCGGGGTTAACGACTCGCACGACTTATTTTCACGATCGTGTTCGGGGACAAGTGAGCGCTGCACTTCTTGCAGCTTTTTTTCTACAGAAAGATTCTTGTCGGTTATGCCGGAAGGAAAAAAAAGATATATATGTGAACTATACATGCGTGTCTATTTGAAGCGAGAAGGAGTACGATACGGTGACTACTGTTGTTTTTCTTCTCTTTTTCTTCATCTTTTATACAATGCGACGTTGAAATATACGCAATCCAGCTCTAGCTCGCTTGGAACGCGACGAGATATTCCAGACCAAAGAGCGCTCGGTTACATACAAAATTGATGTTCCCGTGTATGTGCGTGTATATATATATATATATATATATATATATATATATATATATATATATATATATAGAGAGAGAGAGAGAGAGAGAGAGAGAGAGAGAGAGAGAGAGAGAAAGCTAGCATATATACATTTTTTCATACCCGCTTTTGTGCATACATCCGGCCTCTTTGAAGGCTCTTTCTTTTTCATTCCCTTTTTGAAATATCCATTTGAGGATCTGAAGCACGCGCGCGACGAGAACTGGCTAGTAGTCTAGTAGTAATGTAACAAAACAGCCCCCACCTTCACATGTTCGCCGCAAAAGTGTCTCAGCAAAATCGATGATAAAAAAAGTTCAGCGAGGAAAAGATTTGAGGCACAGGAGGGTAAGATTGTGAACGAACAACGCACATTCGGTGCAGAAATATTGTCATGGATACAGTCCGATTCGGACAAGAATCCTGTATTCTCAATCGGGATCCAGCCGGATATCGGATCGAATCCCGGAGCGAAATGTAACGCTCGCAAATCGGATTCCAGCCAGGTTCCTAATCCGGAACTATTAAGGACTCTAGTGAGAATCTAAATAGAAACGTTGCATAGGATCGAGGCTAGAAACCCGAACATCTAGAACAAGATCTAGTTCGATATCGAATCGGATCCCAGGGATGAATGTAAAAATAACCAGGAGATACCGATCCGTAATCAGCTGGAAACGCTGGACGTTTTCTGAAATCATTTATTCAAGGATCTTAAAAAGGATAGGTAAACATTGGTGCTACAATATAACTGTCAAAACTTATATATTTTAATAACAGAATTCCGAACAAAATTCTTTACATTTAATAAAAAATTTCGAAAAAACAATATATAGACCTTGAAAGACTTATATTTCTTGGAGAAAAGGTTATTTATTCTAATTATATTTAAATTAAATGGAGATCGTTCGAACTAAGAAAATATGTATTTATTTTTTTAAGAAAAATGTATTTAATACGTACTTGAAATACGTATTTCAAGTACGGTGAGAAAACTAATGAGGTCAGCCCCTTCTAAGGAATCCATATCATATCCAGATCGGGATCCGATCGAAACTTAGGTATCCCTAAGAAATTTCTGTACGAGATTCCATATATTGACTTATATAAAAAGTTAATCCTTCTCAAAACCAAATGGATGGTCTTTCGACGTGGAGCTTATACACAAAAAATTAATAAGTCTTTCAATCTTTCTTCCGTGATGATCCGATTGATCGATTCGATTGTTTATTGAAATGGGTAATAAATTATTCTGTACGTATAAAAGTCGAGACTCACTGGAGAAGAAGGTGAGGTCGATTCGTGAAATTTTCGAATTGCAACACATTTGGGCCTTTACGCCATGATAAGTTGTGGTTTGATCTGAAAGTGGTTTGATCGGAAAGGTTATGGTGAATCATGCGTGGGCATTGATCACGAAGTGGCTGCATATTAACATTGCGATGCTATTCGGCGCACATTTTTTTCGCAACAAAGTCTCTTCAATCCAATGACTTGTCGTACCAGACATGAGTCAATAAAAACACTTCCGTGACTGACTAACTGAATGACTGAATGCCATATAAATAAACGCACAACCTAAACCGCTGAAGATAGGAATATGAAAATTCGAAGATAAGTTCCTTAGAAGGTGTAGAGGTGCACTGAGAAAGGATTTTTCGAAAATCAACTTCTAAGGGGGGGTGAAACGCGATGTAAACGTTTGTATGAGAAATTGTATTCCTTGCGTGCATCAACTTGAATCTTGGTATAAATATCTATACATATAATGGACTTCCGTGACTCACTGACTGACTGACATATAGACAACGCACAATCTAAACCTCTGAAGATAGAAACCTGAAATTTGGAAGAGACGAGGTGGATAAATTAAGTAATGAGACTGATTTTTGACATTTTTTTTATTTGAATAGAATTACAATTCAATACAGTCTCCCTCAAAATGACTTCCTTGGGAAGCCGCATAGCGCTGGAGACGGTTCTTCCAATCCTCACAGCAGTGCTGGAGCTCGAATACTGGAATAGCCTTCGGCTGGTCGGTTACGGCCGTTTGAATGTTTTCGAGTGTCCCAAAATGACGTCCCTTGAGGTGATTTTTCAATCTCGGAAGGAAAAGAAAAGTCACAAGGACTCAAGTCAGGCGAATAAGGAGGCTGAGAAGCCACAACAATGTTTTTACTGGCCAAAAACTCGCGTATTGAAATTGCTGTGTGACAGCAATTTTTCTTATCCCCAATGCATTGGTCAAAATCTGACGAACGGTCGTGCGAGTCAAATTCAACTCTTCCCCGATCATTCTGACTGTCAACCGACGATCTGAACGCACAAGATTCCGGATTCTGTCAACATTTTCATCGGTTCTTGAAGATGAAGGCCGTCCGCTGCGTGGTTCATCATCAATCGACTCTCTACCTTATGAAAATGCCATAAACCACCGAAAAACTTGGGCCCTTGACAAAACACTGTCTCCGTAGGCCTGCTGAAGTTTTGCAAAAGTTTCTGTTGCACTGTGGCCAAGTCTGAAGCAAAACCTGCTAGCACACCGTTGCCCGAAATTGATGTCACTCATTTTTATCACGCACTAGAAAAAACTGTTTCACGCAAAAAATCGCTACGAACAAGCAAATGACTCTAGCGAGTTCAAACTCTTACCGAATGTGTATCACATGTTCACCTGCCGCCCCTCCAAGTCCCGCGTCCCAAGTATCGCCAAATCGAAAGCTACGTTGCCAGTCTCATTACTTAATTTGCACATCTCGTATGTTCCTTACGAGATTTAACGTGCACTAAGAAAGAATGTTTCGAAAAACAACTCCTAAAGGAGGTAAAATGGAGTGTAAAGGTTTGCATGGAAAAGTGTATTCCTTGCGTGCATCGACTTGAAATTTGCTAGACATATTCTTCAAAACAAATAATAAAACGCATCCTTTAGAATTTTTTAAAACAACCCTAGGATGCAAGTGCCCAACCCAAACATTTAATAGCTTGAAGCAAAATTCCACGCGGACGAGGCCGCAGGCGGAAACTAGTATAAAATAAGGAAAAAAGTCGATTCGATTTTTAAATTCTTTCATCTTTAAACCCATTACCGGAAATAGCAGCAGTACGCTGATCCGTGAGATACAGTGGCCCAGATGAGAGAAGCAAATTTGTTTCCACAATAATATCTTTGGTCCGGGATGATTCGTTGGTAACCAGGCTCATATCAGCCATTCAGACACACACAGACATATATATGTATGTGTGTGTGTGTGTGTGTGTGTGTGTGTGTGTGTGTGTTCAGAAATCTCGAATGCTCGAATCTATTTTTACAGTATGTGGTTAACGCGGCAGGAAGGCCACCCTTTCTATCACTCGGCATCTCTCTCTCCCTCTTTCTCTATCTCCCTCGCGAGCTCACACAGACACCCCGATAGTGTCCTTTCTCTTAACATCGATAACCTACTGACCCTGCTTCGCGTTCGAGGTTCGCTCATAGCCATCGCTTCTTCGACGATCTTCGCGGCGCATACGCGGTTAAACGGAGCGCATTTCTCGTGTGCCAAGCCTTTGATGAAATGACGCTCGTGTATGCATATGCATGTATATGAACGTTAATACGTATAGCGAAAAGCTTTTTACCTTTCCGTCTTTTAGTCACCGTCAAAAACAGATGTACATGCACATTCGTACGGGCCGCGAGATTTTCGTGGACACTGAACGGCAAAAAAAATGTTTTGATGACGTCGTATTAAAGAGCCGAATAGAAATGTCAATTTGATCGACGTCGTAATGCGAGAATCTTGGCTGGAATGATTTTTTCCTTCGAAATTTATATTTTAAACGTATTTGTCACGAGCATGCTCGGCTTCGAAATGAATGCACGTGCAAAGAAAAAATCTTTAATTTCCGATTTTTTGTTAATTTCTTTCTTTTTCTTAAATTCTACTGAATAAACTCCGTTTTTTAATTGAAAAATGCCGGGCCATGCAACGCTCAAAGGCTCGGATTATTTTCTTCTTCATTTCACGATCGTCAAATACAAAAATCTGTTTTTTTTTTCTTCAAATCTGGGATCAATCGACAAAAATGGTGTTGACGCATGGAAGACCGATAGTAATACACGCGATAGTGTATACTGTTCGGTTATTTGAAGAATAATGCCGGAAGTGAAGTATCGTTGAGGTCAAGTTACGCATACGTTTTATTTCCTCGAGCTTTCAGCTGAACCGGCAATAAATATTCAAAGTGTGGAGTAAAATGCGATTTAAGGGGTACACGAGTCTTGTCATGTATTACGACGGTATAAGCTGAAATATCGTGGCGTTATATTTCGCCGTATAATATTCCGGAGTAACGTGCACACACGCTTTCGCATCGCTAATGTTCTTTGGAAGCAGAGCCGTTTTTTCTTCTTCTTCTTCTTCTTATTTGCGCTCTCTATCTTTCTCCCTGCTTTCCTGTTCGATATCGTTGCTGCGAGGGTACGCGATGTACGTTTAGTGCTTTATAATGCAATATTTATAGCGCCATAGCGTGTGATACACAATCGTGTTGTGTCATATGCATATATACCTGAATATATATATATATATGTACGCACACATAAATACGCAAATATAGAGGGATAAAGTATGTATGGTTTTATGTAGTACCGGGTGCAAAAGGCTTGTTGCTGACATGTTGCGCTAACCCTGCTGCCAACAACCGCATGCACAAAACTCTACATCTTCTTGTCCAAACCAAACCAAAAAACAGATCGATTTTAACGATTTTTTTGTAATTAGGGTATTGGGATAACGAGATCGGGATTTCACACACAATTGATACATAGTCTTGGCAAGTGTGAGCTTTATTTTATTAAACAACATTGATGAACAATAAAGTTATCATTATTTATACGAAGTACTACCATTCCCGCAACCAAGGTGACCGCAAATGATAAATAAGAAATGTACTTTTAGTATAATAATAAAACTTACGTACGATCGGATACTTTTTCGGAAATTTTGAAAGTTAGGAAAATGGCAAGCTGTAAAAAAACCAATGTTGATTTAAGATAAAAAATGAGTTTAATAATTCGTTATTAACAAATGGATGAACACATGAAAAAACATGTTACAAAGTATGCTCTGTCCGAGTTGCAAGTTCAATTGGACGAATAGATTTTGAGATACGACTTCTACCGTTTCATAAAAAATGGTTTGGAAAAAAGAAAAAAAAATTGACCGTCACAAAAATCGTCTTTGTTGTGACGGACAATTTTTGTAATTTTTTACAAAATCTCTGTTGCAAATAAAAGTTAAGACCCTAGACTATAACACAGTGCGATAAAAAAAATCATATTCTTGAAATTTCAAGCGTATGCAGATCCCTAAATTATAAATGTTGAAAATTTGCGAATAGCCTCCGTACAAAAACGTTATAAGAGAAACATATTTTCTCAGCATATTGTTAGCGTAATCAGTACAAGCGATAGCTAGTTCTTCAATACACACTTTGGCCACGGTCCAATTCTATATACAGTAAAAAAATATCCCAAGCGTGATATGAAATGTACACTATACCGGCGGACGATATAGCAATACTTCCCGCGATTTTTAGACCAGACCCAGAGAGAACTATTTTTTTAAATATACATTTTTCCTCAAACTCTCGTCTGTTTTATTTTCCGGTATTTCGCGTATTTTCCGCTAGATTTTTCATTGCAAATCCTTTCGAGTTACTGAGTTTCCAAAAGCCACAGCACTCTACTAAAAGCTAAATAAACTCGACGAAGTGAAACGAAAAAAAAAAAAACAATTTAGAGGCACATTACCGATGAATCTCGACTCGTTCGAGTTCCTCTAAAAAGCCTCCTTTACCGCCAGCTTCCAAAGAATGACCCACGAGTTTATGAGGGTAGAAAAGTCGCAAAAAACCACCCGGTTAAAGGTCAATCATCGATTTAAAAAAAATGAATGGAGAGTACAAAAAACATCATAATGAAGCCTGTTTGTTTTATCTTTCGAATGGTACTTCGATTATCCCTTTGCAGCTTCATGGTCCTGTTTTGCAACTTTTCGCTCCAATCGAACATTCGTAGAGTGTACATACATTATCCGATCATATATATATATATGTGTGTGTGTATGTATGTGTATATATATATATATATATATATATACAGTGAAAGAATAACATTCTTAAACGCGATATGGAAATATTCTCAAAGGCTCGAGCGCTCTTGTACGTAAATATATAAATAAATGGATGAGGATGAAAATCCGTTATCGGTATACATATATCTACGAAGCCTTGACGGAAGTCCAGGGAAGGGGTTGGGGGTGAACGGATTGGTCAGAGGTGAAGGAAAGAAGAGAAGAGTAAGGTGAAGCCCTCTTTTCACGCCCCTCTCGACCCTCAACCTCCGCTTCCCCGGTGCGTAGCCCAACAGCAGCAGCAGCAGCACCACCACCACCACCATCACCAACTACGTACGTACGTCCAACCCCGGGTATTGATTCCCATCGCAGCAGCACCAGCACCGGTAGCACATCAGTAGAGAGAGCCAGAGAGAGGGAACGAGACAGAAAAAGAAAGAGAGAGAGAGAGAGAGAGAGAGAGAGAGAGAGAGAGAGAGAGAGAGAGAAAGAAAGAGAGACAGAGCAGAGAGAGCGAGAGAGAGAGAACATATACATCTGTATATGTCTATATAGGCTGTTCTTTTCCGCGTTCTCCAGCAGCACCAGCAGCGCACCATCAGTAAACCAGCAGTACCAGAAACCAAGGCACCAACGCCAGTCTGGAGTAAAGCACGTTCGTGGCTGGGAGGCTGGTCTTGTGTTTCTCACCACCAGGAGTTGCGACGAGCAAGCGCTCTCAGGGATTGTTTCGGGACCTGCGTTCACGACTCACCATTTCTCTCACTTTTCCCTCGCGCGGTCTCTTTCGCTCTTCATCCCCTTGCTCTATCTTCACGCTAAACCTAACCCCGTTAATGTCTCCCGTGTAACTCTCGGCTACATGTGTGCGCAGGCACACACACATACTACACGTCAAGCTACACGGCTGTATACGTGTGTGTGTGCGCGAAAAAAATCATAGTTTCCGGAAGCGAGACACGGCAGACGCGACCAAACGTTGAAGGGAGAAAGCAGCATTTGCATCCGGCACTGCGCTGTACAATCCCTGGAGGGAAGAATATCGGCGAATTCGTGCCAAGACACCGGGCGAAGAGAGAGAGAGAGAGAGAGAGAGAGAGAGAGAGAGAGAGAGAGAGAGAGAGAGAGAGAGAGAGAGAGAGAGGAAAAAAACAGAACGCGTATAAATAAGACGCAAAACTTTGGGAAAAATATGCGAATACGTTGGACGAAGAATATCGAACGGTTGAGTGTATGACATATGTGCAGGATCCTTTAACGAGAGTAGGCAAATGAAAACGCGCCAGGAATCAGCTTAGAGCTGAGAACATTTTAAAGACGCAATTGGAATCTCGTCTTTCTCGTATTGTTATTGTATTTTCATTTTCGTGTTTTTTTTTTCTTCGATTTCTTACATTACCATCATCACCGGTGCATCGTTGCACCGAAGAGTTGATGATACTTTGATTAATCCGGGGACTCGCGGGTGATGGATTATAGTGAGTGGAAATGTGCTTTATTTTCGTTTCCTTTCGTCGTAATTGCGACTCGAAGGCGTTGGAATTTTGGGAACATACGATAATATGCAGCTCCGAAAATGTCACTAACACAAAAGTGATGTGAAGCTGGGAGAAACACCGAAATTTCGTACTCTTACATTATCATTCGGATTTTTCGTTTCTTTATTTTTTTTTTTTTACAATCGACGAGACTTGATTGCATCATTGACGAAGCATACTGTCGTGATCGAAACGAGCTTTTAAACGTTTTTTTTGTCCTCTGCTCCTGGAGGACCTCTGTCAACGAGCCAGACGGAGAGATAGCGAGTGAGTGAGAGAGAGAGACAGAGAGAGAGAAAGAGAGAGAGAGAGAGACAGAGAGCGCAAGGATCGATCGATGCTGTCGAAGAGAAATAAAAGGTAGTGATATAGCCTCGTGAACTTGAAGGTACTCGGGATAATGGCCATCGTCTACAAATAAAACGAGGACAATTTGTCTATCGATATAATGAGACAAACACCTGTTTCGACGATAATACACAAAGAACACACCGTCGTTACGTTATTGATGACGAAATAAAAACAAAAAGAAACGAGGACGAGAGAAAAAAATAAATGACGAGGATACGTGCATCGATTGGATAATTATATTGATAAAGAAAATAAATATTATAAATGAATATATTGTTGATAACGGGTGGATAAATTAATTCAGTTTCTATACGTTTTCCACGTTGCTGTGATAAACAAACCAAATATTGCGCCGATTTCTCATCACGATTTTTCGTACGCTGGGAGGATAACGAACGAAAAAAAAACATAAACAAAAATTCAATCAATCTCTTCGTTCGTCCGCCCGTTTTATTCGTTGAAATAATTCAATCTGCTGTCGAGGACTTTGACAACCGTGTGCTCGGACGAGTCGCCTCGACGTTATCGTGATTCTATTTAAAAAAAAAAATATTGCTATATCGGAAAAACGCGCAAAATAACGACCAGGTACCTGGATGAACGGCTGGAAGTGAAAAAAAAAAAAACAGAAAAACAAAAAGAAACCGACGAGAAGAATAATCAAAGCCTCTCTCGTTTGACTTTCGATGTAACTGAGTGTGCGACGGTTAGAGGGTGCAAAATATTTCCGAAGACTTTTTCAACTTCTGAGTGTGATACGGAATTTTCATGCGTGATCGATATCTCTATGAGACGCAGTTAATGAAAAATCACTTCGAGAAAACAATCCAAAGGGAATTCAATTAAAAACCGAGTGGAGACGCAGGGAGAGAGAGAGAGAGGGAGAGGGAGCGAAAGGAAGAGGGAGAGAGGCAGAGATAATTTATTTTTATATAGATGGTCCGTTTCGACGCGTATTTAAAGAATATTTCTATGTATACACGAAATTCCCGAAAGTATAGGGAAAATTGAATAACGAAAAAAAAAAAACGACCGTAACAAGACATACGAAAAAAAAAATCCATAACTTTATTCCACGGGAAACTTCGCGAAAAGAGTGGAGGAAATGAAAGTGGTCGAGATAGAGATATAGCGAGAGTTGAAGAAAAAAAAGTAGTATAAAAGTTAACAAAACCACGTTGGTCTGGTTAAAGATACGTGAGAATAACCAAATCTAGGAAAAAAAAAAGATATACGTAATCAAATTATCTCGTTAATTATGCCAATCGGCAAAAAGTTTACGTTCTTCGACCCACGCAGTCGAATGGCGAAAAGGATATAAGATTAAAAACTGTCGAGAGTTTATCCGTGCTTAAGGTCGACGCGTGCTTTTCACGAGCGACTTCAAATCCGTTGAATGGAGGGATGAAAAGGATTTTCCAAAACCACCAACCACATATGAGTGGATGCTGCTACTCAAGTGAGGATAATTAATCTTTCGAACTGAAAAAAAAAACGCACAAGAAACTTTGGATGAGGAGAACCTCGAATATAATTTGCACGAGTCTCGCGTCAGTCTTCTTTCGTCAGAAGAGATGGAATCATTGGAAAAGAATCAAGATTTTCTTACGTACGAAAAGCGCGAAAGGATGATAATACGAAGTGAAAATGGCAAAAACACGCATCGTTTCGTCATCATCGAGCAAACGTTGATCCCCTTCTCCTCTTAATTATCTTTTTTGCTCCCGATTCGTATATATATTTGCAAGAGAAATTCGTAGCGGCGTGAAAAACCATTGACGAATGATGGTAGATAAAGGATGGTCGCCGTTCGGTTGTGCGTCTGATTATAAAGGACTGTTCGATGAAAATTCAAGCGGCAGCGGCGGTTACACCGATCTCAAGACTCTCCACAAGAAACAGTGCAAGAAATACTTTTGCCTGTGCAAACGTCACGAGATAAGCGTCATATGTATAAACGAGACGAAAAAATTGTACTGGTTCAATTGCAAGAGCGTGGAGGAGAAGGTTAATCAAGGCTTCGGCGACGGTTATTATTGCAAATTATTGAAAATTATAAACGGGGCGCTGAGCACTTGGGCACAGCGTTACATCAACGGCCTTAGCTACGCGAGAAAGGAAATAATGTTCAAGATAAACGGCTCCGCTAAGAAAAACATGAAGTTACTCAAGGAGAGCTGTTACTGTCATTATCATCCGCACGTTACCGCGGACGATTGCAATGCGGACTTTCTCAAGAGAGTCGTAAGTTGACGATTTGAGACACACTGGAAACTTGCACCCTTTTGCGCTTAACGATCATTGCATTCACCCCACAAAGCTTTAGTTTTAAACTTAAGTGAGCGAACTACAACGATGCCACCAGTTTGAAAACTTTGCAATTGACGCAGTTTTTCTCCCAAACTATCTTGCCATAAAGTCGTATGTGTGTAAAAAAAAAAAACGTTTGATAAGTCGAATCGTACACCATCTATTACATTTTCTCGAAAAAAAATTTACCATCCAGACGCCTCGAATTATCGGAGGCAAATTTGACCCCTGCCGGCTATCAATGATAGTCCATACACTGACAGAAAAATTCTTTTGATATCAACTAGATACGTCGATTTGATTTTTTTTTATTTGAATTTTCGTTAAATCAAATTTTTCCTATTGCATTCCATTATTAAAATTATTTATTTTAAATATATTTATTTATTCAAATCAATATCTATTTAATGTCGTCTAATATCTCAATATTTTATTTATTCCTAAAAAAATTGTGATTTAGTTTCATCTGGTAGTATAAGACAAAAGAGATAGACGGAAAAATGGTACATGATTCAGTCTCTCAAAAATCTCATGGTTTTGTTTTCATTAGAAGACTATTGTAACATTCTGCAGTTGAGGAAAAGGGTTTCTATACGTAAATAGTCGCGCCTGTTAATAAAAAGCACGACGATACCTTTTTTTTAAATAACAGCTTTCTTATTGAAGAAAAAAATTATTTAACTTTTTTTCATCGCACTTTTAAGCTATGAACCTATATTCGTTTTTCGTATTCATGCGATATATCGTATTTTATCTTTATTTATTCAATTGGAATCTAATCTTTATTTATTTAATTTGAATATATTTAATATTTAAGAAGAATAGCTTGAACAAATTTAAAAAATATTTGAAATAAATAGGGTCATAGTAGGCCGTGAGACAAGGAAAAAACCTATTTCATTTAAATAGAAAGTATTTAAATAATTTTTTTTTCGGCAGTGTATATGATAATAATTTCAGTCTGATGTCTCAAAATTTGAGGTTGTTAAAGCGTTTACTATTTTTTTTCTAATACGAAAGACTGGAAATGTCCATTCGTTTTTTCGGTAAATTACGTAAGACGTTTTCTCCCTCCTATCAGAAGCCAAAATTCCGAAGATTTCCGATGTATTAGAATCCTCTCCGAAAAACTAATCGAATTTCAAAAACTCGTCAAACAATACGAAATCAAATACTTAAAATCAACATCAATTTACCAATGACAATCAACACGAATTATAGTTAATCTTATCTACAAACAAAAAAAATTAACATTACGAGTGAAATATTGCAGTAAAAAAATCGAAAGTAATGTCAGAAATCTATGATTTCTTTAAATTTCAGATGTCCGACGATGACAGAATGTCCCTGACGACCGCGGTAAGCGACGACGATGACGGTGAGAGCGTAATAAATTCGCCGTATCGTGGAGGAAAACAGACGGGAACCGCTGCCGCCTCATTCAATTGTACCGGAGCTGTTCGCAAAGCCGGGTAAATTTGTATAAACTTCACAAAACGAAAAATACATAAAATGTACCGTGATTACTTGATCGAGCAAATAATGTCTCGCGGTACTTTATTCGCAATCACTTTGGTCTCGATTGACAGTTTTCTCAGCGTGAAGAAGTGGCTCTTGCGCAAGAAACATCAGATCGAACTGGCGAGGAAAAGAGGCTGGAAGGGTTATTGGGTTTGTCTCAAGGGTACGACACTTCTGTTCTACCCTTGTGATTCCCACGAGAGCAGAGCAGTGGAAACAGCGCCCAAGCATCTTATTATCGTCGATGGTGCTATAATGCAGCCCATACCCGAGCATCCTAAGAGGGATTATATTTTTTGTCTCAGCACTGCATTCGGAGATGCTTATCTCTTTCAGGTATTTCATTAGCCTTTCTTTTCCATAGATTGTTCGTTCCATTAATATTGAGAGTTTCGTTGACAGTTTTATGAACCGCAATCATCATTTAATTTCTATTTTTGCAAAAATGTTCAACAAAATATGGCACCAACAAAATCAGGATTAATAAAGATTGTCCCAATAATTTACATTTACATCAAGTACGATTATTTTCCAAAAAAAAATATTTTATTGGAGTAGAGAAATGAAAATGAATAAAATTTCGATAAACAAAGAGTACCGTTACACTACCTTTTAAAACCCTTAAATTATCTTTTATTTTTTTATTTAAAAAATCGTGTAGGCCCCGATGGTGGAGTTTTTTTTCTCTGACCGGCAATGTCTGAATTTTTTTTTTATATCTTGTAAAGAAAGATGATATCTAAAGTGTAGCATAGGGAAAAAATTCTCTAAAAAACCGTAGAAACGACAGCTGTTTGAACAAAAAACTCTGATTTTTACAAAAATGTTGAGTTTCAAAAAATAATAAAAAATGAATGCGGCATCCAAAAAAAGTCCTTCGCTACATCCTAGATAATATTATAAAGAATATGTGGTATAGATTTCATCAAAATCGGATCTCGAAATACTTTGTTCACTAGTTTGAAAAGAGGGTCCTACTAGACGACTAATATCTCCGCCATTTAAAAAATGTTTTTATTCGTTTTTGTTAAATTTGTTCAACAACCTTTAATGCATTTTTGAAAAATAGAAATTATTTTATATATTTAATCATCGCGTCAATTAAAATTTTTTTTTTTATACGTATTTTTGCGAACTCTAAGGTGGTGTAACTCCTTAAATGAAAAGATTATTTTTCAGTTTCGGAAATACTAAGATAGTCAGTGATTCATGGGACAATTTCGTAGATTACCAAGCGAAGTATTGCAGTGATGACAGTAACTACGGAACAGGCACTCAAACCTTTCAACTATTCAATCGATAAAGAAAACTCTCCCTTGCAAAATGCACTTTTCCTCAAAGTATTTCTTTATTCCAAGTTCTATGGTCGTCATTCAACAACTGGGCTAATTATTTTTTGTTTTGTTATATTTCGGGTACGTTTTTTTCAATTAAACATTTTAGAGGCAAAGAATGCTCCACCGGTTCAGGTACGAATGTTTACAAAACGACAAAAAACTTGATTCGAATAAATAGATAAGGGAATAAAAATTTGATACGAAGCTCGAAAGAAAAAATTAAATCAATCGAAGAAATTTCCATCGAGTCAAATGTTTCATGCATCATTAGTTCAATTGCTCACACCTCTTCGAACAGGCACCGTGTCAAGTGGAACTTGAGAATTGGGTGAATAGTATTCACTCGGCGTGTGCCGCCGCGTTTGCGCGTCATCGTGGAAAAACCGGTACGCTTCATCTTCTTCAGGAAGAAATTTTCCGTCTGGAGAAGGCAATCGAATCGGTAAGTCGCGAATTTCACTTTCCTCATATTTTTCATTCATTGAGCGTTTCTCTTCGTATTTCTCTCTCTCTCTCTCTCTCTCTCTCTCTCTCTCTCTCTCTCTCTCTCTCTCTCTCTGGCTCTTTCTCCCATGAAATATCGATTTCCCTCTCGGTAATTTGTTGTTCCTCTATTTTATCGAATGGACAATACGAGTGGGGAAAAAATTCGGGAATCGATAATTTTTTATAAATCCGTAGGATCACAAGCTGAAGCACATGGCGGATCTTCAGCAATCCGTCGTTTCGGACGTCGAGACCAAACAGCAGATTAACAATCAGATCGTATTGTGGGAGGAAAATTTGGAGAGACTGCACTGCGAACAATTTCGTTTGAGATGTTACATGGCCAGTCTGCAGAGTGGCGAACTACCTAATCCGAAGGTAAATATGTTTTGCTGAAGTATTTTTTTTTCATTCATCATTTTTCATATTGTTCTTCAAGGATGTATCGTGTATGTACTTTTTCCAGCAAACGTTTGATTTGACCTGAATCAATACTTTGAGATTCGACAATTTTTTTTTTAAATTCCAACATCCGCGATTTTATGAATATTGATTTCGAATAATATTAATGGCGAAAAGTAATTAGCATATTGTTTGAACAAATAATTAATTTTTATAAGTTCATAGATAAGTTCATTTTTCCTTATACTTGTGTAATTTTTTGAATGTTTTCTCCTTGCGAAGTTTTCTTTCGATGTTGTATTACGAATCTTCGTTTTTTTTAGAAGTTGTATTTGTGAAACCTTTCTACAAAAAGAAATATTAATTCAGAGACAAAAGGGTGAAAAAATTTGTAAGAATTCGGAAAGTTAAAGAAGTAATTGCATATAATATTTTTTTACTGATTATTTGTTCAAACAATTTCTTATCAAGTTCTCGGTATTATTGTTATCCGCAATCAATGTTCACGACAACTCCATTACGTCTGCATTTTTTTTAGATCATTTTCGAATCCCGAATCACTGAAATTCCGATCGAATGAAACCTTTAGTTTGGTTAATGTACGTGCGATAAATCCAATTTGGAATTATTATTTGGCTTTCAAATGATTTATTAATCCGAAAGATTGATAAAGTTGACAATTTCGCAGAGTCTCTTGACTCACGTGTCACGAGCGACGAAACAGACTCTCAACAAGCTTGGAGTCTTCACGGTGTCCTCGTTCCACGCCTTCATTTGTGCGCGAAGCCCGTCGTTGTTGAACAACTTGCTTGCTGGTCGTGGTGCTACCAAAAGAAGGCCCCCGCTCCTGTCGAGATCGAACAGCGGATCGAGTCGAAGATCTTTGCAGATTTCTTCGAGGGACGACGAAAAGTCCGTCAAAGTTTCCGTGCCGGAAAATCAGGTGAGATATCGATGAAAAATTATTTCACTCTTCCTTCGTGTGAACCCAAATTGAATACGTTATTTTTTTTTTACATATCCCTTCTAAGTATATAAAAAAAAGTATAGTAATCCAAAGCGCGGAACCCATAATCGAAAAATTCACACTATAAGTATCCCAAAATACCCAAATCAATAATTAAAAAAAACTCCAAAAAAATTCAAGCGAAGAAATGATCTACAAACCTTCAAATACAATCATATCGTTTCACGATACGAAAAAAAAAACGTGATCGAATAAACTTCATTCATTCAAAACGACCATTGAAATTTGCGATATCTCAACCGCGCAAATTCCTCACCAAATAATTCATTCGAGGATCGTATAAATTATTCAACGAAAGGGAATTGTTTGCGGACGAATAACATTGGGGAGTTTCGAAGCTTCGATATCGCGAGTCCTTGCTCGTGCGCTCGTACCTACCAATTTATTTCGAGAATCGAGAGTTGTTCAAAATTTAATTGCTTTGATTATTTCATTTCCCTCGACGCGAATCTTCGGAACAGTGTAACATTTACGCCCGCGCGCACCCACACACACACACACACACACACACATGTTAGGAAACTGATGAATGGCGTTGCACGCAGATCGAATTTGGATGCTGCACACGTTATATCCGGGGGCGCAATTATCGGGACTCGCGTTTCAGATTATATGTGGTCCCTCTGTGCGTGCGTATGCTCCCGATAATGTGTTATGTGGTGAAGGTACGAGGGAGCGCGACAGGGAGGATCTCGGCGTTAATCAAGTTCGATCTAATTACAGGGACATTAATTGCTGTTTGAAATTTATTGCCGACGGTTTGAGCACAGTTAAACTTCTCGCTAACTTATCTCACACCTACCCCTATTTTTAGCACCATCCTGTAAACTGTAGATATATATATATATACATATACATATACATATATATATATATATATATATATATATATATGTGTGTGTGTAAACTACCGGCGGAAAGTTTGGAAAAGGGTCTCCCCGACTTTCCGCCCAGCCACAGTCATAAAAACAAAATTTCTAAATTTCGTTGCCAAACCCTTAAACTCGGTTAAACTTTTTTTAACAAACTTTTCGCCCGGACTTCTTTTAACTTCTTTTCAATTTAACTTCTTTTCAAAAACTGCACTACTTTACAAAAAGCTGAACAAGCTTGCGAAAAAGACGGGGGGAAGGGGGGAATGTTTGAAGGCAAATTAGAGATAAATCTCAGTCCTTTCGATTCCCCCTAAGAAAAAAATCTTATTGCCAAATGCTAAAAATTGACACAGAAGTTTATTGGAGTCGAACAATTGAAAAAAAAAAACTACAATGTTCAAGGTTACGTTGTGAGAAAGTAGGGCGGTATAATAAAAAGAGCATAATGGAGCATGTTTTTGCAATCTTTTGTAACGGCATATTTTAAATTCCTCTTCTTGACCAAAATCAGTCACTTTTCGTCCCGATCGAAAAATTCGAAAAGTGAGTGTATAGTTTTCGCACGATAATGTTTATATACAGGGTGTTTGGCGCATGGATCGACACTATTTTTTGAAGAATTGGTGGGGGGGGGGGGGGGGGGGGGGGGGGGTCATGTGCTATTTTTTTCACCCTTAAACCCTATGTCCTAAGTGTCACGGTAATTAAGACATGATTTTTTTTTTCGTTTTTTTTTAATTACCCGAAATTTCGCCTTTAAATCGTCATAACTTTTTTGTTTGTGGTTGTAATAGCACGAAACAACTTTTGTTGTATTCTGCGCAGTATGTTTATTATAAATAAATTATTATTTGATACAAATGGTTTCAAGAAAATGACTCATAAGCGTCCAAAGTTTTAAAAATGTGTAAATGAAAAATGTCAACTTCTAAATTCATTAGAAAAAAAAATAAAAGCTATTTTGAACTTAGCTTTGTTTTAAAAAGTTCTTTAGTTTATACCCTTTCGATTGGTACGCTACATGTCTTAGAAATCATTCATTACGTGGTCAAAATAAGAGATACTCGTTTGCCAGGGTGAGGCTTAAGAAAAGACTTTTTATGTTTCCGATATTTTTATTAAACTTGAGTTATACATTTGGCTCAAATTGACCTCCTTTACTCCGTATGCATGCAACTAAAGTTATTTTGTGCGATTACAAACACAAACAAAAAACTTATGACGATTTAAAGGCGAAGTTTCGGTAATTAAAAAAAACGAAAAAAAATCATATCTCAATTACCGTGGCACTTAGGACAAGATCTAAGGGTAAAAAAAACAAGCAAACGACACCCCCCTCCCCAATCCGTCAAAAAAATGTGTCGGTCCATACGCCAAACACCCTGCATATATATGCACACACATATATACACGTATGACTTCTCACTTTACTCTCTAACTTTACAGGTCGATAAAGAGTCATTTTCAATTCCACAGTTCGTCTCAGTATTTCTTCGTGACGCAATGACAGTGGAGGAATTTCTGGCGAGCGCTTGCAGCAGAAAGGGTCTCAATCCCATGGAACACTTTGTTAGAGTTAAGAAACGAAGGGACATGGAAGATCACAATTACTTTGTGCCACACAGAACCGATGGCATTGAAACTTACGTTAGTACAGTTTTTCTTGCACGCTAATTCTGTTTCTCAATGTGTGATGAACGTGGCACAATTTATTTTTCCAATCGTCAGCATATTTCGATGTATCAATTAAAAAAAAAAATAAAAACAGATTTATGCAAAAAATGGAACGTTGTCTATCAAAGAGATACTTAAATTAGTATTGGTTCATAAAAAAAATCCTTCTTCTTCTCGTAAATAAATAACCATAAGTTACGCAGAAAAAAAAACATTGTTGGAATGAAAATGTTTGCAGCTTCATACTCACGAGATCGTCGAGGTATGCGCCAAAATACTTTATCAGGTCGAGCTACAACGTACGACCCTTGATCAGATGTGGGGCTTTTCCGTCGAGGCTGAACTTATCGAGAATTCGGACAGGCAGGACGAGCTGTGCTGTTACGTGAGCAGAGTCGAGGACAAAAGCGTGGCGATGCATAATGGTAAATAATATATATTTGGTAGCTAACATTGACCTCTCTTTCGTTATCAACCATGGAAATTTGGAAAACTTGCTGAGATATAAAAAAATGGATATTAGGCTGATACAAACAAAAAAAAACAGACACACGTAGCTTGCATCGTTGGAATGCAACGAAAGATAACTTTTCTTCAATTGCTCACATTTTCTTTCGATAACTTAGTATACGAAAATCAATCGAATGATTGTCCCTATCTTTCGTGGAGATCTACGACTTCATTGAACAAAATTTGGATTATAATAAAAATGATGAAAAAGAAACACCATGAAAAATCTATATTTTTGGGTACTTTGCAGATTCGAGCTTAAGGGGAAAAATTCATGTAGATGACGAAAAATTAGCCAATTTTGGAATTTTTTTTTAAAGGAACAAAACGTTTTGCATTTATGGAACCTTTGGTACAATTTATTACATAATTAAACTGTTCAAATTAATTTTGTCATTAAAAAAAAATTGCAAAACGGTGACGTTGTGGCGTGGTCTTCCAGAAAGGTTTTTATGGCAGTTGTACGTTTGTAAAAAATCCAACGACTTCAATACTGATTTGAACAATATAAGCCAAGAATTTTTTGTGTTTTAACATCCAAATGCTGAACTTATACCTAAAAAACATTCAAAAAGTTAAAAATTAATAAAATGGGACACTTCAGAAAAAAAAAACAGAAATTTTACACAGAATTTACGTTCTTTTTTTCGATAAAAAGTACTTTTAAAAAGTGATTTTCATAAACAAGTCGGTATAAGTTCAAGGTAATATCGTTTTCGAGTTGTGTGTACAATTTTAGCACGATCGGTCAACTCGTTTCCCATAAACTTCAACAATGGAATTTCTTAATATTTTTTTAATGAAAAAAATTATTCAACCATTTTAATTATGTAATAAATTGTATCTAAAGTTTCATAAATGTAAAACATTTTATTGCTTTCCAAAAAAAAAAAGTGATCAAAATTGGTTATTTTTTCGTTGTCTGCGTGTATTTCCCTCCTCAAAATTTGTAAATAGAGTCATTGAAAAATGGATTATATATTATACTTTATAGCACATGAATATATCGAGATATATGTATTATATTTATCTGTTTATATTTATCTTTACACGAGTAGGGCGGTGGGTATTTCTCGTACGTCCCGAGAAAGTTTATAATTATTTCGGTCGAAGGGATATGGGCGATTTCGATCGTGTTCACAGTGGATGCACTGATAAAAATAAATGATGAGTAGGACAGGCTGACGGCAATCGTGACACGGGGGAATTTACAAGCCTCGCTTTTTAAATTGACATGTCTTCGACAGACTGTTTCCGGCGCCGTGGCCTCCAGAATTTAAATTAAGTTTTTAATAATGTTCGTTCAGATTCTTCGGAAAACTGCCAATCTCGGATACTCCGAGGCAAAATTTTGTACGCGCGACTTCATCGAGGGGAAATTTAATATCAATTCATAATGAATTGGTGTAAAATTTAATTTCGCAATAAATTACGACGAAAGAGGTACATCAAGAGATAGAATAATTCATCATTTCTGAACACAAAAGAAAATGCGTCGCTTTTGGATTTATCGCGCGGTCGCATCAATATGATTTTTCAACGCTTTCACTTTCCCAGCATCGTTGGGGCAGAAACAATACTGTATTGCGGTATGCTTCGAATGGATTTTGCGGTCGAACGGTTGGGTCTACCGGGTTGAATCGGCCGCCATATTGAAGGTAGAGGGTCACGGTTAATCGATAAATCATTTTCGTTCGGGTAATTGTCTATCTTTGGGCCGAAAATCGCCAAATGAAAATAAAGAGCGTTGAAAATTGCCGCTGGTTGTGAGATATACGAGTATGGGTATGCATATATACGTATATGGTCTTTGGGTCTCGTGTCTATTGGTTGTTCATCGATTTCTCTGTCATTTACTGCTCGCTGCTCGCGAGCAAAGTCTTCTTAGTACTCGCCGGGATTGCGCTCTGATGAACCGTTCTTAACGCCTTTACCCACGCAAATTTATATATCTATATATATGTATATATAACCAGGGGGATATCCTCTAAGGGGAAATGCTGCCCAATGATTTGGATCCCACGTTTCGTCGAACGTGAGGTGAATAATAATCACAATGTGGAATTATCGTTAAAATAAACGTACTTCGCGTAATTTCTCGCCACTTTCACAACTTGTGGGCAAAAAGAGATCCAAGGTATGAGGATACAAACCAGTGAACCAGTTGTTAATTGATGCAAACCGAAAGAATTTTTTTCATGAAAAATATATCTTCTAAAAGATCAATTTAAGGCGGGCAAACACTTTAGAAGACCGAAAATTAGATAATGTTTTTTGATTTTTTTTATTGTGAAAAAAAAACGGAAATTTCCGCAACTCTGACAATAATTTATTCATATTTTCATACATCTCTGGTAATTTTTTCAAGTTATTTCATTCTTTAATTAAGGTATAATCCGCTGTGTCCCTTGGCGTGTCCTGTTCGTCATTGTCGATTTGCAGGAATTGTGCAGCTCGCAATTCGCATCTGAAATAGTCTAACAAATTTTTATACATTCTTGAGATGTTTTTTTAAGAACATGAACCCAAATGTTGAGAAAAACAACAAACTGAGGACGCTTGGCATGTATATTACTAGGCGGAAGATTGTTTCATGCCTCCAAATTCCGATATTTGTCATTTAAGATGTGAGGTAATTGAGAGGATTTGCGTCCAGCAATTATAGAGACAAAAGCTGACGATAAATTTATAAGCGACAAATATTCAAGAAAAATAGACTTTTTGTTGAATCAATCAATTACTCAATAGTTTTCGGAATTTTTCCCGTTATCTTTGCATAGACTGCATTGGCGCAGTGCCAAAATGCGTATTCCTATGATAGCTAGATCCAGTGCCTCCTCGAATTGCGATTAACTCAACTGAAAATGATATTCGTTCCTCAGATTCATCTGTATCGTTATTTTTTGCAAAAAAGTCAAATATCCGGAAGATGTAGGTCCTTCATTTAATATTAAAACGTCGACTGTGAAAATTTCAAGTAATTCGGTTCAGGCGATTTTGCGAAAAATTCGAAAAACATTTAATAAGTTCCTTTATCAGCAGAATGCTGCATAATTTCGTCTTAAATGGGAGGATATCCGGTTCGCTGGAAAGAGAATCTTATTGCAATTGGATAGCAATAAACAAGACGATCGATCGGACAAATATCGACTTGATGTATCTGAAGATAACAATGTCCATTCATATTGGGATAATAATAACGTTTATGATGAAAATCACGATATTATAACACGATATTTACGCGTGATGACAGATGCAAAAACCTAAATTTTTTCAAGGAATTATCAAGAGCGACGAGATAATGGTGATAAACGGGGCCATAGTGAGTGATCTGGACATGATGTATCTCGAAAGCGTACTACAAGAGGAATTGGCACTTTGTATGATGATGAGATCATCGAGGACCGAACCACCCGATCTTTCGGGTATCATGAGAGTAACCGATGACATAATCGAGAGTCTCGTCTGTCCACCGCCACCTACCGATCCCCCGGTTATCAGCGAAGAAATGATAACCGGCCTCATCGTCCCCGCGCCAGGTTGGAGTGAGTCCACATTTGTTTCTATCAATCAATCACAATAATTCTATATGACTGACAAGGAACATCACTTTGGTGTTCGCCTTCAATTTTGTTGAAACTCGCGCATATGGTAGATCGTTAATGATCGTATACAGAGAGTAAAAATACATCGATATGAATTTATTTTAAAAAAATTGAAAATACAATTTTTATTTTGCGTTTTGGCCAAAAATGGTTGTTTTCATTGAATGGCCCGTCATTTTTGTCTCTTCCAATTTAAAACCTCGCTCTACACCTATTCTTTTCGTAATCGTATGCTTTTTAAAATGCCTGCTGATTGATCGAGTTCCGACGATTTTTCCATTTTTGGTAAAATTTCAAAGACGGACCAGCGATATTCGCGAATTATTCCATCCTCTGAGCAACAATTTGAAGTTTGTCGAAATAAATCAAATCAGCCGGCACATTTTAAATACAGAAAAAAAACAATTGTGTTGAGGAACTTCAATCAAGGGCAACCCCCTTAGGCTTGCTGTCCGACAATAATACAAAAATACGTAAACTTCCATTTTATCCCTTCTTCACAGTGTTATCCATTTCATTCATTTTGATGCACCTCTTTTGAATGTGGGGTGAGATAAATAAAAATAAAGAGGTGGTTCATCCCTTAAATTGTATTTTTTTCAACTTGCCGATAATGGATTTCTGATCATTTTGCGTCAGAAGGAATTTCGTTTTTTTTTCACTGAAATCAGTGAATTGCTGTGGATGAAACTGCAAAATCAACCCTTGACATGCTTCACTCAGGAGGGTGGTTTCATCCCTTAAAACCGTTTTTCTGCCTATAAAAAAATACGTACCGTGGGTTGGGGTCACTTTGATCAATTTTGAAATTAAAATCAATATATATCTTTAAATAATATCGTAAAAAAATAGTTTAAAATGAAAACATCAACTTTTCTTAGTTTACAATTAATTTATCTTGCAAATTACAATTTAAAATATTTGAAAATAAAAGAGAAAAAAAAATAATTAGTTGTGATCAAAGTTATACTGAGAGTGGAGTTACTTTGATACCCGCCTTTTTCTTAATAAGAATCGGAAGTAAAATAAAGAAAATAAAGTAAAATAAAAGAAGAAGAAGGAGCATTTTTCCTAAAGAAGAAAAAAAACCGCCAACGGGATCGAAAGTTACAACGATTTTTATTGTTTTGGGATAACTTTGAGGTAATAAATATTACATCTTTACTTATCAAAATCAACTTTATTGATAAACAACTGGTATTTTATAATTATTTATGCGGTAACACATCCATCAACTTCGAAACATTAGAAAACTAGAAAAAAAACAAGTTGGAAGGTAGGGAACAGACTTTTGTCTACTTAGGTAATTTTTAGGAACATTTAGGAACATTTCTTAACCTATAATTCTGCAACATTAATATCAAATGGGAATTTAACATAATCATTTTTATCGCTAGGTTTCGGCAGGAATGATACTATATCAACGTTATCGATTTCAGATATATCTCCTTGAATTCTCTTGAATCTTGTTTTACTTCCAGCTGATTTGAAACCTTCCACTAGAAAAGAGTCTAATTCCATTATTTGGTAAACGTACTTGTTTACCAAAAACGTTTACGTTTTTTTGCCACGACTGAGAATACTGAGAATACTCCGAGACTAGCAATAAAGATAATACGTGGGGTGAAATTGATCAATGATCAATGTTACCCCGTCGAAGCGATCAAAGACACCCCAACGAAACAACTGCCGCCCATGAAATATATTTTTGAGGATATGCCACACAACACAACATAATGGTGTAGTTTGATAAACATCTGGAAAGTTGATTTTTACCAAAAACATGTCATTGCAACATTCAACTTGTTATTTTTGAAGTTATTCGAGCATAAAGATTAGTTTAAATTACATTACTTACGTTTTTTATATTTTCACAGTCACTTAAACACGTTTGTTCGTGCTGCGTCTAAGTGATGACATAAACAGACATTCAGGCCGCCAACCGTAAAAAAAAATACTTTCGGTCGCCTTCAGGAACTTCGTAATTAAAATTTTAAAATAAAATGAAATTTTTATCAAAGTAACTCCACAAATCAAAGTAACCCCAATCCACGGTATATAATGGTTTCTCATGCTCGGTCATATAGATGAGTTTCAACAAAATCGAAAGTTGAGCCCAAAGTTATGTTTCTTTTGAGTGAACTTAAAATGATACTCCACAATTTGCATTTTTGATTCTTCTCCACAGTGAGAAAAATGGTTTTCTTGAATGAAATAAAATTTTCCTCGAATTTCCGTTTTACTCGACTTCATTTGTACTCAATGAAACTCGAGTACAATTTAAAGCGAGACCATCTCCGTGATATTATTCCGTTTTCACCATGTACATTTCGAGATGAAGATTTCGCTAATTCGAAGGATAATTTATTCGCTAATTGTCCAGGTAAAGATAGCATGCTGCAGGAGTGCACAGCCGGCGGTCATCTCGAGAACGGTAAACAGACGTCTCGAACGAATTCCTTCGAGATCGAAAATTTGTTGAAAACGGCGGAACAAGTGACCGGCATATGCCGATCACCCGGTGAGACGAGAAAATCGAGTCCAACCGGTAGCGTAGTTAGTTCGCACTCTCAAATGCTTACCCCGAGTCGTCAACTGAGCGACGCCGAAAAGCTCAAAAAAGTCATTTCCGAATTGATCGAGACTGAACGAACTTACGTAAAGGTACATAACGATTAAATGGAAAGTCTTTGTCCGTTGATCCAGTCTTATCCGATATTCAATAGTCGCTAAGGGAGAAATTCTTTTTTAGAATTTAAATAATTTGCTGGAGAATTATTTGGAACCCTTGAAACGCGAGACGTTTCTCTCGAACGCTGAGATCAACGCGCTCTTCGGTAATATACAAGAGATCATTACGTTTCAACGACAATTCCTGCAGACCCTCGACAACATCATGGAAGTCGCGGTAGATTTTGACGAGTTCGACATTCCGAGCAAATTTCAGGTTTGTTTCTCGGTTTTTTTTTTGCCCGGAAAAATGTGAAAACGATTTTCTTGTCATAACAAATTTTATCTTTTTTGCCCTCGAACAGAATGTTCTGTTTGCCATTGGAAGTGCCTTCTTACATTACGTGAATCACTTCAAGCTGTACAGCTCGTTCTGTGCCAGTCACTCAAAGGCCCAAAAAGTTCTACACCCGAGTAAGCGAGTTTGAAAACAAATTACGTCAGAATGTCCGGTCGTTTTTATACGCTAATTGAACCGTCAATAAAAAAAAAACAACCTCTAATTTAATAGACGAAGGAAACCAAGCCTTACAAGAATTCCTACAAGCGAGAAATCCGCGACAGCAACACTCATCGACTTTGGAGTCTTATTTGATAAAGCCGATTCAAAGGATACTGAAGTATCCTTTGTTGTTGCAACAATTGAAAAATTTGACGGACGAACGGAGCGAGGAGCATCAGCACTTGATCGGTAAGAGATCAGCAACTTGTCAATCGCGAGAATTCTTGTTTCTCGGCCAGCAAGCAATCTGATCGGATCATAATTTAAAAAAAAACATCTGTTCTCCAGAGGCACTCAAGGGCATGGAAAAAGTGGCAGAGCACATCAACGAGATGCAAAGAATTCATGAAGAATATGGGGCGATTTTCGATCATTTGTTCAGGCAGCATCAAAAATCGTGCAAACAGGTTCATCGATTGATTAATTATCAAAAATCGTTTCGCAACAAGAATCTACATTCGACGAACCAACTGATAGCAATTGGATTCTTATCGCGAAACGTTCCGAGTCGAAAAACGAAACGATCGTTGTTTTTTTGAATTCGATGTCATGTTTTCTTTTCGTCCTAATTTCAACCTATCGAAAAATGTCAATATTCTGATTTAATGCTGTCATCAAATTGCTAAATCTTGGGATTAAAAAAACGCACTCCTATTGAGTTCTGTTCGATCCAATTCCGTTTTTTTTCGCACGAGTCCTAAATTCTTTCGAAAAATGTTCAACGGCAAGATCAAGGCAATGGGAATTTACGAAAAGTGTTAAAAATATTCAATATGTCCAATTCTGAAAGGCCTGGAATCCGACTTTCAGGGAACAAAAATCAGTACTTGTTTTTCGACGGAAGATTACCATTCAACCGATCGTCGATCGATCGAGCGATTCAAACGCGATCTATCGAATTAACACCCATTTTATAAGCAGCGCTGATCGAAACAAATGATTCTGTACTTGCAGCCAATAGATCTCAGTCCTGGCGATTTATTGTACTACGGTGGAGTCGAGTGGCTCAACATTTCTGACTTTCTCGGCAAGATAAAAAAAGGTCTCGAACTGCACGCGATGTGTTTCGTTTTCAAATCGGCCGTGGTATTCTTGTGTAAGGAAAGACTGAGACAGAAGAAGAAACTCATGGTTAGTAGACGAGCGAACTGCAAATATTAATTACTATTTTCCTCCAAAAATCGAGTATACGCAATTTTTTTTTATAACTTCGAATACTCCTTCGTAGGCCCACATAGACTTTTTGATGTTCGATTGGGCAACATAGTCGAATAATTGAGGAAAAGTTATTCTTCGTTAGGCGTAAAAAAAAGTTGAACTTTTACAAAAATAAACGATTCGCACGTGAAAATTTCTAGGGCGTCTCGACGAAAACGAATTCGAGCGAGGTCGAGATAATTCGCTATCAAGTATTGATACCTGTGACCGAGGTCCAGGTACGCGCTAGCTGCGCCAAGGACATGGATTCGCACTTTCTTTGGGAATTGATTCATCTCCGAAGTCAATTGCAAAGACGCTCCGAGAAAGTTTACGTTCTCTCGAACAGGTATGACAAAAGTATTTCGTCTCTGTTTCGGATTCATATTTCATAATACCGCTCGTGCAGTTGTGCTCAAAAGTTCGATTTAATCGCAATTGGAGTGCCTCGCTATACGACAACAAGCTTTCGAGAAAAATCTCGGTTTGAAATATTAAGAATATTAATTGTCAATTAAGACAATGTTAAAAAAGATATTCATACATTTACGAAGGTATCGCGACTTGAATAAAGATTTTTTTATCATTTCGATTTAAAAATGCATCTCTTCGACTGCATAGTAATTGTTTTTTAATGTTCACACATTT
Source organism: Ophion ventricosus (assembly GCA_963932345.1). NCBI lineage: Eukaryota > Metazoa > Arthropoda > Insecta > Hymenoptera > Ichneumonidae > Ophion > Ophion ventricosus. Next base: position 23,815,535 of record OZ010717.1, read on the forward strand.
GCTATTTTGTTTAGAAAATTTTTCATAAGCGCTTAAAAATACATAACATTTTCAATATATTTTGGTAGAAAGATATGACAAAAAATTCAACAAATTTGTAAAATGTTGCGAAAAGTGTTATGAAAAAAAAAACAAGTTTCAAGAAATTTGAGAACCTGAAATTTCTAGATTATTTTGAATATTTTCATATGGATTCAAATATAAAAATAAATTTATTTCTGATTAAAAAAAATCGTAGTTTTTTACAAATATTTATTGATTCTATTTAAAAAATATGTTTATAAAGCTTTGATACTATTATTATTTTTAAAATACGTGCTTAGCATCTTCTATATGATTCTCCGGTTTGGTATTCCAAGCAAACCCAAACAAATCCATTTTTTGCTACGATACACGAAATATTTTGAAAAAATATAAGTGAGGTAAATTTCAACGAAAAAAATATAATTAAAAAGTGATTGCCCTATGAAATATTATTTTGTATACATATAAGTATAATTCCCTCATAAAATCATGATTAATGATCCTGCACAAAATGATTCAGGCTCTTGTCAGATCTACATTTTTTCAATTTTACATTGCAATAATCGATCCAACGTGACGGAAATTCGTACTGAAAGAAAATAAGACACGCTTTCAAATGCCTGTAAGCCACCTCAATGATCTAGTGGATTTTTGTGTCTTTCAGTTTATTAGAAACCGAATGTTTTTTTCCAAATCCTGTTTTTCTCTTGTATTGTTCACATTTTTTAAAAAACCGACATAAAAAAGATGTTTTATTTTCGTCGTGAGAAATTCGTCCATAAGGATTGGAAAATTTATTGGGTTTTAATAGCATTTTCTTCGCGAATGTTTTGTCCAGCACGACTGACTTCAGGAACGCATTTTTGAAGACTATACGTCAGATAATACGAGAATCCGTGCGGAACATGAGTATACCGTCGACCAAGCCAAACATTAGCCAACCACCAATGACATTGTCGCGGATGTCGACCGGGCAGATCGAAAAATCCGAAAAGCCTCCGATATGTCCGACACAGGGACAAAACGGAAACGGTCAGTCGCAAGCCGGGGCAGTTTCCAAAAAGGCAGCAAAACAACAAATGTTGGCTAATATGCTTAATACGAAGAGAAAGTATAGTCATTCGAAACCGGCCGTCGATCACGAGAGTTCGGAGGACAAAGAAAGCGAGGAGCCTCAGCCGAATCAGCAACAACCGACCTTTCGTTCGAGAAGCAAGACCATCAGTGATACTTCAGGTTCGCCAATTTTCCTTTCTCATTCATTTCTCTCCAACCTCTTGGCCATTTTCATCAACCAGGCAGCCTAATTCGTAGCTAGACTCTCTCGTAATTTGATGAAAACCCAAAACGCCAAAAAAGTATCGATTCAACGAACACAAGAGTGTCACAGCTCTCTATCCGATTGTCATAGATAAGATACCGATTAGCAACATCGCATTATCGATCTTTTATCGTTTTTTCACCCGTGTGAACCCCCGAGAATTTTATTTGCATTTGATACGGATCAATATTATTTTTGTCGCGTTTTCGCATCATAATAACGAGACGCTCATTTCTTGGACATCCGGTCCATCGAAGAGACCCAAACATATCGAACGATCCTATTTGACAGTCTATCGTTGTCTTCATATTCATTATCCCCAAAATGTACCGCCTTGGCTACTCCCTTATTTACTGTGAAACTTATATTTGAACAATTATTATTATTTGATAATGTAATGGATTATATTATGTACATGATATATGAGTACATATCAAGAGATTGCTAAATTTGTTTTATTATTATATTATAGTATAATAAGAAGAAAATATTATAATTTTTTGATATATATTTATTGTTATTATTTATTTGTTTAGTGGTGTGGACGCCTATTACAAAGGAGGCGTGATAGCCAATACAACATCTTAATGCTTGTATGGCAACTTGAGATTAATTAAGCCTTAAATTAAGCCGTTTTCTCTAGTAAAAACTAATTCCTACGCCTTCGTTATAACTAGCTTTTCCTAGGAAGAACTAAAATTTACCACTAAATAAATTTAAATTTCAGTTAAAACTCGTCAACTAACAAGAAAACCCAAACAAACTCGTTTTGACTAGGAAAAACTAGTTCTAACTAAGTGAACCAATTGAAACTGTTTCCGAATGAGGTCAATGTTTCGGTTGTACGGATTTCTAAGCATAAATTCTAATTTTCACTGGGAAAATCTACCCGTGCAGAAATTGGTTGGGGAGTCCCCAGATACTACCACATCCATATAGGGAATTGATATGGACGCCGCACGTGGGGAGCACATTAGAATCCAAGTGGGAGCCGTGGTTATTTTCCGATTGAAGTCGTTTGAGAGTTTTTATTTGAAATACTCAATCGTAATTTGTTGGCTCTTCCCATAAAAAATATCCTTTCGTGATCCCGTTCACAAATTTGTTGGGAAGTCTCAAAATGAACCTACATCTCTATAAGTATTTGTTAGGGACACCGCGCATAGGAAGCCTTCATTGGCATCCAATTTGATTCTGCAGAGATCCCCGATTAACGCCGTTTGAGAGTTCTTACCACGTTGGAATCGAAAAGATGTGAAAAGTCACGAGAAAAAACTTGGCGTGTTGAAATATAACCTGTACGCTTCGATATACTTTTTTAAACGATTTATACATTTTTAACATAAGTTTTATACTTTTTCAAGATCCACTTATTTTGTATACCTATATATTTTGTTTAGAAAACTTAACGTACAGAATGCGATGTGGAATCCATCAAAAATCGTAATTTGCATCGTTGGAATGCAATGAAAATTCTTTTTTAGTTTCTTTATTCTCCATTTTTATTGTTATCCAACATTTTTTCGACAGATTTGGATTGTACTTGTCGGAGGAAAATGTTTAAAAAAGTTCACCGTAGATTTGAACTGTGAGAAAAAAGGGATTATTTTCGTTGCATTCCAACGATGTAAACTTCAATATCATGAATCATATGGGATTCTGTTCGGTAATGTGGCAATCGTCTAGGATTTAAATTAGATTCGTACATTGTATTCCAATGGGGAATCCCGATTAGAATCCAATGTACGAGCGTGACGTTTTAGTATAGAGATTCAATGCGATGACCCATCGGATCCCTATTAGGAAGTAGGGACAAGTATGGGAATCCAATTGGATCCCTACGACAATTTCTGCACGGGTCGTTGTAACGAAAGCGTTTAGTTAGATCTAGTTTTTACTAGGTAAAATGCGTTTAAACTGAAAACAAGTTTTACCTGTAACATATATATATATTCTTCTGGTTTACTGTAAAGTTTGTGGTTTTTGAGAATGACAAATTTCGAGATCATGCCTTCAATTTATGTCAAATTTACGATCGATTTCCAACAAATCCCGACAAATCGAGAAGATGCGCGAATGGCATTGAAAATCAATTTTTCTCACCTCGCCCGATTAGCGATCGATGAAAAATGGACTCGGAAGATGATAATTGGAAGAAATCGATCGTAGTTTGTGTTCCCGCGCGAAAATATTGCGCGACTTGTTGTTTGCTCGAGCGGACAGCTCGAGTGCAATAGTGAGTAATAATCTATGGATGTAATATAGTACAGATCGATCGTTGTGTTCAGGAGAAGTGAAAGTCGAAATGGACTCGGGTACCAAGTCCGAGGGTGAGGAGGACTCGCAGGCTTTTTTAGGGGAGAAAAAGACGAATTTGGGACGTACGCCGAATCATCTGACGTTAAGCACGACCTCGACGATTTCGGCCGGAAGTACAGGTAGTCAGGCGCGGTTAATACAATCCTCGCATCATCCGGAGAATTATCAACCAATCGCTATCAAGGAGCTTGGTAAGAGGCGTACGAGATTGCCGAAAAAAGCTAAATAAATGTCATTAGTGTATGACATTTTTTCACGCGCCTACACACATATAAACATATACATATTTAATAGAAAATAATAATAACGAATCGTTTATAATTCGCCATTTGATGTGTTAATGTTACGATTATTTTCTACTTTGCTGGCCTACATATACATACATTGATCAAATATCTCCGTTGGTTCTACACTACACACAATTTTTTCTATTGTCATTACTATTATTATTATTGTCCCTTGTAGAAAGTAGGGTAGGTACGAATTTGAGTACATACGAAGACATACACAAACATAGTTGACATCCGTAGATGTGAAGAATTTATTCCTAGCCACCACAAATTCACGATTCACACATAAAAGTGTATCGACGATTTGTGGACGAAAATACGAAAAGATTTGAAAAATTGACAGATACGTTGAACAATTGAGAAATGTTATTTTAACAATACGTTGGAAAAATTGTGCAAATTTACGGTTGAATGGCGTTGTTGAGAAAGTGTACAATTTCTTTACGAGATTCAATAGAGTCGAATAAATTCCTTCTCTCGACGTTTTACAAGCGTGCGAGAAAAATCGATATGTACGAGGACACGAATTACGCTGATTACGCCAACTATTGTTAAACACACACATACACATATATATATATATATATATATATATATATATATATATATGGATATATATTTGGAGTAAAGTCAAATTGAAGTAGAATCCAAATTTATTTCGAATTAAAGAAAAACAGAAAAGTACTGTATTCATTTATGCAAATCAAATTTTTCTCAACATTTGTATTGAATTGACAATTTTCCACTTCAATTAAATTTGACTGCGTATATACGTACATATACACGACTGGCCAAAAGTTTGGATACACTAATCGAAATTTCTTACCGCACTAAAAGTTAAATAGCAGACTCAAAAATAAAGATAATTGAAGTTTCCAAGTGGCGTTTTAAAGAAGATAAGTTCACCTTTATTTTGATTTTTTATAAAATTTTCTATGATTTTTTTTCGCCCTGGTACGCACTTTTGAGCGTGGCCATTTTCCGGCTATTTTTGGCCATCGAACATTAACTGTACAGTTTGTGGAAAATTTTTGCCTTGATTTTCTCCATGCTAAACTTAAAAAGGATATAAAAACCTACATTTTAGTTTTTTAGAAAGTCTCGTACGATTTTTTTTTCGCCCTATTATTGAATGTTTAGCTAAAAAAGACATCTTTTAGAAAAAATGGCCTCATCGAAGAACTATAGGATTTCAGAGGAAATGTCAAGAGGGTAAAAAATTGCATGGGTTCATTCTGGAGTGGCTAGAATTATTTCAGGATTTTTTTCGGATATTTTTTTTTATCAGTTTTAGTTGCAACATTGATGAGTGGAGAGGCTCTACTTGGGAATTATGGGGTCAATATATTAAAAAAGGAAATTTATTTACATTTTCATTTTCTATTAACTACAATTTTTCTAGATGTTTTTTTTTTATTTTTGAAAATTAAAATAAAAAAATAATAATGAAAAAAATAAAAAATAAAATTCTTAAAAAATTGTTGTTAATTAAAAATAAAAATATAAACAATTTTCCTTTCTCAAAATATTGTCCTAGACCGCATAATTCCCACGTGGAGCCTCTCCACACATCAAAGTTCCAACCAAAAATGGTAAAAAAAAATTCTGAAAAAAATCTAACCACTCCAGTGTGAACCCATGCAACTTTTTACCCTTTTAACATTTCCTCTGAAACCCTATAGTTCTTCGATGACGCCTTTTTTTCTAAAACATGTCTTTTTTGGCTAAAAATGCAATACTGAGGCGAAAAGAAAACGTACGAGACTTTCTAAAAAATAAAAATCTATGTTTTGATATCCTTTTTAAGTTTACTATGGAAAAAGCCGAGGAAAAACTTTTCCACAAAATTTACAGTTAATTTTCGACGGCCAAAAAATAGCCGAAAAATAGCCATGTTCCAAAGTGCATACTGGGGCGAAAAAAAATCGTAGAGAATTAAAAAAAAAACAACACAAAGGTAAACTTGTCCTCTTGAAAACGCCACTTGAGAAATTCAATTATCTTCATTTTTGCGTCCGCTATCTAACTTTTAGTGCGGTAAGAAATTTCGACTACTGTATCCAAACTTTTGGCCGGCAGTGTATATATACACACACACACACACACACACGGTTTAAAGTTAAAAATTGCATGCATTCCTGAATCATAGGCGTCGACTTTTTGGGTGCTCGAAAGATGCCCGTAAAATTTTTGCACGCTGTTACAGCACGACCCTTGAAAAAATAAAACCGATAAATAAATAACAATAATAACAAAAACTATAACAATAATAACAACAATTAACAACAATATATTGAAACCACATTTTATTACTAATGTTTATAATACGTATTGTTTGTGCCTTGCCTAATGATTTTCAACATCTCATCATCATCGTATTCGTACTCATTGCGTCATCATATTAACACTCATTTCATTAGAGTTTCGGAATTTTCGATGCCTTGGAATAAATAAGAAAAAATACGCAAGATGTTGGCATTTCTCCAACAACGAACGAATCGCATATAAAACGCGGGCGTATTACGAAAAAGGGCAATGAGAAGAAAAAACAAATCTGCGGAGTACTGATTTTTTTTTTTCAAATGGGAAAAATTGTTCGGTCGTAATACAAAGCGAAAAAATGATAGGAGCGTTGACGTTTTCTCTCCAGGAGGGAAGTATAGAGGATTATAATCGGGGCCTGTTTCAGCCTCATTGTCATCACTTTTTGTGAAGAAATCGTATAAAAGAGAAAAAAAAACCCATTAAACGCAAGAGGTAACGAACAATTGAAACGATAAGGACAATTATACGGAAAAGTCAACGATCGAAGACGTGCCTGCGTGTGAGCGTGAATACTCCGTGCGTGAGTTTTCCATCGCTTCGCACACTTTTTCGCACCGTTCTTTGCGTACATATTAGCGAACCAAAATATGTTTTTGTTCGAAAAGTCGGCGCCTATGTCTCGGAGCAGTATGCAGTGGGGGTAAAAAAAAAGAGAGAAAAAATGTTAAAGCAATGGCTGTAGTCGAGCTCCAGTTCCATCTTTTTTCCTCTCCCAGAAATGTCATCCTTTCTCGTTTTTTGCTTTACGCGTTTTTTTTTTTTTTTAATTGAGTGTTTTCTCATTTCTCCTCGTCGCGCGTTTCGTCGATAATATTTATTGCGTGAGAGCGTTGGAAAATCATGGTCGAATGAAAAATCCTTCGGAATGCTTTTACAACAGATTTAATCATGTCTACAATAATTACGTAGGAAGTGAGAATAGCACGCAAAGCTATGCTTGAAAAAAAAACGGTTTAAAAGTCTTCCGGGTGAATCAACCGTAAATCGAAGAGATACATCGACCTAGTCACTTCAGAAACTCACATTTTGCCACCGAAACGAATGCAATACGTAGGGAAATGGCGGCGAAAAATTCCGAAAACTGTTGTTTAGGTAATTTTTTTTTTTCCTTCAAATTGCGACAAAATGTTTGCGGCTTGCTCACTCGGACACAGTTCACACAATACATACACATAGGGGAAGGTAGGGCACAGTGTGTCACTTTTTTTCTATCGAATTTTAACTCTTACCAAAGTAGTCTGATTAGAAAAGAAAAGGTCATAACCGATTTTATAGACCTTTGGGCGTGCAATAAAGCTACCATATTTTTTGCAAAAAGATTAAAAATATTAAAGTAAGGGGTTCGAAAAAAAATATTGCGGATTGCCTGAACGTGCCCCACGGGTGGGGTACAATGTGTCAGATAGGTGGGTACAGTGTGTCAAGTGCTGCGAAACGTAGGGTACAACGAGCCGGTTGAAACTCTTATATTTTCCTATAATAGATACCAGATTTTCATACATACCGATAATTTTACAACGGGTATTATTTGCCAATAACATTGCGAGTCGACTCATTGTGCTCAACAACTCGATGACACATTGTGCTCCACACAATTGCCTCACAATATTTGACGTTTTCCCGGCAAGTGAATTTTTTTTTTTCGTGGCACAAATTAATTTTGTGCTTTTAATAATTGTTCGTGAGCTACTATTGACTTTCTTTTAGGCCAGCCGAAATTTAATATGAATCACGGACCAACACAAAAAATTTCGGATTCTACAAGCTAAAAAACTCCGAGAAATCGCATGTGGGTTGACAGTAGCCCGCGACATATTGCGCTTCTTCGGAGCGTCGTCACTTCTTTGTTTCCCCATTGGGAGTCGACTCATTCGGTCCCACCACGCGGCGACACATTGTACCCCACTAGTAAAATATTTGATTATTGCTGAAAATAACTATTAATTAAACTACGAATGGAAAAACACAAGTCACTGAGTGCATCATAAATAATAAAACTATCGATTAAGACCGAAAACCGGAGCCGCTACAGAAAGTGTCGTTATATTTTACGTTTTCCCGGCGAGCGAAATATTTTTTTTCCAAGCCTCAAATCAATTTTTAATTTTCAATAATCCCTTGTGAACTGTTATCAACTTTCTATTAGGCTTGACGAAACCCAATATAAATCGTTGTCCAGCACATAACATTTCGGAATTTACGAGCTACAAACCTCGGAAAAACCGCATGTGGGTCACTGTGCCCCGTGACACATTGTGCCCCACTCTCCCCTATACATCACGGTGGTGGAAACTCGCGCTAGGCAGTAGCGTTGTAACGATAAAAAAAAACGGCGGTGAACCACCTTGATAGCGGGTTATTTAGGCTCAAGGATCGGTAAATTCGAATCGCAAAATCGATCGGTGTACATCGCTCGAGCTTCCTCGAAGAGATTCTTCATTCGTCTAAATTTTTCACCCCGATTCGTCCTCCCACCCGCCTCACATCATTTGTGTTTACTGCTAATTCGGTAGAGCAAAGATTTCTTACGTTTCCTCATCGAAGAAAAATTTGCGTGTGTTCAATCAGGTTCGCCGATATGGAAGCCGCGGGAGTTACCTTCGCTCGGGGAGGCCACGACGTTGCCGCGAAAGGGTAAGTCCGCCGGTGAATTTGCGGATATGAGCTCGGCCCACAGCGCCTCCCGAAAGTCTCTCATAGAAATCAATAATTGTGCTCAACAATCTAATTTTAATAATCACGTTTAAGTTTTAATTTTTATTCGTATTATTAAAACGAAAACAGACACTACAAAACAAAACTACGAAGAACAAAAAAAAAAGAAAGCAGACATAATATTAATGATATTAATATTAATACAAATAATAATAATAATAACGATAACAATAATAACACTGATAATTAACTTCCGGAGGACGATAGGACGCGAAAACCGTGAGACAATATACGTGAGAATGCAAATTGATGAGGATAGAAAGCTGTGAAAACTAGAGAAAAGAAATGCGAGGAAAGCAACAAGAACGCAGAAGAATAGCGAAAAGAAATTAATAAAGAGGGTCGAACAACAACAAAAACAACAACAAAAAAACACGAAGAGATCATTTTAAAAACTGATAAATTGTAATAAACGTCAAATAAGTTTCGTCACCAAGATAGTATATAAACAACATTGCTATATTCGATTATACTATTGCGTAACGATATCGATATATCTACAGCGGGCTCTGCTGCTGTCCTGGCTGGTTCCACCGAAAAGAGAATCTCGCTTCCCAATATCAAATTACTTTAAAAAAAAAAGAAAAAAAATATCCTGAAAGAAATTCAACTTTCTTTGTACTTTTTTTTCATCTCTCAATCATTCCTTCTTCTTCTTCCTCTGCTTCTTCTGGCTCGCGTTGTTGAAACGGGGCGAGGTATGAAAAAAATATCGGTTTAGCGAACAATCGCGAGTATGCGCAACACACACTATCACGAACACAAAACTTTTTACAGAACAGACACGGGCGACAGACATATTGGAGTAAAAAATCGAGACCGAGTCGAAACTCGCGTCAGTGATTTTTTTCGAAGAAGCCTCTATTTTATTCGATCGTGTAAATTATAACAAAGTGGAATAAAGAAAAGGATAAATGCACATCTTTTTATATCCCTGGAAGGATGTAATACAACTTGAATATTTTTCAGTCAATAATAAATTATTAACATTTCTTTCAGTCGAATTAATTCGTTTCGCTGTTTGTTTTTATTTTCGATAAATATGTGAAAAAATTCAATCAATTCTAGTGTCGAGAAAAAAAAATATTCCCTGTGAGTACAATCAGCTCGATGTTAAGAATGCATCACGCATAAATTCCCATCGAAACATATGATTTCATCGAGATTTTCGTAGTACGCGATTCAACAAAAATACGACGAAAAAAATTAGATCTTACGAAATTTTATTTCGAATAATAATTATTCCAAAAAATTCGAATTCTTTAAACGAGTAATTCTTTAACGAATAATTTTTTAATTTTTACGAAAAGAAGTAGTTGATTCTTCTAAATATTTACGAGTTTTTCATTCTTTAAACGAGTAATTCTTTAACGAATAATTTTTTAATTTTACGAAAAGAAGTAGTTGATTCTTCTAAATATTTACGAGTTTTTCACAATTTGCTCGCTTTTTTAAAACTACGCTTTTCGATTTTTTTTTATAGGTTCTATGTATATAACTGTTCGTTCAGTGAACTGAAAAAATAAGAAATATGAAGAATTCGCGATTGTTTATCCATGCATCGGAGTCAAAAAAATAATCATAATAGAAAGAAAAATGTTTTTAAACTTGCAGAAGTATTCGTAAAAGTCAATGAATTCGTTGCATGTAAAGAGAAATTATAATTACCGATTATTTTCTGAACAATTATTTATTTAAACAGCTTGTAACTATCTTATCCTTATGATTATTATTCAAAATAAATGTTAAGAACTCCAATACGTCTAAATTCGTTCGGATTTTTTTCCATTCGCGAAGTACTGACATTCCAATCCAATCAAACTTCTCGCAGGAAATGTGCGCTATACTTTCTCAATACAAATAAGGCACATTTTTACTGACCGTTACTAAAAATCCGTACTGAATCATCGGACCAACACAATGAAAGGGAATGCAAAAAGCTTTTTTTTTCGGAGGAAAATCGTAGAAGAGGAAAATTTGCGAAATCTGCGTTGAGGACAGCAACGAGTGATGAGCAACTCTGTAAATATTGTAATAACTATACAGTGCAAAGTATCGCATCAAGATCGCGATACGGTGAGGGAAGAGAGTGAAAACACCGTACCAAAGGAAAATCACCCACACACACACACACACACACACACACATACACACACACCCACACACACACACAAATGCTGATTGCATACAGATATACGAGGTATGTAGATTAAATAATGAAACTGGCAACGTAGCGTTCGAACTGACAACATCTGGGGTGGCAGGTGAACATGTGATGCACCTTCATTACGAGTTTGAACTCGCTAGAGTCATTTGGTTGTCCGTGGCAATTTTTTTTTCGTGAAACAGTTTTTTCTAGTGCGTTATAAAAATAAGTGACATCAATTTCGAGCAACGGTGTGCTATCAGGTTTTGCTTCAGACTAGGGCACAGTGCAAAGCAAAACTTTAGCAAGCCTACGGAGACAGTGTTTTGTCAAGGGCCCAGATTTTTTCGGTGGTTAAAGGCATTTTCAGAAGGAAGAGAGTCAATTGCAGATGAACCACGCAGCGGAAGGCCTTTATGATCAAGAACCGATAAAAATATTGACAGAACGCACAAGACGATCTGAACGACGATCTGAACGCACAAGATCCCGTATTCTGTCAACATTTTCATCGGTTCTTGAAGATAAAGGCCTTCCGCTGCGTGGTTCATCTTCAATCGACTCTCTTCCTTCTGAAAATGTCTTAAACCACCGAAAAATCTGGGCCCTTGACAAAACACTGTCTCCGTAGGCCCGTTGAAGTTTTGCAAAAATTTCCGTTGCACTGTGCCCAAGTCTGAAGCAAAACCTAACAGCCACACCGTTGCTCGAAATTGATGTCACTCGTTTTTCGAACGCACGAGAAAAAACTGTTTAACGAAAAAAAGAAATCGCTACGAACAACCAAATGACTCTAGCGGGTTCAAACTCGTACTGAAGGCGTATCACATGTTCACCTGCCGCCCCTCCAAGTACCGCGTCCCAAGTGTTGCCAGATCGAACGCTACGTTGCCAGTCTCATTACATAATTTACACACCTGAATATGCATGAAAGCACGAAGTTTTTCGTGTATATTCTTCGTCACTTTACATTCGTATGTACCCCATAATGTACAGGCCACACGAGCAGACGAAAAAGGTGCGCCCACACAAGTTAACACACTCACACATACGCAAACGAAAAATATGAAAACGAGATTCCTGACTCGATTCTGCGGTCCATTGAGTTTGACACTATCGAGTCCTGAGATCCGAGTCTGCTCGACGACATAGCTAATTTATTTTTAACGTTACTTAAGATATACGAGTCAGAAGACTCGGGATCGTTGGACTTGCACCGGATGTAAACAAACCCAAACAAACTCGTCGAGCTGAATTCGTCTCGGGAATGACAAAGTTTTGAGAAACATTTTTTTTTTTTTTTCGAAAGCTCGATTGATCTGCCGACGAAGAATCGAGAACGAAGGAAGAACGAGGAAATGAAAGAAAACGTAACAAAGATTCGTTTTGCCAGTGACAGAAGAATCGAGCACGTGTTTTTTTTTTGTAGTGATCGAGGGAATAAAGTCGAGAGAAAGAAGCAAGAAAAAAAAATCATACGAACGATAAAACGAGAGAAAAAAAAACTGGAAGGTAAACAATACAAAAATAAAACTAAAGATATCCGATGTGTAACACTGTTATAATTGGTATATTAATTAAACGATATCGAGGGATTAATTCGTGTAAATTAGAAGAGACGACAGAAAGTATCCATATAGATGAATACCTACCATCAGAACAAAAAAAAACGTTAAAAAATAAATAAAAAAAAAACAACATATACATACATACGTACACACAGATCCATGTATGTACATTTTTTCCACGTATCAATGTATATACACGTATACGTGTGTACGAATATAAAGATACTATATTATACGTATATTCAAAGTAAACGAATGATGTTAATTAGATCATCGCGCGCGGCACACTCTTCGCCGAGACTCTATGGAAAGCAAATTTTATTATCAATGAAATGTTTACGGGCAATACTTCCCGTGAAAAATACTTTGTTATTAAAATCATCTAATATTCAATTGATATTTCCATTTATTTTTTTATGATTTGATACTGTCTTCGATCTTCTGCTCGTTACAATAAAAAAAAAGGTCTTCAATTGAGAGCAGTTCACCGAAAAAGAAAAAGGAACAGAGTATTCAGTCGGTTGTCTTATGACGAAAATACTTGAGTGGAAGAGACGATAACGCAGTGTAATTTTTCCACACGATATCCGTTCATCAATCAGCTCAAGATAATGTTTTTATTATCAATTCGACGTAATTTAATTTTTTCTATTTTAATCATATCATCGTCATCATTTGCACCTGCGCGAACTTCCCCGACTCTTATCTCTCTCTTTCTCTCTCTCTCTCTCACTCTCTCTCTCTCTCTCTCTCTCTCTCTCTCTCTCTCTCTCTCTCTCTCTCTCTCTCTCCCTCTATTGTGCAGTAATCCTCGTAACCTCGTGTGATAGCAAAATAGATTTTTTGGTAATACGATCATTTGAATTTGCTACTTGTGCAATCTCATATATTCTATTGACAATTGTGAAATCGTAGAGAAAAATATATATATATATATATACCTTTGTTTTATTATTAAATAAATTACAAAGAAACGTTGGAGCTCGTTCATAAGCGCCGACTTTACAAATATACAAATATTTTTTTAGCAAACGTTGACGCATTTCGACACCCACGTACAAGCTTTTTTTTTCTTTAAAATTAGCAGTGCAGCGATGTTATTTCCTGTTAACGTAGTTGATTGCAATACTTTTTTTTTCAACTAGAAATCGGACGCTCGAGCATGCGATTATCACAATTTTATTATTATCATAATCTTCATTGAAATATTTTGCCTCTGTATGTTTAGGCGGTTTAAAAAAAAAATGATAACGAGCATCCGAATTGTCGACGCGTTATGTTAGCGCGCAAGACCAATAAAAAAGGGAATGTAATACAAATATTATATTATACAATTACGTAAGCTTGTAAGAACGCATCTTATATCATCGACGAGTTAATGATCGATATTGTGCAATTATCGACGATTCCTTGTTCCCCGTTTTATTATCAAGTAGCGTAATGAACTTGCGATGGAATGCAAGTTCGAATTGTTGACAGTGAATGCTTTGAATGAGGAGAAATATATATGCATACACACACAAACACACACACGTATATATATATATACATATATATATATATATATATATATATATATATATATATATATATATATATATATTGTGACATGCCTGCTCTTGTGTCACGTTGATTTTTTTTACGATCGCTTTTGTTTAATCATTTTAGCATTATTTGAAGGAAGATGAAAAAAACACAGACACACTTTTCACAACCACGTAACAAGAAAGAAGTAGTTAAACAACAAATTGTGTCGTTCCGTGCACCATATTATTGACGCGAAAAAAAAAACGTATTATAAAATATCCCAGGGTTTAACGCGATTTATCTCCATCGTCGAATTGCGTGTACGTTTGTTGTTTACGCATTTTCCGATTTTGATTCGACGAGTAGACGAAAAATTTGTGAGAAAGGGGAACAAACAAACAAAAAAAAAATCATCGAATTTCGATACGAATTAAAAAGAAAATCTGTCAGCTCGATCGAAGAGAGAAAAATGTTTTATTTGAAATTTTGAGATGAAAATCTCAATTGATTTCGGAGAAGGATAAATTGTTGCAGAATTCGTGATGACGAAATAATAAAGATCGATACGAGCTAAAACGGGAGGAATAAACAATAAGTGAAAAGAGGCAAATAACACAATTTTTTTTTTCGAAACGAACAGTTTTGACGTATTTAAACTCGCGTGTAATCGTTAGAAAAATAAATTCCAGGGTAATTTTGTGGGTCAAAAATGCGAGTGATACACGAACGAGAAATCTTTCATACGGTTACTTTGATTTTCAATCGAGAGCTGTATTCGTACGCGACAGAGAAACCGAGATGAAAAATGATTGTCGCGTGTTCAATGCTAGTGTGTACAATTTCAATTGTTATCACGAGAGTACGTAGCGATATTGACGATACATTATCGATCTCTATCCACGTGTTTGCTACAATCGTGCCGCGATTGACACAGGTGTGAATCATTTTTTCCATTGGTAAAAAAAAAATACGCGCAAGTTTGTAGTTTACATTTACTCCAGAGTCTTGAGAAGTGTCGCCATATTAAAAAAAAAAAAACATTTAATTTCATTAATGCGATAAGATATTTCAATCTAAATTCATTTGATTCGTCAACTTACACGATTTCTATAGAACGCAATATATATTTTTTTTTCTTTCACAAATGCATTTAAAAACGCAAGCCTTACACTCATATATACTTTGCTTTGAACGATCAGTTTTCTGTGCTTAAAAATGAATATTATGACAAAATTTAATGCCTCACATTCACGTACTTGGCAAGTTCGTGGATAAAATACAACATTTGAATTAATTCGTCATAAGAGGTAGAAAAATTAAGTTGCTGAATGGCCCCAAGATTTCTCGTATGCATATATATATATATATATATATATATATATATATATATATATATATATATATATATATATATATATATATGTGTGTGTGTGTGTGGTGAAGAAAAAAAGTATTTGCACACCTCGCTTTGTCTATGTTGTTCAGGAATTATCATTAACATATTTTTTTTTCAACGCGGTGTACTTTTTTAATATTTACATTATATGTATATATATTGCGGAGAAAATATCTTGACAGGGTTGCTTTCAAATAAATTGTAACGATTGGATTTATACTAGTTATACAACATCCGCAAGCTGTTCGAATTGAGAGTTTTACATAATTTATTGTGCCGGACAGAGGAACGTAGGCGAGAGTATCATAATTTATAAGACGTGTGATATCATAGCGATATCGTGAGGGAAGTAAGAGAGAGCGAGAGAGAGAGAGAGAGAGAGAGAGAGAGAGAGAGAGAGAGAGAGAGAGAGAGAGAGAGAGAGAGAGAGAGAGAGAGAGAGAGAGAGAGAGAGAGTTGTTAACCGAGAAATAGTGATTCAATATACAAAACTAATTCCTGCTCAAGTTGCTCAGAGTACTAACCCAATTCACGAAATCAGTTTGAAAAACCCGCATACACAGAAAAAAAAATGAGAATTTTGGTTAAATTCAAATAAACATTTTGAACCAAAGCAAATCGTCTAAAATTACATTGATAATTGTTTCTCTATCAACTTTAGAACATTAGATGATCCGAGGTCCTGACAATTTTAATGCAGGAACGCATTCATAAAAAAAAAACGAAACAATAAAAACATTCGTATAATTTGAGGTCGAAGCTCTGAGAGCGTTCGCGCGCGCACGAGACAGACGACGATTAATGCATTAAAAAAAAATGAAGAAAATAAAACCATTCAATATTAAGCAAAGTATATCTAATTAAGATATCGGTTAAGATCTGACAGCGAAAAAAAAATTAAATAACAAAAAAATAAGATGAAATACCTATTTACTAATGCAAATATAAATACGTATACATATTAGTAAGTAGGTATTCTTATCCGTATATATATATATATATATATATATATATATATATATAGGCGGGTGACGCACATAAATATTATACGGAGGACTTTCTGTTGCTGGAATTATTGTATTATCTAATATATAAATTTTATTGTATAAATTCTGTCGAGGTGCACGTCCTCCGATCGAGAGAGTGTTCTTTATTTATTTTCCTCTTTCTTCTCGTACCTTTTCCCGCGAAACAAATATTTACTGATTCAGCGTTTATTGCTCATTTTGCAACGCCACGGGTCTCCCATTTTTAATTCGACAAGAAGAAAAAAAAATACAAACCCAAACAAAAAAAAAACGTGCGAATGAGAAACTTCTTTTCATCGAGGCTCTCTCAACGAATTACACTTGTCCTCCATCTCGCACCCTTGCGCATTACATCCTTGGACTTTCAATCGCGCGACGCAAGAACTTCCGAACAATGATTCAATTTATTATTACCCGTATGGTTGTATCTTTAAACTAGTTTTTTAAATGAGCTTACGCCTCAAAGAGCTTTCTTACACCTCGTGATATTTTTATCAGGCATTTAAATATGCATCCAAGCATTTTTCGACTATTCCCTTTTGTAACGCTACTCCGAAGAAGATCCTTTGACGCGAGAAAAAAAAATTCTTACCCTCGAGATTTTCTGCTTAGTGTTTTTTTTTTCTTTTTTTTGTGTACAAATGAAACACTTGAGATTAAGGTGAATGAAAACCGTTCGTTTGCTTGGAGGACTGGTGGGCACACCGGAAACCGCGTGCTTGCGATCCTTTGCTCATTGTTCTTTTTTAAATCAACGTCGAAGGATTCGATCGAAGTGAAAAATTCATCTTATAAATCACAGGAGTACGTTAACCCAGTAAATTACGTATTTTCCTTGAAATTTGGTCAATTTTTCGCGATTGGAGGAAAAGGAAACTCGGAAAGGAAGACAATTCATCGGATATATAAATGTTACGGAGAACGTGTGTGCGAAAGAAAAGAGAAAAATTATGCAAAAGAGATGAAACAATGAGAGAGAGAGAGAGAGAGAGAGAGAGAGAGAGAGAGAGAGAGAAAGAAAAACAGGAATTCGTGAACGAAACCCTCTCGATTCGAGGCGTCCCGAAATATAGTTGGCCTAGTAAACGAGTATCATGTTTTTCGCCCTGGTTGCCAAACGGATTATTGAATTATCGTCTATTATTGAGATAGTGTAATATTCACGAGGAAAAATGGATAAACGAAGGACGAATAAAGAAAAAAACGTGAAAAAAAAGTTTTATTGAATATATTACGAACTTTTATCGGTACCGTTGAAGAGGAGAGATGTAATTGATGATAAAAGAGGAGGGAAAATAAAGGACGATTCACTATAACGACGATCATCGTGAATCAGAAATGAGAGCGGAGTCTGAATAATGAAACAAAGGAAAAAGAATATTAAAAGATGGGTAAGAGACAATTACGAGTCGAATCGTTATACATTAGGATTATAATAGATTGGATTAGAGAGGGTAAAAGACACACACACACACACACACACTGACACACACAAATACACACATGCGCGCGAAAGAGTGCAAGCTATGTGTGCGAGATAAGAAGAGAGAGATTTAATAAATTAAAAAAATAAATAAATCTGATTGAAAACAAAGTAAAAAAAATCCCAGTCTTTTTCGAAAAAAATAATCTTCCTTTCGTTTTGGCACAATCCGTTAAGTGGTAAGCCATGAAAAAAAAAACATAGTGTATCATACGATTAAAATGGTAACGAAGAGAAAAAAAAGATGAAAAGGAAAAAAAGGAGTGAGAAATCTAACACGAGATCAAGGTGAATTTGTCGTTTGCGTTTCTTCGCCTTTGTATGTATAGCAAACGAATGAATATATTTATTGCGAGTACATAGTATATTATTGGCGATTACTAATATATATTATTACTCTGTGTAATCATTGTTACATTGTTCCTCGGTTTACCACGCGCACGGTGAAAACAAAAAAAAAAAACAAGGAAACGCGAAAAAAAAAGTAAAACGATTTACGAAAGATCCATTTGTACAATCATTGCGTCATTAAAATATGATTATTCATTATGGAAATTGTCTCTGGTTTTTAATGTTTTAAACCCCGATGAAAACTGATTCATTCCACTCCTCAATCTGCGAAACGTGAAAATAATTTTGGGTTAACGTCATTGCGAATAATTGTTGGGATAGAAGGATTAACATATTTGTTTAATTCGAAAAGCCATTTGAATTTTTTAACGTTGTTTCTGGCTAAAATGAAGATTTTAAAGGTTTTTAAAAAACAGCGACGAATAAATATGTTTATAGAATCCGAGAAAATGTTTTTTTTTTTTCAATCAATCAATTACGAATCAGCGATTTATCCTGCAAAAAAAACTATATTTAAATTTCTGCCTGATTACGTTGTTTACCTACTTATTTGTCGAGTTTCCTGTCGCCTTGTAGCGACTAAAAAAATTCATTCGCGTCGAAGTTACCCTACGAATAAAAAATCTTCGACGATGATTTGCTCACGTATATCAATTATTTTTTTTTCAGCGTTTGGTATTAGACCATAGATCAAACGTGATTGCCGCTGCATAATAATCTTTCGATATAGCAATTACATTGTACAGTAATTGACAATGGAA
Source organism: Ophion ventricosus (assembly GCA_963932345.1). Classification (NCBI taxonomy): domain Eukaryota; kingdom Metazoa; phylum Arthropoda; class Insecta; order Hymenoptera; family Ichneumonidae; genus Ophion; species Ophion ventricosus. The sequence goes on from OZ010717.1 coordinate 23,834,789, forward strand.
CGAGAGAAACGACGAAAGATACGTGGAAGAAATGTTCCTCCACCTGCAGTATTCACTCTTTACCTGATCGCTGGCTACGAGAATATAGGCCAGTATTTTATTTTTTTATCGCCTGATTTTGTCAATTTCCGTCACTTCCAGTTCCACGATATCGTCCATGCACGGTTTGCGATAATACGTGAGCCGCGGTATTCGACGACGATGGATACCAATGATTTCAAAGATTCGATAAGAACATCGTGCGTTGTTATCAGTAAACCTCGAATTCTACGCCAGGCCGGCGGAAAACGGCGCCGCAGCGTGTCACGTTTTTTTTTTTAAATATCCTCATTTAATGGTGGCGAATGTTCAATAACCGTGAAAAAATCATCATGCAAAAATAAACGTTTGTTCAAGTTTTTGTTTCCCTGTAATCGACAAATAAAAAAATAAAAACAAGCAAGTGAGTTCACAAAAAGTCAATCTTGAACTTTGTACCTGTTTTTTTTTTCCACGCGGGTTCTTGGTAAACTCTGTTTCTTAAGGGTATTGTCGAGACAAAATGATTCTTCGAGTGGATTTATTTTAGAGGAATTTGTCATACGGTATTTTTTTTGCCGGGAAATTTTATCCGAGGACATGAACATCAATAGATGCTGAAAAAATTTTGTTCGGCCCTCCAGGATGAGAAAACACGCGATTATATTACTTACTGTCGTTTCGTGCATCATCTCGGTTCACGGAGATTTAAATTGCATATGGTACGGCGAGTGCGGAAATGCGAACGGTTTCAAGCAACCGTGTTCGGTGGACCATCCGCCTGTTTCGCTCGCACACGATGAGGCACGAGCCGTACTTCGCAAAAGATGTCCACACTTATTTACGAACTCAAGTGAGTCTTCCTTTCCTCTCGGAATGCAAGTATAAATTTTATTTTATTTTTTTGCATAGCCGTATCGTGACTAAATTGCACGGTGTGCAAGTACCACAAAATTGAAAAATTCGGAATCGCGTAAAAACTCGATATTCAACTAAGAAATTGGTTTTAACGACACCCGCAATTTTTTTTGACTAAATTATAGTGATTCGAATTTTCTACAAGTCATATTCTTTACTTATTTTAAATATAAGAAAGCTTTCGTCCATTCACTGGTCGGTGTACCCTATCTATCGTCACCAACATTCTTCTATGTCATTGACATATCAGCCGATACCATCGATCTTTTGTTACTTCCAATCTAAGTACAGGGTACCATTTGTGACTATAATTATGGAAACGGAGCGCGGGTTTGACTCAGATAGATTACTGTGGTTGCCTTAAGGCCTTAGGCCACTCTAGAATTTTCCAAAAATCGTTTTTTTTTTGTAAAAAAAATGCACCTTAGTACCTATAAAATTATATTCCAAAAGATTATGGGTGTGAAAAATCTCTGAGTACTCGATTTTCGAATTCTAGCACAACCCCTCTTGATTCATGTCGTGACTTTCTACTAACTTTAAACGCGTTTATCTCAAAACTACATTTTTCAAGTCTGCCGGACTCATAACTCAAACAAATTTCAACCGATTTACTCGAAATTTTAAGTGTATATTTAGAATTACATTTTCTGAGACACTACGTAGGATTTTTTTATTAAATTGCATAGTTCCTTTTTTATAAACAATTTTCTGACGATTTTCTCATGGCATTTTATACTTTTTGTTTTGGAAATGCGCCATTTTGACAAAAAACAATAGATCAAAAAAATCCTACGTACTTCAATAGCTATTCTTATATATAATCGAAAAACATTTAGTGTCTCATCATAACTCAAAAATTATAGGAGTTGTTGGTCCGGCCGTTGACCTTCCAAAAATAAAAGCGTCATCGAAAAAGGGCTGCACGGTCGCCATTTTGACATGTATCGCTGTGAAAAAAATTATTTTGTATAGTCAATTACGTGTATAATAAAACTCCTATTTTGTAATTCCGATTTATTTTATGGTTTCGCTGGAAAAAAAATCACAAATTATACCCTTTTTTTGGTCTCTAGAGTGGCCTAAGGCCTTAAGGGTTTTACGGCAGGAATCAAAAAGTGACGTTCCAAAAGTTGGTGAAAATGTCAGCAATCGAGTGTGAGAAATCTTTGAACTTTTTTTGCGTTACTCACACTGGCGTAACTAGGTAGCCCCCCCTCCCGAGGACTGTCCGTGACTTGAACGATTTTCTTCGTTGTAATTTCGTAATTTGTATTAAAAGTAGCTATTTCATTACGTAGATTAAATATATATCCAAATTTTGCAATTATGTCAAATGTGGGCAGAAGCAATACATTAGATTTTCCGGCCGATACACAACTAGACAAATACTGGAAGATCAACATTGACTACCAAGTGGTAAATACACTGGAACCTCTTAGAAAATGCAAAAAAAAATAGAAAATTAAGACTTATTTAATTGAGTAGCTACTGAAAGTAAAGGTTAAAGACTGGTAAATGGATTAAAGAATGATGAAAAATTAAATGATTATTTTTCAAAGTATCGCAAGAGTTTAATATTAATGATAACATGAGCGTGTGTTTAAAGCAAGTTTCATATTTCATGTGTGTGACGTGATTATTAGCTATTATGTAAATTTTATTTAAAAAAAAATATGATTGTTAACGCAACCAGAAAAAAACCACTGGCAACGCCAATGGTTGCTCACGTATCCGACACTTCCATTTATTCTTGATTACTGTCGAAGCATAATAATTTGCAAAAGCAACTGTGAAAATGTATCATGAATGTGACTCAACTGTCACATCGGAGCAACAAAAGTGCGATCGTGTGTCAAGAGTCGGTCCATTCTAGTCCTCCAAGCGTCTGTTTCTCACTTCCCGTTCGTTTCTTCAGAGAACGAGGGTCCAAAGATCTGCTGCGACGCGAATCAAATATTCACGATGGACAGCAGTCTCGTTAAGGCCGAGGGCATATTGGGCAGATGTCAGAGTTGTGCGAAAAATTTGTTTCGTTCGATCTGTGATTTCACCTGCTCGCCGGATCACGCGAGATACATGAAGGCGACGAAACTCGCCATTGACGAGATAACCCAAAAGGAGTACGTAACATCCGCACAGGTCAGCAAAAGTCCGGAACCGATAAAAAAAAAAATCGCTACAATTTAACGAGTCTGCTTACGCTTGAGGCCCAAAAAACAGGTCGTTTTTCAATATTGCTTTCTGATGAGAGTATTGGGATGGCGGGGGTCGGAATTTCACGCACAATCTTAGTAAGAGTGGGATGTTGTACGGAGCAAGTAGAATAATTACAGGGTGAATATGTTAAAATGGCAATAGGTATAAGTGACAATACGCCTGTAGCTGTACATATGGAGAATGGAGGCGGGAATAAGGGGCATAGGAATAGAAGCATGGAAAAAAGAAGCAAACTACTTATGTGAGGTAATGAAAATGTCGGAAGATAGGTGGCCGAGGAAGTGTTTGAAGGAAGAAGCCAGAGGGATATTAGAAGGGGACAAATTACAAGACAAATGGGGACTGGAAATGAAGGGAGCCATGGAGAAGATAGAAGTCGGAGCGATATGGCAAAGAATAAGAGAATAAGATATGGAGGGAATAGGAAAGATAATCAAAAGAGTTATACAAATAAAAACGGACCAGGAAATACAACAAGACTTGAACAAAATTGACAATACGATATATCGCGAAGAGAATAAAAATTGAAAACAAAATATAGAAATTAAGCAGTACTGGGATGGGAAGGACGCATACAGGGTAGAACTAAAAAACATGGGCAAAGTTAAGATGCAGAAATATAGGAAAAGGAGGTAAAAAGGGATACGCAGATACTCTATGCCGATGTTGTAGAAAGGAGGAAGAAAGTTTGAAACATATCCTTGAATCTGAGAAAATAAAAGCAAAAATAAATAAGGAAGTGGTAGATAGTTTGACAAAGTGGGGAAGAGGGTACAACAGAGAGGTACTTAAAGGAAAAATTAATAGAGGAATGAAAGCAGGGTGTCTAATTTTGACCAGAACTGAAATTTCATGACATTTAAGGATTTTTAACGCAAGGAACAGGGATTTTTTTTTCCAGACTTTTAGTATGGCTTTCTGGTATAAAAGTATAGTTTATAATTCTTCAGTGCCACTAATTTTCTAAATTTTCATATTTATATTCTGCTCTTTGAAACAGATGCGTGTTGCATGCCAATAAAAAGTATGCGAAATAAAAGAAAGTCACCAAACGGTACAATTCCATGTGTAGTAAAAAATGTGAGGCACACATCATTTCAAGTTTGCTGTAAAGAAATATATTTTGGGAACATCTCCAAAAAATATTACATACATTTAGGAACTTTCAGTAATAACATCTACTACCATTTTTTCTTCTACTACCTTTTTTTCTAATACTGTAAATTGTCGCAAACCCGCGAAGATTTGAAATTATTTTGGATAGATTAATACAAAAATCGGCCATGATAATGAGCGCTGCAGAGATCTCAGAAAAATCAGGTAGACTGGTCATTTTTCATCACATATCATGACTTTTTCAGGGTCGAGTGTAATTTCATGACATTCAAGACTTTTCATGACTTTTTAGGCCGGTAGTCACCCTGGAAAGGGAAACCGATGAAAGAATTGTGCAAATATGTGCGAGGCTTTGAATGCATGGTGGGAAAGGAAGCATAAAGGAAAAAAATGACGAAAGATAAATGTAAAAAAAAAGAGAAAAAAGCATGCAAAAAGGGTATCAATGTACAGAGAGGTACATTGTGAAAACTCGCGAGGATATACTTGGAAATAAATAACTATTTATCGATCTACATAGTCTTGCCAAGTTTGAGTCTTTCTTTAATCAAAAAAATATCTATAAACAATAGAGTTATTGTTATTTAAACAAAGTGCCACCGTTGCTGCATGGCCAATCGATGTAGGTGGTTCTGACAACGGGTGTAAGCTGAAATGCGAAATTAAACAAATCTACATTTAGTATAATGAAACTTTCGAATGACCGGATACAATCTGGAAAATTGGAAAAGTATGAAAATGCCAAGGTGTAGAAAAATAGTTCGTTTTTCGACCAAAAAACAACTTTGATCGTTTGTTATTCGCAAAATCATCCGGTCATACGATATAAAATGTGATAAACTGTGCTCTCTCCGAATTGAAGCGAATCTGACTAAAAGTGAAAAAAGGCTAAACCGCAGCGGGCGCTTCGCCGTAGAGCAGCGCGCAATCGCTGAACCTTCACAAAAATTGTTGTAGCTCGGTCGTTTTTTGGATTTTTTTCTTTATCTTTGTTGCAAACTGAAGTTACGACCCAAGGCTACGAGACCGCGCAATGAAAATTATATTTTTGAAATTTCAAGCTTATACATAGCCCAATTATTTTCTTCGACTCTTTCATTCGAACGCTTATAATTTTTCTCGCCTCTAGACCTATTCAATTTAACGCTTTTTCCTCACAATCAGATATATATATCGAAAGAATACACGCACGCGACTCACGAATCGTGCAAACGTGTTGTACACCCGATGAGTGGAAATTTCGCCATCGACGTCGCTTGCGGTGGTGATACTGGAAATAAATGTACTCCGGAACGGTAAGACATCGAACCAATTAAAAAATGTTCGGACCGACGTAAATTCCTTCGAAATTTATCGTCGCTAGGCCCTTAAAATAGCGCTCTCATTGGCGATAATGCCGTTGAAAAATAAGTTAATTTTATCGTTGTTGTTTAAAAGAACCAGATATCAGGTATACATTGTAGAAAATTGTTGCTTCACTTCACAGATGGTTCAATTATTTAGGAAACTCGTCAATTAACGATATGGTGCCGTTCGATTTGGAGTACATATACGAAAAAAAGGATGCCCTGACAACGGGTCCACCGATGAATCCTCCAACGAAACTTTGCAGCGAACCGTACGATGTAAGTTATTTATTTTGAGAATTATTCTCAAATTTCTCTACGTATTCGAATCCCGATCGAATCGTAATTTTCCGTCTTCACACGTGAGGCATCTTTTTAACGAGCTTCACGGCGGCAATTTCCCCAACTTTGCCTTTAATTTACAAAAAAAAAAAAAATTCGACAGAACTCTTCGTCAGTCTGCAGTTGCGTCGATTGTCCGGATTCATGCTCCTCGGTGACGTGGGAAATAAGTACCCCGGATTTTATGATTTGGGGCACAAACGGATATGGCATTATAATAGGAATCGTTATCATTTTTATCAGTTCCTTCTGGAGCATCGTTCTCGTCTGTTGGCGAAAACGAAAAGCCCGTAAGTCGAATCATTTTCCAAGTGTCAACTATCCATCAAACAAAGAGGCGCGGTGTCTTTTAATCGCACAATTGTTGGACAGAAAAGACCAAACCTAAACCGGTTAATGGAGCATCGTCTCACGAGGCAACGCAGAATTACACAACAATAAGCGAGAGATTTTTCGCTGCCTGGGGACGTGGTAATTACATTTGAATTAACGCAAAATGACACACGATTCGGTCCCGCGATTAAATTGATGGAAAGTTTTCGGAATTCTTCTCACAAAGGGCTGGGCCGAATGACTTGACATTTTCTCATTCGATGGCTCATTAACAAAGGAAGGACCCAAAACGCCGAGATGTTCGTATTTTTTTTAATTACAGATTAATTTGCTACACGAAACTGTAATTGAAAGAGGTTAGAAAATGATCTTTCGGTTGAGTTAATCTCGAATCGAAGAGATACTCGACGTAGTCATGTTGTAAACACACATTTTGACACTTCAACAATTGCAAGCCGTGAAAAAATAGCTGAGAATAATTCCGAAAACTATCGGATGAGCGTTGGCAATTGTGAGAAAATTGTCCGTCTATTACGTATTGCTTAAGCAGGTACGATTGTGGGGAAGAATTCAACTTTCGGGCCTGAAATTTTTATATGATGTTGACGAATACGTTGTGCATCCTTTAGAAAAATTTTAGCTATATTGACCATTCAGTTTTTCCGTAATAAAGTTGCAAAGTCGAGCACTTTGAGCTAGTGAAGCATGTCGTCTTATATGGAGACGGTCGACCGGAAGTGCAGTGATCACGGTTTTGCTGCTCACGTATCAAACTAAGGTCGTTGGAAAACCAAAATTTGATAAATTGGACATAATAGATATTGTAAAAAATCGAAAATTCGAACTTCACCGTGTAGTTCAAGCACTACATTGTAAAACGGTTTCAACTTCCGGTTGAATATTATCATAATGACGAAATAGTACCCATAGACTTGCCAACGTCGGGTGTAACAGCTGATTCATTGGCAAGCATAACCTAGCTCTGTAGCGAGATTCTGTAACTCGGTAGCGACAGTTTTCCGTGTCGCTGGCTAGCGACAGCCAATCGCATGCACGATCAGAAAAAAGGGGGCCTCTTATTGGCTGTCTCTAGCTAACGATAAGGAAAACGGCCGCTACCGAGTTACAGAATCTCGCTACTGCTTGGAAATCGTCGTGAAGACTTCACAGTCGTTGATGATCTAATTTTTCAGTTTTTATTAGTAAATATGCAATAATTAAAATATATACCACAAATTTGGCGTTTTGGGATCGACAATACAAATATTCAACATAAGTTAACATAAATCAGAACACCCGTGGGATAACATAAATTTAGTCTCTTTGTTGACCCTGAAGAAGTAGTCGTACCTCCTTAAGCGAAGCACGGCATCAAAATGTTTTTTCAGGCTGTGTCACATTTCGCCTGAATGGAACTCTTCAAAGCAAATTCCTTGAGTATTCCTCTTTTCAATTTTTTTTTAGGATTCGCTAAGCATCCTGTCATAGTTTTATTCACGCTGTCGTACATTGTGATCGCTTTGAACGTTGGCGTGATGTTTCTCAAGGTTACTGTTAATCCAATCGAGATATGGGCATCACCAACGAGTCAGTCGAGAATCGAAAAAGATTACTTCGACAAGCATTTTCAGCCATTTTACCGAACCCAACAGATCTATATTAAATCCAAAGGACTCGACATCGTAAGTCCACATTTTAATTGAATCTCTCCAAAGCATTGACTCACCAAACGAGATTATATCCTCTAAGACGTTCAATCCATCATAGATCCGTCATAAAACGGCAATCGGAACCCTCGAGTTTGGTCCAGTATTTCACAAAGAATTTTTATACGCCGTCTACGAGCTGCAACAAAAGATACTACAGGTAAATAATGAACGAACATTTTTACTTGCAAGAAGAGTCGATCGTTTTATTTATAAATATTGAAGAATACTATTTTCTTAGACTAGATAATTCGATAAAAAATTCAATAAAAAAATATGACTCGTGACTAGGTAATGGAAATGAATTGGCTAGATTTAAAAATCTGGGGATCTTGTCTCTACATACGATATAAGGAGTGCTTCGTCTATAAGTTTTTTTTCCCAAAATTTCTTTAAAGCTCGCTCATTTTAACTAAGGAAATAGAAAAATTGTATATTGAAAAAAAAAATCCGTCTGTCCGTACGTTAAGCACTCGAGATTCTTCTAATATAAATTTGGGTATCCAGATAGGACAGGACACCGACGAAGGCTTAGAGAGAATATGCTACGCCCCGGTACAGAGTGAATTCACTGGCCCTGTTACACTCTCGCTCTGCACCGTACAAAGTGTATGGGGGTACTTTCAAAATGACTTGTCAACTTTCAACAGAACGAGCAATGCCACTGGATACGAGGAAAATTATCTGGATCACTTGTATCTCTGTGTGCAGTAAGTAGATTTTATTTTATTCAATTTTATTTCATCCTATTTCATTTTATTTTTTATTTAAAACGTTCACGTCTACGGAACCATTTATTCTCATAAAATTTAAGTTTAAGGTATACCTTTCACGAATCTGAATATTTATCAGTTAATTGATTTCCGTGTACAATTAACCCCTCCGCGGTTACCCGGAATCAAAATGACACCAAGTGCAACTTTAAGCCTTACAAGTTTTCATGATTGTCGTTTTTTGTTTCACTCCGAAATAGCTCTTTAGATGTAAGAATAAATACCTTTTCCGAAACGTCCACTATGGAGCTATTTTTTTCCCTTAAACTATCATATCTCAAGAGTATCACCCTAAAATTTAATGAAAAAAAAATTAAAACTTGCAAGAGTTATGATTTTTGTAAGTAAAAAAGGCTATTCTACGCATTGAATCCTTGCTGATTTTTTTTTCGTCATTTTAAAATTCGATAAAAATATAATACCGAGCCTGCCGCATTGTAGAATGTTCAAACTAATGTCTTGAATTTTTATGAGTCATTCGGAACGATACGGTCAATGCGGCAATCGTTTAAACACGGCTGGGGTCATTGCGACCCCAGCCCACCCCCTTGTGACCAGCGTGTTATAGCCAGAACGTGTGACCGCGAAGGGTTAAGTAAAGATATGTCCCAGTATACTGGTAAAATTTCAAGCCATGTCACTGAGCTGTGCGTACCAATTTTAGCACAAGGTGAGAGAGGATAATAATATCCCGTATGGACTAGGCGATGATAATTGGAAAAAAATCAAGCATGTAGAAAGTGCAATTAATCTCCATAGTAATATGGAGGATGACGATTTAAAAAGAAGTATTTTGGCGAAGATTTAGACAGCATTCTTTTTCTTCTCACGACATAATTTTTTCTCCAAAATATACATTAATTTTTTATTGGTTAAATGACCATGGGGAATTACTCAATTTTTTTTTAATACTATTTTAAGGAATCCTTATCACCCAGACTGTCTATCCCAGTACAAGGGTCCTGTTATTCCGGATATCGCTGTCGGAGGCTATTTGCGAGATGGACAAAAGACCGTGGAAGCATCCGACTATATAAATGCCACGGGTTTGGTGCTTTCGTTCTTAGTGAGGAATTCTCTCAACGAGACCGAAACCAAGCCAATGCTGAAGTGGGAAGAAAGGTACGAAATATGAATTATATTTGCAGCATTGATGCATTTTCACAAAGTCGAAATACGAAAAATTCGCCTGGTTCTCTTATTTCTTTACACACATTAATAAATCGCCATCTACGGAATAGCCGCATATATCTCAATAGTTGCTTCTATATAGAAAAATTTTGACAAAATATATGTTTATTATAGTATACAATTTCCCCCTATAGGCTTATAAGATTCTCAATGGTGTCTTCCTCAAATAAAACACTTTGGGAGCAAAGTAAAATAATGAGAAAGCAATGTGTCTAATTCACACGATTTTTTTTTCTCAACCATCCCCAATTTATTCTATATTTATGTGAAAATAAATCGCCTCGTAATTTGAAATTGACGAAACATATTTTTGTCGAAGAAAAATAAAATGTTCGACAAAAATTGTCGAAAAAAATAAATTGCTAAAGTATTTTTTTTATCCTAGTACAATTTGAAAAACACGCGGTTTACAAATACTTTTTTTACCCACTATATTGATACCCGAACTGGAGGACATTAATCTGGCATTATTCGATTTTCTACAGATATATAGAATTCATGAAGCATTGGAACGAAAAAGATCGGCCGAAATTTATGGACGTTGCGTACAGTTCGGAGAGATCGATCGAGGACGAATTGAAGAGAACTTCTCAAGCTGAGGTGAAAACAATGATCATCAGTTACGCCGTAATGTTTGCTTACATTGCTCTTGCCCTCGGGAAGTTCAAGAACTCTTCAGAATGTTTCGTGAGTTTTGAATAATCGACGATAAGCGAAATCTTCAAGGAAACATTATTGTACGATGTTTTTTTTTTCTTCTTAATATGCAGGTGAGTAGCAGGATTGTGCTGAGCATCGGGGGAATTATCATCGTTCTCGCTTCGGTTGCGGCTTCTTTGGGTATATTCGGTTACGTTGGTGTGCCTACTACTCTTCTCACAATCGAGGCAAGTACACCGATTTTTCGTCACCCTGAGAAGAATTTTAAAAAAATATACGGTAGCGACAAGAATATTTCGAAAAAAAAGTAACATTAGGTGCGGAAATAAGAAATGGAAATATAACAACCAGGAATTAGAAATAGTAAAGGAATACCATTATCTGGTAGTAGTTTTTTCGATATGGAACACCTTCGAGAAACACCTTAAAAATATAACGGAAAAAAATTAGAAGAGCCACAAACGCGACATGGGGAACATTTGAAAGAGCCGGAATAAGTAATTTGAAAAAAAAAAGACTACGTCTGATGGATGCGATTGTTAAAAGTGGTAGTGAGGGAATTAAGTATGGGGGTGGAAGAGAACGGAGCTAGTGGAAAGACTCCAAGGGCTTGTGTAAAAATGGCCATGGACCTAAATAGAAACACGCCAAGCTATATATGGCGGATGGAAGCGGAATGTAGAGGTATAACGATGACGGAAACGTGCAAGAGAGCGGCAAACTATTTGATAGAGATAATAAAGATGGGGAAAGAAAGGTAGCCGAAGAAGTGCCTCAAACAGGAGACGAGAGCAGTATTATATGGAAACCCAACAAAATTGGGAGAGGAACTCAAAGAAGCAATGGAGGAAATAGAAGAGGGAAACATATGGAGAGCCATAGCAAACGACGACATAAGGGAAATGGAGAGAATAGTAGAAAGGGGGACGGAAACAAAAGTTGACCAAGAAACTCAACAGGATTGGAATAAAATTGAAAAATCGACGTAGGGGAAGGTTGGGTACAGTGTGCCACGTTTTTTTCTAACGAATTTTTACTCTAATCAAGGTAGTCTGATTAGAAAAAAAAGGTCATAACCGATTTTATAGATCTTTGGGCGTACAATGAAGCTCCCATATTTTTTGCAAAAAGATTAAAAATACAAAAATAGTGGGATCGACAAAAAATTGGCGGCTTGGCTCATTGTACCTCATGGGTGGGGTACAATGTGAGGAACAAAAGAAATTTGGGCGAAACCGAGATGTGGGAATGCGGGGAAGGAAGAAAATAAGGGATATAACAAATGCAGGGTTTGTAAAAATGAAGTAGAAAACTTAGTGCATATATGTACATGCGAGAAAGTCAAGGAAAAAAATTAAAAAAGAAATAAAAGATCTGGAAAATTTGATAGGAATAAAGAAGGTAATCAAATGGATAGAAAAATACAGACGGTGCTAAAAAAGGAGCCTGTAACTGAACTATGCATGTACATAAAGCACTTCGAGAAAATATTTGGGAAAATATTAAACGAGGAAACGTATGCGAGAGGAAACGAAAGGCAAAACGACAATAGAATATAAGTTATAAATAAGGACATTTTGTACGGGGAAACTATGGAGGATTTTCTTACTGCGCAAACTCCCTAAAGGAGTATACCTGAAATAATAAATACTACTACTATTAGGTAGAAATAATTTCCGACGAAAAAAGTCTGCAATACGCTCGCCTTTTTTTCATACGAATAAGAATGGATCATTAGAAAATTATTTTAAAAATCGTGCAGGTTAAGAAATTGCACATTGTATCGTCTCTATCTATTGCAGCCAAATTTCATTACGATAATGTATTTATTTTTGAAATGTCAGCTCCATATTTCTGCACTCCAGGAAGTTAAACTTTTTTTAGTAAAAATTTCATAAATTCTTATGAACGTAAGATGGAAAAAAAATAAATTAGAAAACAATATTAATGTTCGACGCGTCCGTCACAAGAAAGGAAATTCCTTTGACGCTCCACGATAAAAACGAGATAATTGAAAAAGTTTTTACTCCTGTTTTATAGGTGATACCGTTTCTCGTGCTAGCCGTGGGTGTCGACAATATATTTATTCTCATACAAACGCACCAGCGACATCCCCGTAAATCGAGTGAAACGGTAGTCAACCATATAGGATCGATATTGGCAATGGTCGGGCCTTCAATGCTCCTGACGAGCGTTTCCGAGTGTTTGTGCTTCGCTATCGGCAAGTCTCAATAATTCATTGCGTAATATTACGATAAGAGAGAATTCGATGAATCTCATTGAAAACCGGCAATTTTGCAATAATATAAATATGACGCAACGACATAGACATTTAAAAAAAAATGAAAGAAACATTATTTTATTCTAATTCCTCGTGGATGTAAAATGAAATTATTTTTGTTTTCGGAATCGATTGGTAAAATAAATGGGAACTTATTTTACCAATCAAACTATTTATTTACCATTCCCTATTTATTTTACTAATCAACCAATGTTAGCAATTAAAAAAAAACACAATTAAAAAAAATTGACGATTTGCAAACAGAACATATCAATGATTTTAAAAATTAATGTTCTTAACAATTCGATTTGTTTTTTATCAGGTGCATTATCCACAATGCCAGCTGTAAAAACTTTTGCCATGTACGCTTCCGTTTCGATACTCGTAAACTTCATACTCCAAATAACTGCGTTCGTGAGTCTCTTGGCCCTCGACACGCGAAGATACGAGGTGAAAATTTTGAATGATTGTCCACTTTTCAATTTTCTTTTCCCGTGTACAAATGAATATAGCACACGTTGTACGATTTTTTTTTTCAGAGTGACCGCTTCGACGTGCTTTGTTGCTTCCGCTCGAATGCCCGATTAGCGGAAAAGTCCGACGAAGGAATAATCCAGAAATTCTTCGAGAGCGTGTACACGCCTCTTCTCATGAGAAAACCCGTGAGAATCGGAATTTTGGTGATTTTCGTTGCTGCACTGACGATTCACGCTGTCGTCGCACCGAATATTGAGATTGGTCTCGAACAGAAGCTCTCGATGCCCGAAGATTCTTACGTACTCAAGTATTTCCAAGTAATTCATTTGTCGATTACATACATCGAAAGTTTAAGTAAAAATCGTACGTGAATTCGTACAATCAATTCTTAAATCTTCTGACAATTTTTGCGCTTTACACCCCCTTAAGTTTGCATCTGCAATATGATGTGAGAATGAAATAACTATGCGTTCTTGTTTTCATTTTCAATCAGTACATGGACGATTTATTGTCGATGGGGCCGCCCGTTTACTTCGTCGTTACCGAAGGATTGAACTACAGCGAGAAAAACGTTCAGAATGCAATTTGCGGTGGTCAACAGTGCAACTCCGATTCTTTGTACACGCAAATATTCACCGCTGCCAGACAATCTTCGCAGTGAGTATATATGGTGCTTCTTCTATGGCCTTGTATTATATCATGGTGGTCACCGCCCGTTGACAGTAGATGTGGTCCAAGGTTGTCTGTTCCGAAGAGCAATTGTTCCAATACTTTGCTTAAATCAGTTCAGCGAATTGCTATCGAACTACCTTTGCTCCGGCTCAGAAATGAACGCTTTGATTTGCAACAGAAATAGGGATACCTAAATTACAATGTAATTCAATTATGAACCTTTCGTGGTCACCCTGGGTAGAATCGACCCGTCGATCAATTTTTGGTGTAAATATATAATAGTTCTCAGCTTCGAATGTGACTGTATTCACCATCCAACCTAGAGTTTGAAGTATCCTCGTACCATAAAATTTGTCCTTTTCACATGTCGGAATAAATACATAAAATTCACATGTCGGAATTGATACTATTTTTTTTTGAAAGTAGCATATCTAAGGAGTATCACGTCCAAATTTTAGGTAAAAATGTTGAAAATTCACGGAACTATGATTTTTTGAGCGAAAAAGTGTATTTTTTGCGCTTTCACGTCTTTATGCATTTTTTTTAACATGTCGCAATTTTATTTCTTATAAATACATTTTTCGTACTTCATCTAGAAAGTTCAAAGCGTGTTTCGTAATTTTTTGAACCACTTCGGACGGATAGTTTGGTCACAATACTTTTTTGAAAACTGACTCGGTAGAATCGACCCAAGTGTGACCACCGCGATTGAATTTGGAAGGGTTAATCTGGCTACAAACTAATTAAATTACAATATAATCTCATTGAACTGTATTTCATTACATTTTAATTCTAATTATTCAGGACATATTATGAAAACTGTTATAATGTATTTAATTACAAAGTAATCTGATAAAAATGCATTCAAATACTTTGTAATTTAATCACTTTGTTATTAGTTATGGTGTAATATAGGAAAAAAATATCATTTTATCCTCTAAAGTTAGATTTAAAAAAGTGATAAATTATGTCTCGTTTGAACTACAAAATCAAAATACTGTTTAGCTATTAGTTAGCAAACCGGTTTATTCGAATTAATACATAATCGATTAATTTGGAATTAGATTAACTTTCAATTAAATTACATAGTAATTAATTACACTAGGCACTTGTGGTAACTAATTACTTAAGTAATCTGTTACAAAGTAATTAAATTATCAATTACAGTAGTAATTGTAATTGTTAATTTAATTACTTTTCACCCATCTCTGACTTGAAACCACCTAATATATTCTGTTATCCAACACGACGCAATAAAGCTCCGAAGCGATCAATTAAGTACAACAATAACGTGGCAAAGGAAAATTAATAAAAATCAAATTACCTGCGTACACCAAAGTTCTGCCTACATTTGAAAAAGTATTTTTCGCAAGTTGATTCGAAAAAATTAAAACAAAAAACCGAATAAAAGAAATGGGCTTGATCGCTTTTATGTAATTTTTGCGTGACCGATCAACGGTTTTCAGATCTTATATCGCGAAGCCAGCCTCCTCGTGGATCGACGATTACTTCGATTGGTCAGTAATCGATACGTGCTGCAAATATTTTCCCAACAACGGATCTTTTTGTCCGCACAGCAACGGTAAGGATTTTTCATCGTCAATTGTACGGCGATAAAGGAGTTGAACTTTGATTCTATCTGTTCAGGTATATGCAAAAACTGTGAAATCGAGAAAAATAATATGTCGACGAGGCCGGAGGCGGTGAGTTTTCGAAAATACATAAGCTACTTTGTCACCGATATTCCGGACGTTAATTGCGCCAAAGGTGGAAGAGCCGCCTATTACGATGTAAGTAAATCCATGCAATTGTGAAAATATTTAACAATAATTTTCGAAATGTCTGTACTCGATTTTTTCTTCGCAATATTGAGAACTTTACGCGAATCGTAGCAAAAATTGAAATCAGATGAGAATATCAAGCGATAAAAATTGGGTAAAAGAGAAAACATCTGAAAGTTTCCAGACGCATTCGTTTCCGATAATAATAATATGGAGAAAGTCGTATCAACAATTTATACTCAAAGAAGTAATTTAGCAAAAATCTATAAATTTTTCTTATTTCCTTATAGAATATATTAATTTTTTCAATACACGCGAATTTTATTGAACTTAGCGTTTTGATACTTCCGTTTTTCAAATTATTTATACTGTGTCATAAACGAAGTCTGCGTAAAAAAAGTGATTTTTTATGCTCTTTAAAGTGAAAAAACTGGAACATTTGGACACGAATTCCAGTCGAGAAAATCAACACTTTAATTTGAAATTCAAAAAATTGAAACTTTTACTATGTGTTACTGTTTTTTTTTTCTATAAATACATATTAATAACTTTTTCGTCGCTATATTGTTATCGGAAGCGAATGGTCTCAATATCCTCGATAAGATCGAAGATATACGTCGTATCGCGAAAATTATGATCGGCTCAAACTACGATTGTGCACTCGCAATAAATTTACTACTGGTTTTCCATTGAAACTCAGGCACTCGCGTATTATTACGACGAGTACGGTGCGAGTGATGTCGGCGATACGTATTTCATGAGTTATCACACACCACTGAAAAAATCGAGCGATTGGTACAAGGCTCTACAAGCTGCGAGGGTTGTGGCTAATAATATTACGAGTATGCTCAGCGCGGCTAATTTAACGGACAAAGAAATCAAAGTTTTTCCCTACAGGTGAGTTACAATAAATTGGTCAATCGAAAGAAAAATAAGCATTTCATTCTCTTTTAAATATTGTATATAGAGTTTCTATTAGGCTGTTTTTATATTATGTCACAAAGGACGTTTTTTTGTGCAAAAAAGAATTCATTTTTATGCTCTACGAAATAAAAAAAAATGGGACAATTGGAAGAAATTTCTCGCCGGGATAATGAAAAATGTAATTTTAAATTGAAAAAAAAAAATATTGTTTGCCCATTCGTTAATATTCTTTTTCGTTAAGCACATTTTAATAAATATTACGTCACTAAATTGTTGTTAGAAGCGAATGGTGAAACGTTACAATTCTGTTAACGAATCGGAACTCACGATCGACGTTGCTCTCTCTCTCTCACTTCCTCTCTTTTCATTTCAGTGTGTTTTACGTATTTTACGAGCAATATTTGTCAATTTGGTACGAGACTCTTGGGTCCCTCGGTTTATCGCTCTTCGTGATATTCGTCGTTACGTTTTTCCTGACCGGAAGATCCTTGTTCTCCGCTGTAATCGTACTTTTGACGGTCACCATGATAGTGATTAATCTCATGGGATTCATGTACTGGTGCAACGTCAGCCTCAACGCGGTTTCTCTCGTCAATTTGGTGATGGTGAGCATTGGCCAAAGAGTAATGTAAAATTGCCATAAAAATAATTTACAATCGAAATTTTTTTCCCCACACAACGACCCAAGATTATTTTCATTAGTAATTTCCATTAGTAATTTTGGACACCGCTACAATTATATGAATATTATTTAACGCGTACACCAAGGAAGGTCAAGTCTAAATATTTAAAAAAAAAACAAAAAAAGACATGCTAAATAGTGATTTTTTTGGAGACGCAGTCTAAGTCCGGCTCTGAACTTTGTGTGAATTTCACTTTGACGTTTGGGAGTACAATGATTTAAATAAGATAGTTTTTAGCATAATACCTGATGTACAGTCTTACATTATTTTTTAGTCCGCCGGAATTTCCGTCGAATTTTGCAGTCACGTTGTTCACTATTATTTGTATTCGAACGCCGAGACGAGAGTAGGAAAAACGTCGGAGACGTTGTGCACTATAGGAAGCTCCGTGAGTATGGCTGGTCAAATCCAAAAATTTCGTGGTTCTTTTCCAGGACCTAGTGTGATAAAAAAAAAAGGCTGAAAAAGATCTTTTTATTACCTTGTGTTGAAGTTTGCGTCGTTGGAACGCAACGAAAGTTCAATTTTTATTTTAATTTCCTTATTTTTATTATTGAACAAAGCCTTTTTTCAGCAGATTCACATTATTGATATCCCAAATATCTTAAAAAAAATGATTGGGGAATTTTTGTTAGCAAAATGTGGCAAAAGAAATTTTAGAGCAATTGCGAAATATTAATTTTCATTGCTTTCCAATGATGCAAACTTCAATCTCATTTTTTTCCGACTCTGGAAGCTTTGCCTCTCAAGGAATCTCACAGAGGTATAAGTTAAATAACGATCGTTTAATCGTTTGCTAACGATCCTTTCGTTTCTCTCACAATCAAGATCATTCTGTAATCAAATTTTGATACCCACAGGTTTTCGCTGGAATTACCTTGACCAAATTAGTCGGCATAATTGTCCTGGCTTTTGCGAAGACTCAGATATTCCAAGTCTTTTACTTTCGCATGTATCTCGGTATTTTGCTGATGGGAGCGACTCACGGTTTGATATTTTTGCCGGCCCTCCTCAGTTTCATAGGCAAGTATCGTCCAGTTTTTCTCCCATTTTTATTTTGGCGACAAGGTCGATGTTTAACTCAGGATGATGTTTTACAGGTCCGTTGAATAAATCTGCCAATACCTTGGAAAGAAAGCGGCGGTGCTCCGAATGTGGCCCGCATACAGGATAAATCGGGGCAATAAGCGCAAACGTTTCCACATCAATTGGTCTCTTTTAGTAGACGTACGCTTAAAATTACATTTTTTGCGTTTGCAGCGTTTACGTGAAACTTCGTATCTTACGATTTCTCGTGGATCGTGCGTTCTCGTGGCAAATGCACAAATTCTGCACTTTGCTGCCTCTCAAGATCGGAGATGTGGAGAGAAAAAATGCTAATACTTTGACGCAGTGTAGGTGAATAAAGCACCATGACAAAAATCAAATTCACCGTGTACTTAGCCTACGATTCAATTGAATCAACGCTGTATTAATTGCGCGATAGTTTTCGGAATTTTTCTCAGCTGTTTTTATCAGAGATTGCAATGGTTCAAGCACTAAAATTCGTGTTTCTTAGATGGCTAGGTCGAGTATATCTTCAATTTGCCATTAACCGGAAAATAATTTTCTGACCTCTTCCATTTAGTTTCGCGTAGAAAAATTAAGCTTAAAATTTTATTTAAAAAACTTTTTATATAAAAAAATATATATAATTTTCATATATAAATAAATGTCCATGAATTTTCTTTTATATATTTATATACTTTATATATAAATTTTTATATAAAAAGTGAAAAATTCCGCAAACTTCTAATCGAGTTGTTTACCGACAGAATCGGGTGTTATGTTGTTAAAAGGATATTCATTTCTGACAATGGACAAGGTAGCGAAATAAATAAAGACGACGATAAATAAAGACGATTTTTTCCTTGGAACTGCCTTTTTATCTGTTTTAATTCAACTTTGGTTGACAATACCACGTCGTTTATTCACATTCGTTCAGTTCCATAAACAACTTTGTTTTTTTTTTTCCAAGTCGCACGAATATATTCGAAATTCGTAGACCGAATGAGCTCAACGTGTAAGCGAAATGAAGTGAAAGTAATAAAAAAAAAAGAGAGCACAAGATCTAATTTTAGCGACACTATCATTTTTCTAAACCGCGCTCGCGAGGAATCGCGAGCCACGGCACTAAACGCCAAAGGTTTTTTCCAGATGTTTCATTTTCAGGACCATTAGGGTGGACGATTCATCTACCGGCGAGAACAAACCTTCGACGTTTTGGAATTTTTTCTAATCTTTTATTCTTACACGGTTTCGCAATTTCGAATTTTATGGTTGCATATTTTTAATGGTAATTGGACTTTCTAGAAATTACCACCACGAAGACGAAGCACCAAGTGGAGCGTAGATTCCTTCTGGATGTTGTAGTCGGAGAGTGTTCTTCCATCCTCCAATTGTTTGCCGGCGAAGATCAAACGCTGCTGGTCCGGTGGGATTCCTTCCTTGTCCTGGATCTTGGCTTTGACATTCTCGATGGTATCTGACGCCTCAACCTCGAGGGTGATGGTTTTCCCCGTCAGGGTTTTGACGAAGATCTGCATTCCTCCTCTGAGACGCAAGACCAAGTGGAGCGTTGATTCCTTCTGGATATTGTAGTCGGAGAGTGTTCGTCCGTCCTCTAATTGTTTGCCGGCGAAGATCAAACGCTGCTGGTCTGGAGGGATTCCTTCCTTATCCTGGATTTTGGCTTTGACGTTCTCGATGGTATCAGACGCCTCGACCTCGAGGGTGATGGTCTTCCCCGTCAGGGTCTTAACGAAGATCTGCATTCCTCCTCTGAGACGCAAAACTAAGTGGAGCGTGGATTCCTTCTGGATGTTGTAGTCGGAGAGTGTTCTTCCATCCTCCAATTGTTTGCCAGCGAAGATCAAACGCTGCTGGTCCGGAGGGATTCCTTCCTTGTCCTGGATCTTGGCCTTGACGTTCTCGATCGTGTCCGATGCCTCAACCTCGAGGGTGATGGTTTTCCCCGTCAGGGTCTTAACGAAGATCTGCATTCCTCCTCTGAGACGCAAGACCAAGTGGAGCGTTGATTCCTTCTGAATGTTGTAATCTGACAGTGTTCTTCCGTCCTCCAATTGTTTGCCGGCAAAGATCAAACGCTGCTGGTCCGGTGGAATTCCTTCCTTGTCTTGGATCTTCGCCTTGACGTTCTCGATGGTGTCCGATGCCTCGACTTCGAGCGTGATCGTTTTCCCTGTCAGAGTTTTAACGAATATTTGCATCCCTCCGCGCAGACGTAGGACAAGATGAAGAGTAGATTCTTTCTGGATGTTGTAATCGGAGAGTGTACGTCCGTCCTCCAATTGTTTGCCAGCGAAGATCAAACGCTGCTGGTCCGGAGGGATTCCTTCCTTATCCTGGATCTTAGCTTTAACGTTCTCGATCGTGTCCGATGCCTCGACCTCGAGAGTGATGGTTTTGCCCGTCAGGGTCTTAACGAAGATCTGCATTCCTCCTCTGAGACGCAAGACCAAGTGAAGCGTCGATTCCTTCTGGATGTTGTAATCGGAGAGTGTTCTTCCATCCTCCAATTGTTTGCCGGCGAAGATCAAACGCTGCTGGTCCGGTGGGATTCCTTCCTTGTCTTGGATCTTGGCCTTGACGTTCTCGATGGTATCGGACGCCTCAACCTCGAGGGTGATGGTTTTCCCCGTCAGGGTTTTGACGAAGATCTGCATTCCTCCTCTGAGACGCAAGACCAAGTGAAGCGTTGATTCCTTCTGGATATTGTAGTCGGAGAGTGTTCGTCCGTCCTCTAATTGTTTGCCGGCGAAGATCAAACGCTGCTGGTCCGGAGGGATTCCTTCCTTATCCTGGATTTTGGCTTTGACGTTCTCGATGGTATCAGACGCCTCAACCTCGAGGGTGATGGTTTTCCCCGTCAAGGTCTTAACGAAGATCTGCATTCCTCCTCTGAGACGCAAGACCAAGTGGAGCGTTGATTCCTTCTGAATGTTGTAATCTGAGAGTGTTCTTCCGTCCTCCAATTGTTTGCCGGCAAAGATCAAACGCTGCTGGTCCGGTGGAATTCCTTCCTTGTCTTGGATCTTCGCCTTGACGTTCTCGATGGTGTCCGATGCCTCGACTTCGAGCGTGATCGTTTTCCCTGTCAGAGTTTTAACGAATATTTGCATCCCTCCGCGCAGACGTAGGACAAGATGAAGAGTAGATTCTTTCTGGATGTTGTAATCGGAGAGTGTACGTCCGTCCTCCAATTGTTTGCCAGCGAAGATCAAACGCTGCTGGTCCGGTGGGATTCCTTCCTTGTCCTGAATTTTCGCCTTGACGTTCTCGATCGTGTCCGATGCCTCGACCTCGAGTGTGATGGTCTTTCCTGTAAGAGTCTTAACGAAGATTTGCATTCCTCCTCTGAGACGCAAGACCAAGTGGAGCGTAGATTCCTTCTGGATGTTGTAGTCGGAGAGTGTTCTTCCGTCTTCCAATTGTTTGCCGGCGAAGATCAAACGCTGCTGGTCCGGTGGGATTCCTTCCTTGTCCTGAATCTTGGCCTTGACGTTCTCAATGGTGTCGGAAGCCTCAACCTCTAGGGTGATGGTTTTTCCCGTCAGGGTCTTAACGAAGATTTGCATTCCTCCTCTGAGACGCAAGACCAAGTGGAGCGTAGATTCCTTCTGGATGTTGTAATCGGAAAGTGTTCTTCCGTCTTCCAATTGTTTGCCGGCAAAGATCAAACGCTGCTGGTCCGGTGGGATTCCTTCCTTGTCCTGGATTTTGGCCTTGACGTTCTCAATGGTGTCGGAAGCCTCTACCTCGAGGGTAATAGTTTTTCCCGTAAGGGTCTTCACGAAGATCTGCATGATTAGTCTGTCCGGAAAATATCATATCACACGTCACAAATCGAAGTAATACTTTTGTACTTTATAGTCCTTAAAACTGAGTCTTATCGCTGCAATCATTTCTCAAACAAAGGCCTGCTAATTTACGTTCTAAAACCAAAGAGAACCAAAACAAACACAATCAGTTGGGAATACACCCAGTCGTATATATATTTTTATTTTCCCGTTTCATAAGTCATTGCTTTATATTCTTCTGGACTAAAATGATTTTGCTATTTTCATACCGAAACCACAAAGGCCAACGCGGTCTTGTACATATATGACGCACGTATAATTTGCAAAAATTATGTTCACTTTTAAAACGACTATAAATGTAAAATTGACAAAACGTCAATTCAAAAGTCGAAATAATAAATCGCGATTAATTGGGTCAAAAGGTTGTAAAATGGATGTGCACGGAGAAATAACAAAATGGAGTCCAGGCGAGTCTACGAAAAGTCGATTTTTCCGCAGCCCCGAAATTATCTGAGCAAACACCGTCGAAAATTCCAGCTATTCTCATTCAAACTAATTGGAAATTTATTTTTGTTAAAAAAAAACACCAAATTCTTCGTAGGACATTTAAACTTTATGGAAAAAAGTACATTTGCGCATATATATATATATATATATATATATATATATATATATATACGTATTTATAATTTAGGTCACCGAGGATCGCGCGTGAAGGAATATTCTAGAAAATGGCGTCGCGCTCCCCCACGTTAACAAGGGAACGCAGGAAGCCTCCGCATCGCGTGTGGTCAACGAATACTTTTTATGTACCCGTGAAAAACCAGCGTCAAGTAATAAAATCGAAAATTTTCGTATAGTTGAAACGAAAAATCAAATATTGTAGGTACACTTGTCGATTTGGTTGGGTCGAAAAAGCGCGTGAAATGAATTTTATCGATCGTCGCACGAGCGATTCGTAACGAGATGACGTCGCGCAAAATGGACAACGACGAACAAAGGCGAGCGACGCGGAACAAAAAAAAGCCGTTAACGCAACGTCGAAACGTCGTTATTTCGTAGAAATTCGATGGAAACGAGAATGATTATTTGACTCACCGTAGTTTTTAATCGATTCGGTAGTGTTCGATAACAACGGAAATGCAATTGTTCGAACGGAACGAGACGCAACGCTTCTATGATGTCCTATGTCCAACGGAGGGAACAGGGTACTGTCACTGCGCGAGCGAGGACTCCGGGAGCAACGCAGGGAGACACGCCGCGCATGCGCATTGCAGAGGTCTTAGTAGCAGCGCGTCCCGCGTATCGTCGCTGTTCTCGCTCCGCGCGCGCAATTTCGTCTTGTACGCAACTTTCGAAGCGCCATTTCACGCTATTTCAAATGTACATTCGTAAAGTCGCGCATCGTTCACGTTTGACTCGGTATTTTTGCCTTTTTCACTGTTATTTCCAACCAAAATATGGCGAACTCTCTCTTGAGCGCGGAAATTCCGAGCGTATCGGAGCTTTGTTGCGTCGTCGCACAAATTGACGTGGCCGAGATTAAAGATGCCTCTGCTAAATCGCACTTTCACTGGAAAACGATGAAATGCAGGTGAGACTATTTTGTCCCCGGATTGATTATTTTATTGAAATTTTAGAAGTGCAACAATGAATAATTTTTTTCAATCGAATCTCAGACTGATAATTCACGAGTTGCAAGATCACGTGATAGCTTCTCCGGCTTACGAAACTATCACTTCTATCCACGTTATAACGAGCGTGAATTTCTACAATGGTGGCACTTTGCAAAATAGCTTGAGAAAGATGAACGTGACGGTATCTCTTTTTTTTTTTACTCATTAACACACGATACATATTTACACTCGAAAACCTCGCAGCTTCGATCTTTACATTTAAAAAAAGTTTTCTGGTCCTTTAATATGATCGGCATTATTATTTAAAATTATACAAATTATTTTTTTCATTAAATAAATCATTCTTTAAAGGACCTAACAAATCATTATAAATATTTGATAAATTTGAACATATACTATAATAAACAATGCACGAAAACCCTTTATTATTCAATTTGTTAACATGCTTCATATTTAATGTTTTATTTGAAGTTCATATTTCACAAGAAAAAAAAACCTTTTGGTTCAAAATATCATCCATATTTCTGCTGTAAAATAAATTGACGAGTTCTTCTTTCAAATGGATTACAATCTTTATAAAATTATCAACAAAACATTGTGCATAATATATGATGAACACAAACGTGTATCATATTGAATGATGCATGGAACAATTATTATTTAATCTGTGAACGTTCTTTCTATCTAGGTATTGTTTGGATTTTTAGATTAAAAGAATGAGCTTTTCGCTCTAAACTTAAATTGACGAATTGATCTTTTCACAAAAAAAAAAAACCTTGCGCTTTTTAGACCACTTGACAAAGTATTGTCAATAATATGCAATAAATATCTATAGAATTGAATATTGCATGGGAAAGAATTGATATGGAATTTGTTAAAAATTTTGTATTTGACGTATTGTTTGGGTTTGTAGCTTTGAAAAAATAAGCTTTTCGCTCCAAAATTTGAACGATATTGTTATCATAAAATAAATTTACGAATTTATGTTTTGGTAAACAAAAAAAAATCGTGGTCTTTAGAACTACCACAGTACTTTCATTAACATGCAATAAACATATATTAAATTGAATAACGCATGCGAAAGAATTGATATTGAATTTATTAACATCCTCGATAATCCATGTTTTGTTTGGGTTTCGTCCAAGTGGTCGGCACCACGTCCAGTTACGCCCGACGTTTACGCAAAATGTCTGCGTTACTCGATACAATTCGCAATTGCACCACGGTGGAACAGAGTTGGACCATATATGATAAGCGACCAGCACTTCTTAACATTTCCGGGCTCTTTCGCGATCAGATTCGGCCTCACCGTACAAGCAGGACAGAACAAAAGTATATCTGTCAGAAAAGAAATAAGGAGCCGTAAATTTTTTATTTTTTGTTCGTCTAGGCCTGTTTGAGTTTGTGTGGGTTCGCTTGACTCTGTTTGGGTTTGTTTGGGTGTGGACAAAATCAAAATACCGTAAATTTTCAGTTTTCTTTGAATATATTTACCAAAAAATTACAAGACCGGAATTTTGGCTCGTTGGGTTGATCGAATTTTTTTTCTAAAGGAGAAAAAAAAGCGTCAATATACATGTCACCATAATTTGTAGACGCTCAATCGATTATGAAGGTTGAACCGCTCAAAGTCCATATGATCGACGTCAAGTTGGAAGATCTGAAAATTCCTCCGGAAATCATAGCGCACTTTATGGCAGATCCGAGCGGAGTGATAGATACAGCGTCTCTCGGTACTTTTCGAGTCACCGTTTTGCCGAGGTACGCAACGACAAAAAAAAAGCCTGCCGATTGATATTCGTCTTTGTAAATGTTAGAAGCGTTGCAGAAAATAAAATGCCTCAATTTTTTAGTCTGAAGAGAGGAAGGCTGATGGCCGTTGTCAAACGCATACCAGCCTCCAGTCCGTTCAAAAATTACGCGGAGCTGAGAAGACACTGGAAAAACATGGTGAATAAGAAAACAATCGAAGCCCTTCACAAAAAAAGCGTCATAACTCGCTCAATTTTAAAAAAATTGACAAAATCTTTCTTGCAAACTAAAGTCAAGAGTCTCGGCTATAAAGGAAAAAATGGAAACAAATTATAGTTTTGCAATTCCAAGCTTATGCAAATATGTGAAAGTATCGAGAGTAATAATCGATTTAAAAAAAAACGATTTTAAGAAATGCCCAACCCAATATCCCCTTAAGACTTTGGGTGCGTTCGACTTGGGCGCTTACACAGTCACGAAGAATTGGTAAACCGAGTAGCAGTTTTCAGAAAGTTGACTAAAAGTGTAAGAAATGTCCGACCGGAAGTTCAAGTTGAAAAACATCCAAGAAGATAACTGTTGGACATGTGATAACTTATAGTTAACTTCCAAATGGACATTTGGTACTCATTTCGAAAACTATTTGGAAATTTCTACCTGGGAAACCAGTGTAGTCATTGTGCTCACCAGACATTCGTTTGGACAATAAATACTATTTTAAGGTAGGAGTCTCGCCACCGTCACGTTGAAAAGTTTTTCCTCCGTTCAATCGATGAAAGCTTCGAAATATTGCGAAATATCCATAGAATGTAGGTTGTACATCTTATCGGAATGTAAAAACTTATAAAGTAATGATGAAAACGCCAAATATAATGTTTAGAGTTCCAAAAAATAACAACGTTCCCTCCATCGCCTAACCCTCACTTTTGTATCAGACTATCCAATTCTGGCTACTAATACGTAGATACTCTGCGTATACGGATATGCACACACTACTGTAGTCTAGCGAGCGCAGAGACGGTCAAAATTCATGATTTTTGTTTACCCACTTCGTCATATGTTCCTCTGTAATTGAGTATTAAAAGAAGAAAAAAATCTGTAGAAAAGTTTCGAAGTTATTGCGTGAAATGTGAAATTTTCCACTGCTCCCCATAAGAACACGTGTAAAAATGTGCAATCTTTGTTTGCCAATAACTCAAATACACAACGGTGAATCCTTTTGAAATTTTGCAGGTAATAACTTAATAGTATCCTGAATGGGGCCTCAAGAAAAATAATCTATAGAAAAACGTCCTGGCGAGACTACTATCTTAACGCTCACGCTTTTGCTTCCCTACCTCGCTGGAAGAAGCATTTGTGAGCACAATATGGCATTTATGATGTCACCCGTGAGGTCATAAATGCATTTTGCAAACGCGCACATCGTAAAGTTGAAGAACGTGAGCGATGCTCACGAATGCGATGAGCGCGTAAGCAGCCAAATCGAACGCACCCTTTGAAAGTTAAACCTTTCCTCCGACGGGCGTAATTTTTAATTTCTTCTTCCTCGCAAGTACGGCTATCGTTTGCCGCACCGTGACGACGACTTGACCTACTGCGAGATTCTCTTTCCCGTGCCGATGGCCGAGCGTTTCGTGTATCCCGACATCTGCGTTAGATCGCAAGTCTCCGATAGACCCTACCTGGGCGATTCGGAGATGGCGATTCGTAGTTTCACGCGAGATCTGAGCGAGACAGTGCCACGAGTCTGCGATCGAATCTTCAAGATCATGCGCGACGCTTGTCCCTTCGAGAATTCTTCATCACTGACGTTTTTCCCAGAGAAAAACGAGCCAGGCTCGGCGCAAACTCCGGATCATCGTGGCGTCCTCGACACGAGTGCTCGCCTCTCGTTTTTCCGCGCGGAAAACCGGATATGCAGTCAAACGAGCACGCTCATGTCACCGACTCCCAGCCTTCGAGGCAGAGCCCGAGCTCAACGCGGCGATTGTCGATCGCGCAGGATTTTAACGAACCGCGGAACAATCACCGAGGCGAAAATCCGCGTTGCCGATCGTCCTCGGGACAGTCAAAATTGCTGCCCGAACAGCGACAATTCAAGCGGCAGAGAAGTTCCAGGAAATACGGAGAGAAAAATTGTACCCGTGAGGTTTTCATGCTCGAACGATTCTTTCCGCACACCAGCTGAGCCCGTTACCGACGGTGACTCGTTCTTGACGGAATCATCGGAAGACGATTCGTCCTCGAGCGGTCGTCCAACTGCGAAAATAAGAAAAACGACGATTAGCGCTGAGACTCGCTCGAAATATTTCGCTGCTATTGAGGAAGGCGATAAAGGGAGCGACGAGAATTTGGTAATTTTTGCTTACGTTAGATCGAGACTTGAGGGGTATTGCGACAGAATCGTCATTAGGGTTCTATCATGTGTAAAAACTGAATGACGAGAACCTTGACTACGTGTTTCAAGGTCAAACAAAATCGGTTTCGGCTTTCTCGATTTAAACAATTTCCCGTTTTTGTTTACTTATTTTTTTTTTTACTCACAAAATTGAAGCAGAGAAAATATTGTGATTTTTGGAAAAATTGATTTTTCGACGATTATCAATACAAGTTTTTTTTTCATCGTGGTTCTTTAGATCTCACCGCGTGCCGGGGCGAGCACGTTGAGCCAAAAATTGAAACGCAATCTGAGCTCCGTGAAGAAATAGGTAAAGTAATTCGTTTTTTTTGTTGTTTCAAGAAAAAATTATCGTTTAAAAATATTTTATATTGTATAATATATTTCTTTTTATTTCCACTTTAACAATACTATTTTTTAGACTAGAAATTTTAATAAAAATATAAATATTATTTACATATTAGAACTAAATTGCTTGGGTATAAAAATATTATCGGAAAAAATCGCAAATTTAGCCGCCTTTCACATATCCTGCAGCCATATATTAAATATATTAAACGCGACCATTGACGCTTTCTAGCATACTTTGCGATTTTCCATTTTTAAACACTACTAAATTATTCCGATATTACGACCTTTCGTAGTGAACTTTTCTATTATCGTTCCATACTTTATTTTCTTTTATTTCCGCTCGTTTTATATTGTAGGCGTGCAAGCCAGTGCGTGGCTGAACGGTCATCCATCCGAGTATTCCGCCTAACCCGAAGCTACTTGACACGCGAGACATTAATGGTCTCTCTTTTAGGCAAAAGATAACTCGTTGAAATAAACTCGTAAGAATCGTCACGGAATATCGAAAGTTCGAAAATTCGAGGGTCTCGAAAACGGCAGTAAAAATCCCACTCGATTTCCGGAGTTCTCGTAAAAATCGCGAACAAAAAAAAAGCACAGTAATTCAAGGATCGTAAAACGTAATGGACAACGTTTAATGAGTTCCAATTAATTTGCCGGAGATGATTTTTGGTTTCACTCCAAATCAGTACAATAATTGTAAACGAACTATGCCAAATAAATATAATCGTAAAAGAATATATATATCAAATGCACGATCTCGGATTGCAAAAGGATACAATATTTATCTAAGTATATCATTCGGTTCAGATATTTTCGTGAGCGCCTATAATTCACATGAAGAATTTATTTCTGTTGCACTCGTCGATGACCGATTGCAGAATAACGCGATCGGACTTCTTTCCGATTCCGATCTCTTGCAAATCGTGGTCGCTCAGCGAGAGAAACAATTCCAGGTCGACCTGCGAAATAAAGAATCATCATCGATTGATCAATTAGCTCTAGAGTACCGGAAAAATATATGGAACCGCTATTCGCTCTTTCCAATTTTCCTAAATATATATTTCTTTTTCAACCGCTAAATTGTTTAATCTTTTGAATTCGGATATTTGATTTCGAATCTGAAAGTTCTCATGTTACAGTGCATTTTTCGAAAACTGCATAACTTTACAAGCTGTACAAGATCGTGAAAAACGTGAAATTGCAAACTTGCCTCTTGCTCGAGAAAAATAGGAATGAAGTGAGTGAGACCGAAACGCTTGAGAAGAAAAGCCATTTTTTTCTGATGGTTATCCAAAGCAAATTCTCTTGATGGTGTATTGTAACGAGGCTCGATCGGAGTCTCATTTGACTTTCTGTAATCGTCGATATTGGAGATCTGCAAATTTGGCGGCCGTTTCATCTGAAATCTTCGAAGAAAGCAAAAGCTCGAGAAACAAAGTGAATTTATATAGTTTCACTACACAATAATGCATGGTATTCGTATATAATTGTATTATAATTATATACTGAGTACAAAATACATATACGTGAATAAGTAAACATGTTTAAGCAATAATCTTGACATTTCAAAAACACGATTTTATCATTTCAGTCTTTCTAGCCTATGGTCTCAACTTTAATTTCCATCAAATATTTTGTACAAATTTTTCCGAAAAGAAGGAAAAGTTACACCTTCCGCTCTGTTGAACGACGAACAACGTCTTTCTCTTTGTTTGCTCGAAATGTGATTCGTTTAGAAGAAAACTCGGCCGTAGGACTTTTACCGAGCGGACGTGGGCGCCGTGTTCTTAAAAACAAATTACTAAAGTAATTTTTTTTCGTTCGAAAATCAAACTTTTTTGTCTACTGCTTGCCGTTATCGTAATTTTCAAAATTTCAATAAATCAAGCGGTCATACAAAAATTTAATTATTATGCAAAAAGTACATTTTTTATTTCTAATTTCGAATCAGCCTGATTGTCATAACCACCTACACCGATTGGCCATGCTGCAACGGCGACATTTCGTTTAAATAATAACATTATTGTTGAAAATTGTTCAATGAAAACAAAAAAACTCGAACTCGGCAAGTCTTAAAATTCCAAGCATACTATGCCAACACTCTCAACAGAAAATATTGAAAAACGAGCTGTTTTTTGGGCCCCAAACCCTGCGCAGACCCGTAAAGAGCAATTTCTTCCAGGCTCGTGATCGATATGGAAGAAATCGTACTAACAGCAATTCATCATAGCCACAGAAAAAACCTGCCTAGGCAAATGTACCGCTGATGACCTTCGTGTTTACCGCACAAACTAAGAACGACTGATAAAATTTCACCAAAGTAACGTACTTGTGTATTTTGCTGCCATTGTCAGTGTGAACGAATGATCTCGAAGACTGCACAATACCATCATTTTTGTCCATGTTTACTTTACGCGGCCCCAGCTTGACTTCCATTCCGAATCCGCTGTCATTGCCGTTTTCACGTCTGACGAAGCACAAGTTGGGCGACATCGCCAACGTTCGATCCCGCGTGTATTCCAAACGCGGTGATATGATGCTCTGTGGTCCAATGATCGCGCGGCCAAAATTTCCATTCCACGGCTCGGCGCCTCTCTCGTCCGCGGTGACATTTTTGTTCGCGTTCCTCGGTGGACTTACGGAAATACTTGGAACCTCGTCAACGCGATCGATCGCAATATCGTCGCGTGATTCCGACGAAGCCTCGATGCCTTCCAGGGTCGATGACATCTGCGGAATATCAAAGTCCTCGTCGGATACAGTCTTGTCGTGTTCCACGGACAAATCCTCGATCCAGTAATCCTGGCTCTCGTTGCGGGACTCGCCGAGCTTGGCTATTTCCGGTACGCTCGATTTGGCCATCATCAGAAGAGTGTAATCACCTGTGACAGTAATCAAGGTCGTTACTTTGAGCCTGTTCGGTGCATGTAAAAAATGGAAGAATTCATACACCGTTGAGTAAAATTACGAACATTGGTTTCAAATTTTAACATTGCTGGTAAGTTATCGACAGCTCAAATAATCGTTTGAAAGAATCAGAAATAATCTGCAAAAGGAAACAGTTCTTGTTACGCAATTAAGGGGCTACATCTACCTAGAGGTCTGAAAAAAATTGCGATTTTCGCAATATTTTTCTTCCGAGAAACGATTGATCGAAATTAACTGCAGTTTTTTTTATAACGTAAAGGTACATTTGTCGAGAGCCTTAAAAAAAAATCATCAATAAAATTCGCAACATTCGGTGGTGGACACTTTCCAGCTGAAACGGACAATCTGCAATCAAAAAACCAAACGGGTTGTTCGAGTTAACAATAAATACGAGTCTTTGAAGATCAGCGATTTTCAAAATAGCGATTTTTGTTTACAAAATGCCGAAGAAGTCGTCATTTTCACGTAACTATTAAGAAATGAAGATCAATTTGAAAAAAAAAGTGAAATCGTCAACGATCTCTAAAGATTTCTCAGCTTATTTCTTGTAAATGTGAAAACAATACATCAAGTGGTTTTCGAGATGTCCGCCGGCTTCGAGAAAAGTATTTTGAAGAAAAAAAAAAACGCGTTTAATTGCTTGAAGTATGGTTATGTTATTTTTAAGGTAGTAGTCTGGCCAAGGCGTTTTTCCATAGATTTGAAATTTATTTTGAGGGCCCATTCAGGACACTATTAAGTGATTACCTGCAAAATTTCAAAAGGATTCACCGTTGTGTATTCGAGATATTGGCAATTAAAGATTGCACGGTTATCGCGTGTTCTTATGGGGAGCTGTGGAAAATTTCACATTTCACGCAATAACTTCGAAACTTTTCTACACATTTTTTTTTCTTTTAATTCTCAATTGCAGAGGAACATATGACGAAGTGGGTAAAAAAATTATGAATTTTGACCGTCTAGTTTCAGAGATATAGCGATTTAAATTAAGCAATGTCTAGCGACGCTAGCGCCGCGAAGCGACGGGAGCAGACTAGAACTAGATTACAGTAGGGTGTGCATATCCGTATACGCAGAGTATCTACGCATTAGTAACCGAAATAGTCTGGTACAGAAGTGAGGAACAGGTAAACATTATATTAGGCGTTATCACCATTGCTTTATAAATTTATACATCCCGATAAGACGTACAACCTACATTATAAGGATATTTCGCAATATTTCGAAGCTTTCATCGATTGAGCGGAGAATAAACTTTACAACGTGACTGTTGCGAGACTACTATCTTAAGTGAAGAATTTTTTTACTTTACCTCTAGTCTTCAATTCCAGGGTCATATAAAGTAGCCTTAGCAACAATTGTAGCTTCACGAGACTCTATTGTTGCAATCAACGGCACATATAATGCAGATCAAGAAGATAGCTGGAATGCTGAATACCGTGAAGCGGGTCTTCTGTGCCCGCCGCGCCAGATAGCGAAACCGGAACGGTCGAACGTGCTTTACTTAAAATTCTATAACTTCGCCAATTTTGAAGATATCGATATGAAATTTCCAGCGTATACTCTTAACACTTGAAACTTTTGGAAAATGCGAAAAAAAAAGTACAGTTTTCACTTTTCTAGGTAGATGTAGCTCATTAAATAATTGATTTTTCTAAATTCCAAATTTTTTCGGGATTTTTCTTCTTTTTTTTCAACTCCTTTATTCAATGTTTTTCGAAGCTTGTTTTTATGAAAATGTTCGTTCAATGAATTGAAAAGTTCTACAGAATAATCTGGAAACTTTCCACAAATAAATTTTAAAAAATCGACATTTTTAATTCATTTTTCAAATTAAAAAAAAAAAGATCATTGAAAAAAAGAATTTTTTCTTTAATCGTAAGTATTCGGAAATTCGACAAAGTCGTTGGAATGTTTTTTACAGATATATTTTCTAAATTATTCGTTCAATAGTTGGTAACTTCTTGACATCATTATTATCGAAAATCAGCGTTTGTAACATCAGAATTTTCTTTAATTTTCAAATCCCCAAGATATCAACGAAATCTCAAACATTTCGAACAATAAACAAACAATTCACAATATTTATTTTCAAAAAAAGTTGAAAAAGTTCGCAGCTTGGGCGATCGTATACTCGTTCTTGTTACAATCGACCAGATAATATCTCACCAGCTTCAGAGACCTTGAGGCCAAGTTCCAACAGTCTGAAAAACAATTCCTTGTCGTTTCTCATCGCTGCGATGCACAGAGGACTGACGTTGTCATTTTTCGTATTTTCGAGCGCCGATGGACAAGCTTCGTGCACGAGCTCGAACATCTCACGGCCGATCGCTACTGACAACGCTACAGCGGAAATTCCTGCAAATACAATTTATTTCTCAGAAATTCGAAAAATTTTTAACGTCATAAACGCGCGCGCTCTCTATTTTTCCCATCGTCTCCTAACCCCCATCCGTTTGAAAATAGGAAATATCTCGCGAAAGTAGCATTTAGTTAGTACTCTCGAGTAACATTATTGCGGCTATTGTAAAAATTAATATGTGTTTTTATGAGCCACATTTTTTTTTCGAGAAACAATAATAGCTTGCTTGCTGTAATTGATATTTGCAGATTTTTTTTGTCTCTGGACCACAATAAAAAATTTCGAAAGTATCCGGACCACACTATAAAATACTTGCCGACCCCTGTTCTATTTAGTGTGAACAAAGCCCTTAAGGTAGTACGCGTACTAGTCAAGAGTTTCACTGCGAAAATGATCAATAGCTATTTCGATACCGAGAAAATCCTCGTACGATAAAGGATAATTTTACGTGCGCACAAAATCGCTCTATTCTCTGTCTTGCGATCCATGGATTATTGAGACAGGACCGAGTATCGAGTCACCTTGATTGGCTGGGAGATAACCTGAGAAGGTACGACTGCTCCCTGAGGGTCAACAAAGAGACTAAATTTATATTAAACCACGGGTGTTCTGATTTAAGTAAACTTATGTTGAACATTCGTATTGTCGATCCCAAATTGCCAAATTTGTGGTAAATATTTTATTTATTGCATATTTACTGATAAAAAGTGAAAAATTAGATCCTCAACGACTCTGGAGTCTTCACGACGATTTCCAAGCAGTAGCGAGATTCTGAAACTCGGTAACGACCGTTTTCGTTATCTTTAGCTAGCGATAGCCAATAAGAGGCTCCCTTTCTTCTGATCGTGCATGCGATTGGCTGTCGCTGGCTAGCGAAAACGAAAACTGTCGCTACCGAGTTACAGAATCTCGCTACAGAGCTAGGTTATGCTCGCCAAACGAATCAGCTGTTAAGGCCCCTCTACACTACTCGCGAAGTTAATCGAAGTTGGGCGAGGACGAGAGTGTAGAGAGGCAATTCGTGCTTCTTCGCCTCGCTTTCGCTTCGCCTCGGGCGACTTCCGATCGGTGTCGGTATTTTGAGCCGAGTCAAAGGACCGAAGTCGCGAACACGAGTTCTCGCGAAGTTAAGCCACGGGTTCTCGCGAAGTTGAGCGAGTAGTGTGGTGACGCTCCTCGTACTCGGCTAGCTTCGGCGAGGAACTCGAACGAGTAGTGTAGAGAGGCCTTTACGCCCGACGTTGGCAAGTCTATTCGTACTATTTCGTCATTATGATAATATTCAACCGGAAGTTGAAAACGTTTTACAATGTAAGGCTTGAACTACACGGTGAAGTTCGAATTTTCGATTTTTTACAATATCTGTTATGTCTAATTTATCAAATTTAAGTTTTCCAAAGACCTTAGTTGGATACGTGAGCAGCAAAATCATGATCACCGCACTTGCGGTCGACCGTCTCCATATAAGACGACGTGCTTCACTAGCTCAAAGTGCTCGACTTTGCAATTTTATTACGAAAAAAACTGAACGGTCAATATAGCTCAAATTTTTCCAAAGGGTGTATAACGTATTCGTCAACATCATATAAAAATGTCAGGCCCCCGAAAGTTGGATTCGTCCCCATGATCGTACGTCCTTGAATGTATTTGAACATAACAAAATTTGTTGCTTAATTCTCACGCTCGACTATAAATTTGCGAACAATTTAGGCCTGGTACCACAAACTCCGATTTCACTGTGTCTTCGGGCTGTCGTTTTCACACAACGACTAAGGCCTCAATCGCACGAGCATTAAAAAAGCGTTGCGTTAAAATTCGACGTTGGCGCTTTTAAAACGTTCTCGACATGTTTGTTCATGCGAACACGCTTTAAGTTCACTCTTGTCTCGTTTCTCGCTGCAGTATGACGTGAAATGAATTCCGCTAAACTACTAGCAATAGCGGTTTGTGTTGCAAGAAGGCGAAAAAAGAAACAAAAGGCATTCTGATTGCATCCCCTGAATGACAAGCGATATTTAAAAGGACAATTCGTGACATTTTACGAAGATTTGAGGCAGTAGCCTCATAAATTTATAAAATATTTTTGAATGTCCATAAGCACATTTGACGAACTGTTGGAAATAGTGGGACCTCGAAATAACACTTCAAGATACCAACATGCGATTGACGATATCACCTGTACAACGATTAACTGTGACAACGAACGCTATGCGAGCGCACGGCATACTGAACGCAGCGCCGGCGCTTTTTTAACTCTCGTCTGAACAGAAGCAAGCAACTGCCTTATGCTACATTCGACATAACGTCCACCGCCCAGCGATTAAAATCGAACACTGCGCGATAAGAAAGCGTCGCGTTTGAAAAACGCTCCCGTGTGAATAAATACTCGCGAGTATTTATTCACACGAGAGCGTTTTGCAAACGCGACGCTTTTTTATCGCGCAGTGTTCGAAAAAGTCATTTCAAACGTTCGAAAATGTCATTTCAACGTTTTTTTTTTAACGGACGTTGATGAAGCGCTCATGCGAATGAGGCCTAACCGTGACCAAGGTCCCGCAAGCACAGGTGGCCCGAATAGCACCGATCTTGTCTACTCGCGGCGCTACTGAGCACAGCTTATCTCACTTTTACGCAATATTTCTGTTTCACTCGCGCACTCCGTCCCTACCCACTCGCCGCCGAACGAAAGTACACGCGATTCCAAAAAAACAGACACAAATCTAAATTATACGCCGCTGTGATTTCACGTGGCAGATCATACATTCCGGCAATTTTCTACATAGATGTTTATTTCTTTTTGTTCGTTAGAGATCATTTGAACATTTATACGTCAACCTAACCTCTGCGATTGATCACGAGAATGAGTTTTTAATAACTTTTAGTTTGCTGCTAGTTAATTAAGTGAAATTATAATGTTTACATAACATCGTTTTCACGTAATAAACGTATAAAAATGCATAATTTTGCCTTTTAATTGTATATTTTATGAAAACTTAGCATCTATAGAATAAAACTATACCTCGTATCCATTTTTTTAGGTTTATTGAAAAAAAAAACTCAGAAGCCGTCATTTGGCTCAACTGGACCGCTCCAACCTTCTTAAGGTAGTAGTCTCGCCAAGGCGTTTTTCTATAGATTTTTTATTATTATTTTGAGGACGCATTCAGGACACTATTAAGACTTTAGACCACTCTAGAGGTCAAAAAAAGGGCATATTTTGTGATTTTTTTTTCAGCGAAACCATAAA
Source organism: Ophion ventricosus (assembly GCA_963932345.1). Lineage (NCBI taxonomy): Eukaryota > Metazoa > Arthropoda > Insecta > Hymenoptera > Ichneumonidae > Ophion > Ophion ventricosus. The sequence continues at coordinate 23,871,767 of OZ010717.1, forward strand.
TCAGAATTACAAAATAAAGGTTTCATTACACACGTAATTGACTATACAAAATTATTTTTTCACAGCGATACATGTCAAAATGGCGACGGTGCAGCATTTTTCCTATGACGCCTTTATTTCTGGAAGGTCAACGGCCGGACCAAGAGTTCCTATAATTTTTGAGTTATGATGAGATTTTTTTGATATATTGTTTTTTGTCAAAATGGCGTTTTTCTAAAACAAAAAGTATCAAATGCCATGAGAAAATCGTCGGGAAATTGTTTATAAAAAAGGAACTATGCAATATAATTGAAAAAATCCTACGTAATGCCTTAGAAAATGTAATTCTAAATATACAGTTAAAATTTCAAGTGAATCGATTGAAATTTAAGTTATGCCTCCGGCCGATTTAAAAATGTAGTTTTCAGATAAACGCGTTTAAAGTTAGTAGAAAGTCACGACATGAATCAAAAGGGGTTGCGCTAGAATTTGAAAATCGATTTTTCACACCCATAATCTTTTGGAATATAATTATATAGGTACTAAAGTACATTTTTAACAAAAAAAAAAACGATTTTTGGAAAATCCTGGAGTGGCCTAAGGCCTTGAGTGATTACCCGCAAAATTACAAAAGGATTCACCGTTGTGTATTTGAGATATGTGCAATCAAAGATCGCACGGTTTTACACATGTTCTTATGGGGAGCAGTGGAAAATGTCACATTTCACGCAATAACTTCGAAACTTTTCTACACATTTTTTTTTCTTTTAATTCTCAATTACAAAGGAACATATGACGAAGTGGGTTAAAAAAATCATGAATTTTGACCGTCTAGTTTCAGAGATATAGCGATTTAAATTAAGCAATGTCTAGCAACGCTAGCGCCACGAAGCGACTGGAGCATACGAGAACTAGATTACAGTAGTGTGTGCATAGCGAACACGCAGAGTATCTACGCATATAGTAGCCGGAATGGATAGTCAGATACAAAAGCGAGGGGTAGGTAAACATTAGGCGATTTCATCATTATAAGTTTTTACATCCCGCCAAGATGTACAACCTACATTTTAAGGGATATTTCGCAATACTTCGAAGATTTTATTGATCAAGCGGAGAATAAACTTTTCAACGTAACTGTGGCGAGACTACTACCTTACATAAGCTGTTGTAAATTTGAAAACACCTTGTAGTATTTAGATTTTGGTTTTAACTGTACGTTCTTGGCGAAGAACGAGTGGGGGGAGAGTGTACGAATGAAATAGAGTGTGCAAGTGAGACAGCTATGCCTACTAGCGCCGTGAGTAGCCAATATAGGCGAAACATCGGCGCTATCCGGGCCACCTGAGCGTAACTAACAAATCAGTGGTCCCGAATTCATATAGCGTCGCAATCTCGGTTCAAAGCAAGTCCTATCCCCGTGGACTAATCGCCGCCGTCAACTACACAAACTAGTCCAGTCGAGATAGGATTTCACCTGGAATTAATTTGGGGATGCGATTTTCTTTTTTTATACTTGGGGGGGGGGGTGGTTGGTAGTGTAAATCTCGATTTTCGGAAAAATTCCCCCAGTGCGTTTGCCGCCATCTTGATTTAAAGATGGATATTTTGTTTTTCGAATAACTCGCTTATTTTCAACCTGAGAGTGAAAATGATAATATCCAAAGTTGTGGGAAATGTAATTCCCCACAAGTTTGGTGATTATAGTTTTTACCCTAGGATCGATATTTATAGAGTTAGACTGCTAATAGGGGTAAAAAACGTTTTTTGTTAATTATTTGGTTTATTATCAAGTTTATTGTAAAAATGGTAATAAATAATCACGTAGGAAATTTTATTTCCTTCAACTTTGGTTATTACCGTTTTTACCCTAGGATCAATATTTTCGGACTTATACTTAATTTAGGGGTGAACTTTTTTTTTATGTTCAGTTATTTCGTTTATTATCAAGTTGAAGCAAATAAAATTCCCTACCTGATTATTCATTACCATTTTTACGATAAACTTGATAATAAACGAAATAACTGAACATGAAAAAAAAGTTCACCCCTAAATTAAGTATAAGTTCGAAAATATTTATCCTAGGGTAAAAATGGTAATAACCAAAGTTGAAGCAAATAAAATTCCCTACCTGATTATTCATTACCATTTTTACGATAAACTTGATAATAAACGAAATAACTGAACATAAAAAAAAAATTCACCTCTAAATTAAGTATAAGTCCGAAAATATTTATCCTAGGATAAAAATGGTAATAACCAAAGTTGAAGCGAATAAAATTCCCTACCTGATTATTCATTACCATTTTTACGATAAACTTGATAATAAACGAAATAACTGAACATAAAAAAAAAGTTCACCCCTAAATTAAGTATAAGTCCGAAAATATTGATCCTAGGGTAAAAATGGTACTAACCAAAGTTGAAGGAAATAAAATCTCCTACGTAATTATTTATTACCATTTTTACGATAAACTTGATAATAAACGAGATAATTAACAAAAAACGTTTTTTACCCCTATTAGCAGTCTAACTCTATAAATATCGATCCTAGGGTAAAAACTATAATTACCAAACTTGTGGGGAATTACATTTCCCACAACTTTGGATATTATCATTTTCACTCTAAGGTTGAAAATAAGCGAGTTATTCGAAAAACAAAAAATCCCTCTTTAAATCAAGATGGCGGCAAACGCACTGGGGGGATTTTCCCGAAAATCGAGATTTACACTACCAACCCCCCCCCCCCCCCCCCAAGTATAAAAAAAGAAAATCGCACCCCCGAATTAATTCCAGGTGAATCGAATTTTAGACCTATCTCGACTAGACTAAACCTCACTGAAATCATTCTGCAACTACTTTTTTTTCATTATCACTTTAATCCTTAAGATCTCCGAAACACATGACGTTCGTCGCTCCTATCTTCGTTCAATCGCGAAATCGTAATAACCGCAATAATTTTACCGAAAGGAACTCGCTTTTTCATGAACCACTTGAAATTTTTGGGGATGGCTCTACGAACGAACAGAACGAAATAAAAAGTGTTCCCACTGACCCAAACTCTCGTTGTTCTCTGTCGACTTTTGTTACCAATAAAGCCCGTATCGCTACACGAATAATAGCATTAATTGTACCTTGAAACGTCGAATGTTCCGGACTACAACCATTCTCAAGGAGGAGCTTCACGGTCTCGACATTGCCATTGCGTATAGCCTGCATAAGTGGCGTCCAACCGCAATCATTTTGCAGATCTATGTCCTCCCGATTATCGTGCGTCTTCAATATTTCTTTGATCACGGTGTAACAACCGTTCGCCGCGCTCATGTGCAACAAATTGTCACCGTAATTATTCACAGTTTCGAGTGAATAATCTGCCGATTTGATCAAGTTAATAAATAAGGAAAAAAAAGTCGAAAAAGGAAATATCCTGCAAATCACGTGACGGCACTTTATCCCGATATTGAGGCGTTACATCTGAGTAGAAAAAAAAATGGACCGTTCTTTTAATTCGTATTTAATTTTAATCATTAATCGTATTTAATTTAATAATCAATAATCGTATTCAATTTTAAGACAATTAATCATTAAAATTTTAACTGTCGCTTCTTAGATCAATTCTCCAAAGTACACACGATTTTCACGATTCTTCAATAATTTTCGTTTTTGTAAAACAATTAAGACGGATGTTTTAGCGAAACAAAAATGAATATATTTAAAATTATGCTGTTCTGCGAAAAAAAAGCCTTTTTTAATAATCGTGTGTACTTCTATAGGAAAACTAATGTGAAGGACAACATTTTTGTTTCTTTAGGTGCTGATCCATAAAAGTTCTGCGTCCTCCCGCAATGTCTAAAAAACGCTCTCAGCTGTAGCTACGAGTATGATCCTACAGATCCGCTATTTTATATTTTTTATGATAATTTTTTTTTCTACGTCAATACATGTAGAATAAACCCTCTAAACGTCTTGGTTGATTGCTTTTTTAGTATTTTCGAAAAAAAAAATTCCCAATAAAGGCTCTTTTTTCGGCGAGCCACATAGATGTAACGCTTTCAGTCCGCAATAACTCGTCACGTATTTACTACATTAGATGAAGGATGACGTACCTTTGTTTCGCATAGCGGCTATGATTTCCGATTCTACGGGGTCACCTAAACTGTTATTCCTGAGACTTGACATTTTTCACCTGTATATATATATATGTGTCACGTGACGAAATTTGAATTTTACCCCTTCAAACACCAACAGGTATAAGCAAAAATGCACGCAATTCTAAATCAAGTCTACGTACTAGCGCTCGATAATTTTTGCACAAAAAAATGGCTCTTTACGTATTTGACAAACTCAACAACGAACATCAAAGTAGTGTGGAAAGAACGTAGCTAACGATCAATCAGCTAATCAAATTATCAAAAATGCATTTGTTCCCGGTGAAGATAAAGAAATTTTCAATAGCTGTGGATTGTGTAAAAATAATCATATCGAGGCTTTTAAAGATTTTTTTAAAGCTGGGACAGTCACCCCTGAGTATCGTTGACCGTATTTGAACAGCATTGATTGATGGTTGAATTATTGAAGTTTGAACGCGAAAGGGGAATATTTCGTGTGAGTCTAGTGAGGAACGGAAGTCGAGCGCTACTACTTGGAGTACTCAACTTTGGTGTGTATTATTGATACCTAATATTGTTGTGTGACGGGGTGAGAAATGCATTTTTTTCGATACATCCTTATATATATGTGTGTGTATATATATACACGTAAAATGCGCATTCACATAATCACGAAACACGTCGAGAAACTTGTGAACAAGATGACAAATGTCCCTGGCAGTGAACAACTCACAAATACGACGTTTTTCTCGTGTGACGAATGTTCTCAGGAGACAATCTTTATCTAAACTATATTACAGGGAAGACTGTAACTCGCCGATTAAAGTCTTAGCTGTACTTGAGAAATCCTTGTTTATTTATAATCAATCGAGTCTCGAGAGGAATGTGATTATTCGGGTCACAAAGTTGTGTACCGTTAACTGCTTGTGTGGGGGGAGAGAGGGAGGGAGGGAGAGAGAGAGGGAGAGAGAGAGAGCGAGAGAGAGAGAAAGAGAGAGAGAGGGAGAGAAGGGGAGAGAGAGAGAGAAGGGGAGAGCGAGAGAGCAGGGGAGAGAGAGAGAGAGAGAGAGAGAGAGAGAGAGAGAGAGAGAGAGAGAAGGGAGAGAGAGAGAGAGAGAAGGGGAGAGAGAGAGAGAAGGGGAGAGAGAGAGAAGGGGAGAGAGAGAGAAGGGGAGAGAGAGAGAAGGGGAGAGAGAGAGAAGGGGAGAGAGAGAGAAGGGGAGAGAGAGAAGGGGCGAGAGAGAGAAGGGGAGAGAGAGAGAAGGGAAGAGAGAAGAGGGAGCGAGTGGGAGAGGGTGGCAGAGGTAAAGGGAGAGAGAGTCAATGTGGAATCATAGACGCATGTATATACACATGCACGCGTATTTGTACCACGTCTCTCTCGCCCCTTCATCTCTCACGAGCTCCAATAATTCATATATATGTGTATATATATATATATATATATATATATATATGCGCTGCATAAAATCTGAAACAATACGAATCTTGGTCTCGTAACCGCGAGCGCGAGAAAATAAAGAAAACATATTGAGTAAACCGGAATCTTCGGGAAATACGTAGTATCCTTGTGATACATATGTGAAACGAAAAAGGCGATCAATTGTTAATCAGTGTGTCAAGTTCAATGCTCGTGAACTTGAACGAACGGAAACGACGGCGAACGGGTTGAACGCGCTAGTTTATTCGTTCCGACACGATGCAAAAAAATATAGCATAGAGACAAATCGTTTATGTATATATTAATATATATATATACATATATATGTAGGATTAGTAAATCGAGAGGCTTTTTTTCTGCCGGGGCTTTTTGTAAAAAAGAACGAACGGTCATCCAGACGGACAGAAAAAAAAATACCAAAGAGAGGAGAGGAGAGACCAGAGGGAGAGCCAGACGGAAAAGAAGAGAGAGAGCGGCGAGAAGAGAAGAGAGAGCGTGAGAGAAGAAAGGAGAGAGAGGAGAGGAAAATACAGAGTGAGAGAGAGAAAAAGAAAGAGAGAGAGAGAGAGAGGAGAGAGAGAGAGAGAGAGAGAGAGAGAGAGAGAGAGAGAGAGAGAGAGAGAGAGAGAGAGAGAGAGAGAGAAAGAGAGAGGAGAGAACACAAAGCGAGAGCAAGGGTAAGAGAGAACCAAGAGCTAGAGAGAGGAGAGGAGAGTATAAAACGGAGAGCGGAAGAGAGGAGAGACCGAGAGCGCGAGAGAGGAGAGACCAAGAGCGAGAGAGGAGAGAACCGACATCGAGAGAGGAGAGCGAGAGAGGAAAGAGAGGAGAGACAGAGAGCGAGAGAGAAGGAAGGCGAGACCGAGAGAGGAGAGAACGGAAAGCGAGAGAGGAAAGAGAGCGAGAGAGAAGAGAGGAGAGACCGAGAGAGGAGAGAACGGAGAGCGAGAGAGAAAAGAGAGGAGAGAACAGAGAGCGAGAGAGGAGAGGAGAGACCGTGAGAGGAGAGAACGGAGAGCGAGACAGGAAAGAAAGGAGAGAACAGAGAGCGAGAGAGAAGAGAGGAGAGACCGTGTGAGGAGAGAACGGCGAGCGAGACAGGAACGAGAGGAGAGAACAGAGAGCGAGAGAGAAGAGAGGAGAGAACAGCGAGAGCGCAATGAGAGAGGCGAGGAGAGGTGAGACGAGAGAGAGGAAGAGAGAGTGAGAGCGGAGAGAGAGAGAGAGAGAGAGAGAGAGAGAGAGAGAGAGAGAGAGAGAGAGACCGTGAGAAGAGAGACTGTGAGAGGAGAGAACGGCGAGCGAGACAGGAAAGAGAGGAGAGAACAGAGAGCGAGAGAGAAGAGAGGAGAGAACAGCGAGAGCGCAATGAGAGAGGCGAGGAGAGGTGAGACGAGAGAGAGGAAGAGAGAGCGAGAGAGAGAGAGAGCGGGAGAGAGAGAGAGAGCGGGAGAGGGAGAGAGAGAGAGAGAGAGAGAGAGAGAGAGAGAGAGAGAGAGAGAGAGAGAGAGAGAGAGAGAGAGCGCAGCGAGGTAGAGCGAGAGCGAGAGCGAGAGAGAGAGAGAGAGAGAGAGAGAGAGAGAGAGAGAGAGAGAGAGAGAGAGAGAGAGAGAGCGCAGCAAGGTAAAGCGAGAGAGGAGAGAACAGGGAGAGAAGCGAACAGTGAGCCGGAGAGCGCTAAGAGAGGAGAGACCAGGGAGAGGGAGAGCGAGAGAGGAGAGAACAGGGAGAGGGAGAGCGAAAGAGAGGAGAGAACAGGGAGCGGGAGAGCGAGCGAGAGAGCGCTAAGAGAGGAGAGAACAGGGAGAGGGAGAGAACGAGAGAGAGCGCGTAAGAGAGAGCGCGAGAGCGAGAGAGACAACGCTAAGAGAGGAGAGAGTAGAGAGAGGGGAAGAGAAAAGGAGAGAGGAGAGAGAGAGCACGATATGTATATAGCCAACATATATTTTAGGTTTCGCGTCGCCGCTGCCGACCAAGCTGTGGCAGCACAGTATCTCCGTGAAATGTGACGTTCGCGTACAATTTCCGTGACAGCGTTTTTTTTTGAATCCATATATGATATATACTGCGTCTATTCGTCCTTGTATCTCTCTCTTTCTATCTATCTCTCTCCCACCTGTGTGTCATAAAGCGTCAAACGTGCCCGAGAAACGATACACCACGAAGGCAAAATAAAACGAACTTGGAAAGAAAAAAAAAAGTAAAACGATTTTTTACAAAACCGCGCGAGGGCTACTCCTCGATCGAGACGTCCTCGTCACCGGCCCGGATCGCATCGCACTGACCAACCAAATAGACACGCGCACGCACCGCACACAAAACCGACACGATAAATATCGAGCGATGAAGCTACGAGTATGAAATAAGGGCAAAACGGAAGAAAAAAAAAACAAGTACAAACCGAGAAAGAATATCAATACATGATTTCGAGGAATTGTCGCTTATATTTGTACAAACAAAAAATCGTCCGGGCTTGACTCTCTTCGTTTGCGTCTCGTTGCGTGAGACTTTCACCGAGTCTACTCGATTTTCGTCGTATACTGGCGCAGGTAAGCAGGCGACTTTTGTTTTTCTTTTATCTCTCTCTCCCTCTCTCTCTCTCCCTTTGCTCTTCGATTACCATTATACGGTTCTACGACGATTCACCGGAGACGAGAACGAGATGTAGAAAAATATTACGAAACGAGAAAAAAAAAGAACGAGCGAAATATCACACGAGTAACAGCGTGCGCGGAGTGCGAATGTGAAATAAGATTCCAGTCCGTGTTGATCGTCGTCGCGCGCTCCTTCGGTTTCCGCGAAGCTTTACAATTTTGGGTTAGGTTGCCTTCTCTCCCCGCGGTCAAAGGAGGGACGCCGCTGAGAGAATTTTTCCGAGACGTTCGAAAGGGGCGAGGGGGCGCTCGCGGCTTGATGCGGCGCGTCGCTGCGCGGGGTACGAAGAGCGAGGGAGACGCTAATCGAGAGAATTCGCACGGCGCGGTCGGGGGGCGGGGAGCAGCTATTTCTCTTGCACTTGGGAGCTGCGCGCGCGTGGGCAAGAAGGATGGATAGAGAGGATTGGAAACGGCGCGTTTGTGCGTCGTGCTTTGTCTCGCTTGCCTCCTCCCCTCCAGTGTTCTCTTTTATTCTCATTCCCGCGCGCCATTGCTGTCCTTTGACGTTGCGCGCGCTCTATCTCTCTCTCTCTCTCTCTCTCACTCGCTCTTGAGCTTCTGTCTCTCTTGTGCGGTGCACTCCCGCGCTCTTTTCGTCGGGCTCTCGCTCTCTCTCTCTCTCTGTCTACCGTTCTTGGTCGTTCCTTTATAGAGCTATCTCTTTCCCTCGCGTTCCTTCCGTACTCGCTCCTTTATGCATCTGTTTCTCTCTAGCGTTCTTTCCGCACTTGTTCCTTTATATATTTTTCTCTCTCTCGCTCTAGTGTTTTATATCTATGTATTTTCGCTTTGGCGTTCCTGTGAACTCGCTCTTTTATATTTCTCTCTCTCTCTCTCGCAACTCTACCATATCCCCTCTTTCATACCCACTACCTCTCTTTCTCGTTCTTTTTCTTTCTCGCTCCACTCGTTCGAGTGTTCTTTTTTTTTTTGCTTCCCGCTTGTGCTTCACTCCCGCGCTGCCGACTCGCGCTCCCTCTGGCGTGAGAGAGTCTGTCTCTTCGTTTCTCTGTCCCACATTCTCAATCCGTCTCTCTCCGACTCTCGCTCTTTTCGTTCTCACCGACATTATTTTTCTCCGTCTTTTTCTCCCCCTCCTTTTCTCCTTCGCCTTTCCCTCTATCGTTCTTGCTCTTTCTTACACGGCGGTTGCCACGGCCATTGCGCGCGAATGAGAAGCAGGGAGCGGTAAAAGGCGAGCGAGCGAGAGAGGGTGAGGTTCCTGTAGCTGTGTTGTGTGGTGTGTGTGTGTGCGTTGGAAAACGGGCGCAAACGGTTAATACGCCGCGCTTCGCTCGTCGTTTCGGAGAGACTTGTACCAACGAGGAACTGGCCGAGATAACGGGACTTACGCTCATCAGTGTCGTTTGTACGGAAATATTTAAACAGAAAAACGTTGAAATTTTGGAATTAGTGATCTTTCTCTTCTTCTCTGTCTATCTCTCTCTCGTTGATTGGCTGCGATTGAAAAATCGAAATAAAATTCCATTCGAATAACACACTTCGGATTGTGAAAGCTTCCCTTTTTTTTTGCTTCCGTGTGCGCGTTGCCCGTGTGTGTCTGTGCGCGAGAAATGTCTCTCCCTCTCTCTCTCTCTCTCTCTCGTGCACACACACTACGGGTTGCTGAATTTTGATGAATGTGTTTCTAATACAGTCATGTCCATTGTTTTTTTCTCTTTATAATTCGCAGAATGGGTAGCAGTAGTCAGCAACTGTACAGCCTCTCATGGGGTGAGTTTGGATCCTCGCTAACGTCAGCGGTTCAACTGCTCAGGGGCCAGGGAGATCTCGTAGATGTTACGTTAGCGGCTGGTGGAAGAAGTTTCCCAGCGCATAAGATTGTACTGAGCGCTGCGAGTCCCTTCCTCCTGGATTTGCTTAAGGTAGTATGAGCATGTACTTCGTTATTAGATCAATGCTGAAACTTTTTTTTATACCCTACCGATAGTGCAAGTAGACGCGTGTGCTTGAAAATCTTGAGCGAGGCTACCGCCTATTCGAGCTAAATACAACCAGAGATGGCTTGATTCGTAATTCGCAATTAGACGATGACGGAAGCAAAAAGTGTCAGGTGTGCCGGAGCTCTTGGGAATTAAAGCGATAATTGAAAAGATAGCGCTTGTGCAATGTTTCACTGAGACTTGTGTAGTGAACGGTGGTAATTAGTCTGCAGGGATAGGACTCGTTCCAGATAGCGATGCTAAGCATTTGGAACCATTGATTTGTTTGTCACGCTTTGTCGTTGCGTGAGAATAGTGGCCAAAAAACACAGTGAAATTTATGTGAGAATAAATCGTTTGCAAATTTATAGTCCATCATGAAATTGTAGTGACAAATTTGCTTTGTCGGAGTACATTTAACAGGTTATGTTTGCGTGGCAAATTTTTCTCACGGCCAATCAAGATACCCCGGTACTCGGCCCTGTCTCAATATTCTACAGATCGCAAAGCAGAGAATCGAGTGATTTTTCACTTGAACATTTTTCTTCTCACTTGAACATTTTTGCAGCGAAACTCATTCTCAATTAGCTACTGGGCACATACTACCTTTAGGTCTTTTTTCGCACTAAATAGAAGAAAAAACAAAGCACTGTTGGATATCTCGTGTCTTGAGAATCATTCGAGCAAAAATGACGTTTAAGAGGAGATCGGGACAGTTTTGTTCTTTGCGTTTAAATTTCTATATATAATCAAACGACTCGTTTCGAATTTCAGAGTACACCATGTCAGCATCCGGTTGTTATGCTCGCTGGCATAGGAGCTGAGGATCTCGAGTCACTCTTGGAATTCGTTTACAGGGGCGAAGTGAGCGTCGAACCGTCGCAACTACCTTCTCTCCTACAAGCGGCTCATTGCTTGAGCATACACGGCCTCTCACCACCTACTATACTCACGGAAGTATGTCTCAGAAACTTTCCTAATACAACCTGAGAGAGAGTGATAGAACTAGAGGGACTTTCCGATCGTCGACGATCGGAAAGGGCATTCGAGAGTGTCATACTTTGGTAATTTTTCGGTGAAATTGATCTTAATATGAGTAATTTACATTTTTGTTTGATTAAAATTCCATTTGGCAAATTTTTCGAAATCCATACGAATACGGTCAACAACTGTTTAATAAAACGCAATAATTCGTTAATACTGTCAAGGTCTTGTCGTTTTGACAAAATGACGAGTGTTTCGTCGATCAATATTAAAGGATATTGGTGTCTTTCGACGCATGTCTGACAAAAGTTCAATTCCAATGTTTTCGTCAATTTTACTGTATCGTTTTCGTGGATCATGTTGGGATTTTGACGTCAATGTTCCTTATCAAGGCAAAATGACAAAGTCGAAAAATATTCCTTTTCGATTATCTGCAACAAATTTTTTTTTTTTTTTTAATCGTATACTTATACTTGCGTATTCACGTACCCGTCTTTCAATTACTGCAAAACTCATATGATAAGAGAATTTTTAAAAGTCAACTTTCGCCAAAAACTTTTTTTTTTTAAACACCGTCCTGTAAGTTTGCAAAAAAATAATAGTGTGGATTTTTAGTTCCTTCGTGTTACAAGCCGCATCTGAAACTATAATTCTTTCTTTGGGGCGTCACGGGCATTTTGGCCCCTCAAGAGTAAAGTAATTAAGATTGAAAAGATCCTTAATCGGGCAATAACGAAAACTCTTTTCATGAATAATCGCCAATCATCGTCGATCAATGAAATCGATCAACGCCAAAAGCGAAACGAGGAAAAAAGAATTGCCAAAAAAACAATTGGCCACTTCGAAGTTCGCATCGTTGAAATGCAACGAAAATTCTTTATTCTTTTATTTCCTCATTGTTAGTACGAACGAAAATGGCTTTTTGCAATTTCAGTTTGCAGCATTCGACTAAGAGTCCTGTAAAACATTCGAGTGATTTTCATAGTCTCAATGAGCCAAGCTAAATTTGAGTAATTCGATACAAATGAACTTTCCTCGTGTTCCAACTGTGCAAAATTTATCATGATGAATCTCGATGCATCCTCTATCGGACATCGTGAAAATCAATCGAGTTTTTTGAACGAAAAAAAAAAAAAAAATGTGTTCTTTCGTTGCTTAGAACGGCGAGGAGATTCCTGCGTCTGCAATACCCTCGAGCACCGCTCCAGTCGCCCGGGAAAACATGAACTCTTGTGTGCCGATGCAAAAACGAAAGAAGAGGAGGAAGACGTCCTCGTCGACCGGCAAATGGCCGCGTGGCGATCACGGCGATAGCGACGATCGAGGCCACGATGGTCATCACGGTAACGAGAGAGCGACCGATTACGAGCACAACAAGGGCACCGAGAGTGGATCTCACGACGATATGGGTGAGTCGCATTCTCGCGCTCGCGCTTCTTCTCTTCCTTTCATATCGTAATTAAGGTAGTACGAGCACAGTGCCTGAAAAAACGAGAGTTGCGTTATTCCCGTGATTCAATACTGTGACCAATTTTTTTCTCGTAAACAAGGGAAATCTTGGTATGTTTTTTTTTCTCTTCGTTCGGAGACGCGTAAAAGTATAGAAAATGATAGCAATAAGAAAGGTTTTATTTTATGTTAAAGCTATATAAACCCTTAAAATAACTTGAAGTTTCGCAATATTTATCTTGCATAAAAAAAAATTGCCACGAATTTTGCATCGTTGGAATGCAACGATGTATTTATTTCTGTATTTTTATTATTAGCCAAAACCTTTTTTTACAGATTGTGTTCCAAAGTCTCTATTGAGGATATGTATAAAGGTTGGAGATATTTTTATAGCTTGAATTAGCCGAAAAAAATATTTGGGTAATTGAAAAATAAAAACAATTTCCAAAATTCCAAAAGTGCTTTACAAAAATAGTTCTTTCTATGACAGTTTGAAACATTTTTTTAATTGCAATTTTGTATTATATTTATATGACATCCACTAATCAAGTACAGGCTCGTACCACTTTGAATTACTATTTTAATTTGACACTCGAGCGGCCCCTTTTGCGAGGTCAACGGCATTTTTATACTTCGACCTCACTGATAAAGGTGAGGCCTCACGTCTCCCGTGCTCTATTTTTTGAGATCTTTTTGAAATCAAAAGTGGCCACACTCCTACATAAAATTTGTGTAAATATTTTGAACGAGGAGAGACTCGATCCTTCGAGGATCAAGGAGTATAAGGTCGTTTCTCCGATAAATAATAACGGATACTCGTTCTTATCAACGAGACATGTCCCATAAAAGTATAACTCTAATGTTTCCACGAGAAAAAAATAAGACAAAAGAGACGAAAATTCAGGAAATTGGATAGGGTTTCTTGTGAAAAATTGCGGATCGCGCTGGAATTTTGAAGCTTATTGCGGTCGATATATCTAGAAGAAAAATTAATTGCATCCTAATGAATGATTTTTCATAAATAATTCGGTAAAACTGCAAAATAACCTGAAGAGTACTTTTTCCTTTAAGTAATGTTTGGGTTCGTTTGTTTTGGAGAAAAATAGAAAATTTTTGTCCGCAGACTTTGAGAGAATCTCGTAGAAAATTTACGATACTAATTTTCAAAAATGACCTTGTAATTTTTTTTTTTCCTGTGAGCAAGCGCCGATTTGCTAAATTGCGAATGGTTCAGGCGACTTATACTTCGTAAGAAATTGAGTTACTAATTTTTATTTAGTACTTTAAGAGGCCCGTGTTGTAAAGTTTTTTCGGATATTTTACTGAGGCCCGGTTGCACAACTCTCGGTTAACCGACTAAACCTCGGTTAACTCGGTTAACCGAGAGTTGTGGAGTGGGGCCTGAATGTTCTAGATTTAATTTCTTCGTTTCGAGAACGCGGCAGTCAAATTCACGAATCCTCGTAATTGAACTTTTATCGGACATATTCAGGCTCCAAATTTAAAAAAAAAAGTATTCCTCTATATTTATTGTTGAAAACTTCGTGCCTTGCGGTTGCATCCTGTAATGCATTCTCGTCACAATCGCGGTCGAAAATTTTGTTCCACCGCAATTTCAGAGCTTTGCTCTACGACGAAAATGTCAGGAGAAAACATGTGCCACAGTTGTCTCGACTGAAGATACGTTGACGCGAAAAAAACGTACGAAAGTTGTGTGTTAATTATTTTTCGATTTTGATCGAATGAAACATTGCGTTAACAAATATTATTCTGGACTTTGCGAAAATCGCTGGGCGTAGTGAGCATCCTTGGAAGAATTAAGAGCCGACCCGGCCCTTTCCTCGCTTGGGTCGAGGGGTCAGAGAAAACCAAAATTACCCTTTTTCCTCCCTTCAAATTCTCGGTATAAAACGAAAATAACCAAATTCTCAAAATTTCGCGCAGGTGATCCGAAATTTTCGTGCCTCGCCTGGTTTTCTTTTCTTCTCAACCCCACGAACAATCACGAGTGGGATCGAATTTTTTATTTTTATTTTCTCAAACTTGAAGCGCACTTGACAAACAGCTCAGTCCCCGAATTCTCAATTCGATTGCTCAAAAAGCCGTTTCCCCTTAAAGTCTCGAGCGGTCGAACTTTGGCCGATTTGCTTCAAGAAAGAAAAAGAAAGAAAAGCGGCACATGCCGAACTTGTGTGTTTTGTGTCCGCCGCGCGTAATGTATCGAGCGCAACCGAAAAAAAAGTCGCCCCGTTCGGTTGTTGCTGTGCGAGACGAGGATGACGAATTACGCCGTCCGCACAAAAATCAAAGAGAGCCATAAACGAACAGAAAAAAAAGCAAAAAAAAAACAGACTACTATCGTACGTTGACACGAAGAGCGCAGAGCAAAGCTAAATGAAAAGAACGAATAAGAGAAACGGACACAAGCACAGCCATCGTTAGGGTTGAACTGCAAAAATTTCGATTGGTCATCAATTGTGAATCAGTCCCAGTCGGACACCGAGAGACACGGAGAGAGAATGAGCGCGCGCAATATATATATGTGTATATATATATATATATATATATGTAGACAGAGACAGAGAGAGAGAGAGAGAGAGAGATAGAGACAGACTAAAATATTTCTGTTTTAATAAAGAGGAATGTGCGGCAAAAAAAAAGACAATACGTATATGAATATTTTTTAAAAAAATATAAAGAAAAATAAAACACAAATATGGTCAGTTCAGCCCCCGGCATGGTAAAAATTGTGTTTGTGTCTGTTGGCAGCGGGCGTAGGATCGCCAGCGGATTATGTGAATCATCGGAGCACCAATTGGCACACGGCATCGCAGCCGCCCCCCTCGATGATGGGTAATCCGGAAAACTCGCATCATCCCCTTCATCATCATTCGCCCTTGCTCCATCCGCATCACCATCTTCATCATCATCACCATCAGCAACAACAGGAGCAGCAGCAGCAGCAACAACAGCAGCAACAACAACAACAACAACAACAACAACAGCAGCAGCAGCAGCAACAACAACAACACCAGCAGCAGCAGCAGCAGCAAACGGAAATGGGTGACGTGAAGCCGCATCTTCACACTCTGGTGCCGATGCAGCAATACTCACCGCTCCATATACCCTCGTTTCCCGGCTCACTGAGTGTCGGTTATCCCCCGGGTGTACCGATATTGCCGGGCTCGTTGTCAGCTGCGGCCGCAGCCGCCTCCGCTTCCACGTCCACCGCTCCCGGTACCACGTCCGGTGCCGCCAGTCCCGGCAGCGCCAGTGGTGGAATTTCTTCCAAAATACGCGGCGCTTCCGACTGTCCCGGGATTTGCCCGCTATGCGGCGCTACACTCAGGCAAGCGCGCAATCTACGCAGACACTTGTTGTCCTCGTGCAAGTATCGCTTCAACAGCCATCCGAGCGCGCCCTCGAACGCTGAGACGATAGAGATAAAGCCCGAGGTCGAGATACCCGGCTATACCGGCAACTCCATGAATTACGGCACCGACAGCGTCGGCAGCAACAGCTGCGAGAGAATTATATGCAAACCCAGCCCGCTACCATCACCATCGCCACATGGCTCGAACGTCGTATCGCCGCATAGCAACATTCCCTCACCAACGATCGCTAGATGAGAACGAAGGAGCGGCAGGAAAATGTTGTCCTGTCTCATAAGACGTCACGAGAATGCGACCGTCCGAGACGGATAGGAGAAGCTCAAACGTCAGGACTTTGCGTTTGCGCTTTAAATATATTTTATATATATTTTGGTCAACGTCGTTGAGATTCGCTGGTAAATACGTTGTTTCAGGAGTGGAACGCGCGAGGGATCGCATTTCAATCGTCGCTGTCGTGATTACGATTATATATATATATATATATATATATATATATATATATATATATATATATATATATATATATATATATATATATATATATATACGGGGTGGGGCATTTAGTGCTACAGAGCAATAGGTTTTAAACTATTGGTGGTATCTAAAAAAGTTTCAGATGAAAGTAGTATCGGTTCGCGAAGGACGTCACACACGAGCATCGTAATTTTTTTCGGTGTAGGCGCCAAAGCTACCTCAAGGTCTACTCCAATTTTTTAAAAATGAATCCATATATTACTGACGTTGAAGACGAGTTCAATGACCTATAATACAAGGAAATTCTAGCCACGCAAAGTACGAAAATAGTCGAAAAAACGAATTAAATCGGAACAAAAACTTTTAAACGATTTACGTTTGCAAGTCGTTTAAAAGCGATTGTTCCGATTTCTTGCTTATTCTCGGATGTTCCGAGCACTTACTTATTCTCTGATGAAAAGATTTTCTAAATCCAGCCAATATTTGTCGTGCAATTCGGGTGAACACTCGGCGTATTCTTCCTTTCATATCGTCAGGCGTGTTTACTTGTTCAAGTAAATGCTTTTATTTATTTCGATACTTTATTGTTCGGCAATGACTTTGAATTGTAGGTCACTGAACTCGTCTTAACGTTACTAATGATGTCATGAGAAAAATTACATGTTTCGATTTAAAAAAGATAAGTTGATCTTGACGTAGCTTTGGCGCCTCCACTGAAAAAAAAAATTCGGTGTTCGCGTATTACGTCCTTCGCGAATAATACAACTTTTATCTGAATTTTTTTTTTAGATATCACCAATACTTTAAGTGCTATTGATTTGTAACACTTTAAATGCCCCACCCTATATATGTAGATAGATACACACACACACACAAACATACCGGTGGTGGCCCATTTTCATTAAACCACGAAAATATTTCGGCAAAATATGGACGATACTAAGAGAAGCTTTGGACAAAAGTTGTAGGGTACTGCGGGCGTCACATCATGGTGAGCTCGAACTCGACTAGCGCTTTCGGAGACTTATGTTTTGCTTTATGGGATCTTATTTTACGCAAGAAAAGCAAAAACTTTTTTATCCGAGCAGTTTTTATGTCGGACGTATACTTTCCAAGGCATACAGAATGAGTCATTCGATTTGTCAGAAAAAAGTAAGCGTCGGATACAAAGAAGTGTCGGATAAAAGTTTTTTTTTCTTTGATCGTTTTTTTTTTACGTAAAATAAGATGCTGCAAAACAAAACTTAGGTTTTCCTTTGACTAATTTGAGATTGAAATGCTCGTGGATTCATTGAAATGGCCCACCCGGTATATTTATATATAAAAGAATAGGACCTAGATTTATACTTATTGTACAATATTATTATTACTTCCATCATTATTACCATTGTTTTAATTACACTGCACAGTTTTTCCTTTTTTTTTGGCAGGAACTAACGTCCTCGAGGTACTTATAGATCGTTAAGTTTGATAAAAAGAAAACGTAAAAAAGGACACAATCGTATTAAACCGCGTATCTCAACGGGGAATAAACATTCTATAAAGTGCGCGTGCAAAGTGCTCTCCGAAAATTAATAAAACGAAAAAGAAAAAAAAAAAAGAAAACAAAGTGCGAGAAGACGTTGCTTCGAAGTTTTTCGCGAGTGTTTCCCAAGCTTCGGACGCACGTGTGAAAAAAAAAGTTTATTGTTTGTTCGCCGACGAAGAACAATTATCGACGGAGTTGTGCGACAAGAGACTGACTCACAGTGAACATTGAGAACGAGCTTCGAAAGATTTGTTTCGTGTCGAAGATTTTGGGTTTTTTTTTTCTATATATATATATATATATATATATATATATATATATATATATTTTATTAACGCCGAACTCGTCGCCTCGGCGCGAGATTGTACTGTAAAGCTAACTTACAGTAGACATTGAAAGCGACCTTGGACGATCATTTTTTTTTTGTGTTTTCGTTTTTTATACTTTTTTTTTATAGTGATTGTTTACGAGTAGTTTATTCCGGAACATTGATTACGAATCTTCCAGGGATTTGGGTCGGCGTAGCTGATCAGGCTGCTCTTTTGGAATATATATTTGCATTTGTATTTTTTTTTTCAAGGGCCATCGCAATTGTCATTGAGACTTGTTTGAGCCCTGGCGCAAAAGCGACGTTTTTTTTTCTGGGCGCCAGCTTCGGTCATTGAACAAATGGCACTCTTTCGTTATATCGAATACTTGATATTTAACGGATATTGAAGATTGATTGGGCGGGGAATCGAGCGGAAGAATATTGCGGAGAAACGAATACATTGAGTTCCACTTCCTGGATCATAGTAACAGGCTTTTCTTTGTAACGATGGTATAACATCGTAGGGATTTATATGTAGTACGTAAGAAGAAGAAGAAGAAAAATCTTGTACATTGTATCATTCATCCTTCCGCATCTGTAAATAAAAGAAGAAAAATACGTATATGTACTGTAAGGTACGTTTCTTCATTGAAACAGAAAGCAACGAGAAAATGAGGGCCTACTACCGACGGATATTCGCGTTCTTTTGTGTTTTTTTTTTTTGGAGGAAATAATTACGGAGCAATTGGTCACGTGAAACTAATTGAAAGAGATCAGAAAATGAGCTTTCGGTTGAGGTAATTGGAAATCGAAGAGATACTCGACCTGGCCATGGTAGAAAGACACTTTTTGACACTTGAACCATAGCAATACGTGGAAAAGTAGCTGAGAAAAACTCCGAACGCTATCGTGTAGGTAGTTTCGATAATTGTGGCAAAAAGCGTGTGCGTCACACAGAGTATATATCATATATAAAATATATAACGTTAAGAGATGCCATTACACAATTTCGCACACGGTCGCTTCAAGCTTTTCGGACAATTGCGAGTTATAAAAATGCGGGCGCAGAAATTTAAAAAAAATGGAAACTGGGAATAAAGAACGTCGAAGGTGATTACGAATTATTTAGGTTTTGTTTTTTGCTTTTCGCTTTTCAAATATTTCAATACAATCCAATGAATTTTCGTTCGAAAAGTTTCAGGAGACGAATCGAAGGGACGCAACGTGTCCGATCAGCCCACGACTTGTCCGCTCTGCGGAGCCGTTTTACGACAATCACGAAATCTCCGCCGTCATCTGGAACTTCTTCATTTTGGACTTGGTAACAGTGGAAAATCCGTTATACGCGAGAAACGTCGCAAATCCGACAGATTGTCGGATGGTGATAAATCCTCGTCGGCAACCATAAGACCCGCTCACTCCTCGTTGCACGCCCACGACATGAGAACCTCAGACAATTCGGAATTCCCGGCACCCGTGCCTCTCTCGCTCGCCTCCGTCGTCAGCAGCGCTGCAGCCACTCTCAATCTTTCAGGTATGAGCGATAAATGGGAATTAAGGATCGCGAGCGATTCGAGAATAGATATATCGCGGCAAAATGAAAGACCGCCCAAAGTTTTCGTAGCTTTTCGCTAAAACGGCTCAATCGAATGAATTGAAATTTTCACAGTCGATGTCTCTTTACCGAAGAAAGGACTTATATCTCGCGGATATTCGTCTTCTTTTTTCATTATTCAATTTGTTTTTTTGAATCGCAAAAGATTAGAAAGTGATCTTCTGGTTGTGACAATCGCAAATCGAGAGATTCTCGATCTTGCCACTGTTGAAACACGCATTTTGAGACTTGAAACGTTGCATTCCGTGAAAAAATATCTGAGAAAAATTGCGAAAACTATCGTGTCGGCAATTGTCGATAATGGCTTCGTTGAAAATGCTATTTCTATTCGTTAAAAGTGTCAAAAACGTCATGTCAAGGGAACGTACATTAATTACGTGAGCTCCAAATGGGGGACGGGCTCAATGAAAATTTCACGTCAACTTTGTAATACAGAAAATATACTATTATAACATTTTGTAAGATACAGGGTTCAAATATGGACACCTTAAGGCTTAAATCATTCTATAAGGAAAAATGTTTTAAGAAAACAAGAATAATAATACCATTGTAATTGCTTTATTATATTTGGCAACAATCAGACTTATTAAGTATATATATATATATATATATATATATATATATATATATATCTCCTTTGTAATAAACATTTTTTTAAACCCGTGAAATGTCGATATTTCCAGACTGGTCTGCAAATATAGACGGACATCTGTCCATAATAACAGTATGAAATAAAAACAATAAAATGTTCTTATAAATCTTATTCTATTCTTAGGCATTAATTAAGTTATTGCTTCATTAATTTTAATCAAATATTTTTCGGTTCATCTCAAGATATTATTTGGAGTCAAGTTGCCCATGGATCGATTAGGGAAGGTGGTTTCGGAGCAACTACCCTACCCTACCCTATTTTTTTTTAACTAAATAACATTAAATCAAAGCCGTTAGTGGGCACCTTAAACGTAGTATCATTTTTCTGTTATTCTTCTTTCACAGACAAAATGTATTTGATAGAATACTCTATCAGTAAGTCTTTACTAGTGGTATGAAGCCAAATACATGAAAATAACGAACAAATGTAATCATTAAAAAATGATGGAAAAATTCTCACGTGCGGCGGAGGGGAGGGGGTGCCTCCGCATCTTACCAGGGGGAGGGAGGGGTCCAAATGAAAACACCTCACGTAATGAATGGACGTCCCCCAATGATATATGCATATTCAATCTGTTTCTCAGACATTCGCTGTCGGGTATACGAACATTGCCGATATACACAACGATTATTGTGTTTTTTTACAATCGACTTCACGTCAATTTTGCGGGCAATTTTTTTCTACCGACAATATTAGCGAAATGTTTATAATTTGCATGCGGCAAACATTGGTCGATATTATTTGCGTCCTTTACACGATACGAGGACACACGGTTCATTACCTACAAAAATACGAATATTTGTCAATTTCAAAAGAAAGTAACACTTTGGAACGTAGATTGGCCGTATGGGCAGTCTACGTTCACTGAATTATGAAAATGTTATTGTTCGAAGGAAATCTAATGGCACCAGTCTCAAGTATGCTCGGCCCGGAACCAAGTGCACACCCGATACCGAATATACCGAGTATACCTTTGAGCTCGGGCAGCACGATGACTGGGCCCTCGAACAACGGAATTTACTCGTCTGACAGCGGGGCCAGTATGCTCAGCTGTTTGTTGCCGAATTTACCGCCGCTCCCGTCGCCCCACGATGTATTTCGTCACGGGGAAATGCTCCGCGGTATGGCGTATCACGATCCGTCGAGGCAACACGCGCGACCGATGGAACGCACCGACCTTTCATAATTACGAAGATAAAACCTCCTGTGTTCACCGTCGCACGATTTTTCAAATCCTCTGTCGCGTACGCTACGTCGTCTTGCGTGCGAGTCTTGAAACGACTTCGAATATCATGATGGAGAGAGTCCAATCATCGATAACGTGTCGAGGGTTAGCGCATAAAAGTTACGATTGTAATGAATTTAAATTGGATTTTCGGTTTACTTTTTTTTTCGAGCAAAACAATATTGAAAGTTACACCTACTTTTCGGGCCAATGGAGCAGCGTTATACTGGAACGCACGTACTCTCACCCCTTTCGTTTCAAGACGCGTGCGCAATATTGTGATCGTAGGGCAAAACAAAACGGCCAAGCACCGCGCCAAGCACGAATTCTTTATACGTGAACGATCAAACAATTGTTATCCGACTAATTTATCAATGCGATCCGCGTGTATCGTCATTTTGCAAAATTGATACCCTTTGGAAACGAAACTTCTTCGGATCGGGCAGTGCAGAGATAATTGCGATGGAAGCAATGACGAGGCTAAGGAGAAAGGAATACGAACGCGATCGGGGTTGCAATTATCGTAAAGACGAAATCGGGGTATCAAGGAGCTGTGCTATAGTGATGTCCTAAAAAACCATGGGAATTGATTACGTGAAAAATGCTCTTGCGTTTTACTTCATCCGTGCCACATCATTAGTATGAATATTAACAAGGATAAATAAAAAAAGAACATACGATTGAATTTTTTTTTAACATTTCGCCGATCTGGCTGGTTGGCAAAAAAAAGGAAAATCACGTATCGCATCAATTATTTGCTTTCGATTACTTTATTTTTTAACGGAATATTAGTGAAAAATAATGCGATTTTTTGGTTAAAATCCGTAAGAAAAAGTTGAGATGAAAAAGAGGCGCTCGTGAATTCGAGGTAGTTCATGAATCAATTTCTTGTGTTATTATTATGATTGTTTTCGTTTAAACTTTACAGATATATTTGTTAATACGTATACCAATGATCAACTAAACGTCCAGTGAATCACACGAACAGTTTTTCTACGATCAAATCTCAAAATGTCGGCCCATTTCTGGGATGTCACTGCTGTAAAAAAAAAAAAAATACCGTAATTATTAAATCCACAATGTCAATATTTTTCCATATTTTTATTATTAAGAACAATCACAACAACTCGCAAATTTGAGATGATCCTTTTGATGAGAAAAACGATATCTCATTTACATTGGTAAATCTATGAATCGACAGCAATCCTCTTTTTTTTTCGATCCACACGAGTACCCGGAGAAGTTTCTGTTTCGCCGTGTCGTCGCGATCACTCTTTCTCTCTTCTTTTCCACCGTGGAGCCTGCGAAACTAGATGACAGATGATAATTCATATTTAAAAATAAAGATTGAGGCGGAATGATACGCGTTAAGATAGATTTTCATTGTTTAGTAGTCAGACGTCGTCTGTGAAAATTTCAACCCATTCGATGGAGCCGTTATTGAGAAAAATTACGAAAACGTTTAATGGATTTATTTACTGACAGAACCGTGTGTCATTTCGCCTTGGTGAGGATCGTTACGCTCATCCCAATGATCCGTAGTGTGTAAGCTGCTCGATAGAGCCGGAGGAAATGTCAGAATATCGAACTGCTAGACAGTCGACGACAATTTTACGCCCAGTTTTACATATATTTTTTATTGATCTATCAATACAACGACGGACTCGGGAAAATGGGACAGGCTGGTCGTTAAAATCCGTTTTTTTTTTCATTTAAAAGTGCGAGTATTTTTCACTGTAAAAGAATTTCAATTACGAGTGCATTCTCCAAATGAACATCTACATTTTCATACCCAACGTACTTGGGTAAGAAACAAACAAAAAATCGATTTATTTCTTACACGAATGAGAAAGGTCTGTGAAAAATCTTTCTATCAATTTTCTCAAGGATTTCGTCCTTGCTTGGACGAGGTCTTCGAGTTCACTCTACGGGGATGAAACTACGCTGCTTTTGAGCATCTTTCCCGCACAAAATTCGGTTTGATTTTATATTTATTTTACACACTTGAAAATGCAGTATATTCGATGGGGAGTTTTGAAAATGTATGACGATTGTTCAAGAAAGCAAAGGAGTATGTACCATTGGCAGATTTTCAAACAGACCTCCAATCCAATTCATTTTTCATTTGGTACATTGTATAATTATATTATATAATATAATTTATTTATTTATAATTTATAATATAATTTATTATATAATATAATATAATATAGTTATATTATATAATATAGCAATACATTATATTATATAATTACAATATCAAATAATATTTTTACATGTTTTTCGTGTCATCGAACAACATTTCAGTGTCGCAATATTAACACGAACGGCAACCGACATTCGGAATTGAAGAAAAAAAAATAGATCAAGATTTTTTATCTCGTTATTAGGAACTCGCCAAAATTGTATATCATTCAAACTGTTAATTAAATGTTTCTTTTTTTTTCGGCGTTTAAAGTTTGCCTGTCCCTTGCTCGATAGGTATATAACTTACGTATGTTAATTTCTTTATAGTGGTATGAAGGATCATTTAAAATGGGACAGACAATTTACCGGGGCTTCGGACAGAATTACCAAGAAACTAATGTAGATGTATATAGCTCACACACCCACACAAACACATACACACATTAATGAATTCGTCGGACTCAAAAATTTTCATGAATTTTTTTAAGGCTTCCCTCCCAGTGGTGTACCTACTGTGTAAAATGTCAAAACACGTAATAAAGTACATTTTCCGTATTCGTGCTTTTCATATCTGCAATTATCCCTTATTTTCGGTTTTCCACACATTTTAGGGAATAAAATATAGGAAAGTCGTAATACTCACGTGGTTTTTTAGGTAGAACGAACAAGAAGGCAGCGCTATGTCACGATATCGAGAGCGTTGAGCATATTTTTTTCAGCTTTCGTATCCCAAAAGGATAAAAACCTAATTCGGCGAGGCGTCGGTTCGTCTGGCAATTTCACCGGATGATGATTGGACGCATACATTTGTAGTGTATACTTTGTCTTAGTAGAGCGAGAGGCGCACACACACACATTGCGTTACTAAATCAAGGATAACGCGATCGTTTTTTGAATTTTTCTGTCGTTCATCACAGATTGCAATAGTTCGAGTATCAATTCGCGATTGAATCAACTGGAAGATCATTTTCTGACTTCTTCCAATGTCCATGCCGCGTGGAAAATTGCCCAGGATTTTTTTTCCCGGAACACGAATATCTGGGAGGTATACGAGGTGTGTCAATTAAGTAATGAGATTGATTTTTTTTTCAATTTTTTTATTCGAATAGAATTACAATCCAATATTGTCTCCCTCAAAATAACTTTCTTGGGAAGCCACACAGCGCTGGAGACGGTCCTTCCAATCCTCATAGTAGTGCTGGAATTCGGATACTGGAATAGAATTCAGCTGGTCGGTTACAGCCGTTTGAATGTTTTCGAGTGTCCCAAAAGGACGTCCCTTGAGGTGATTTTTCAATCTCGGGGAGAGGAAAAAGTCACAAGGACTCAAGTCAGGCGAATAAGCAGGCTGTGGAACGACAGGAATGTTTTTGTTGGCCAAAAACTCGTTTATTGAAATTGCTGTGTGACAGCAATTTTTCTCATCCCCAATTTATTGGTCAAAATCTGATGAACGGTGGTGTGAGTCAAATTCAACTCTTCCCCGATCATTCTGAGTGTCAACCAACGATCCGAACCCACAAGATCCCGGATTCTGTCGTCATTTTCATCGGTTCTTGAAGACGAAGGCCTTTCGCTGCGTGGTTCATCTTCAATCGACTCTCTTCTGAAAATGCCTTAATAGACCAGTCAATAAGCACGAAAGTAAGAACTTTTAGGTGCAAATACGCAAAATTGATATAAGGGTAATTGGATGACGCTGAATCGAATGGCGATAATAACTTTGCAATCAACCCCCGAGAAATTGTTTGAAAACGTTAAAAAATGTTTAAAAGCCGTTTAATTCGAAACCTAATAATTTTATCGTAAAATATGTCAAACAAAAGTTGTTCGGAACATAAAAATACGTAAAAAGTATCGAACGTACATCTTCGTATCTTCAAAAATGAGGGAGAAAAAAACGAAAAATCATTTAATTTGGAGGCGAAAACCTCGAAGTTTCAAAAAATAAAGTATCAAATTCGTATATATCTTTTTTTTTGTTACATATTGCTTTAGTAAGAGTTAATCTAACTTTCTAAAGATTTTTTATATTTGTATTTATTGTATTATAAGTATTGAAAAATGACAATTGAGCATTGACAAATTACTGGTTGAGGATCACTCTCAGAAAGAAACGCAGTATATGGCTGTGCCGTTCGCACTCATAGGGGAGGTTCTTTCTATCGTTCCGTGCATGCGTCGTAAGACATATCTTGCGTCCCTTACATTCCCAGTGGTGCTTCGGCTGCAAAGCGATTTTGTCTTGCAAATTAATTTTCATTCGTCTTTTTCTCCCTTATTTTTGAAGATACGAAGATGAACGTTGAATACTTTTTTACCTACTTTGATGCCCCAAAAAACTTTTGTTTGACATATTTTACGATAAAATTGTTAGATTTCGAATTAAACGGGTTTTAAACATTTTTTTCACGTTTTTAAACAATTTCTCAGGGTTTGATTGCAAAATTATTATCGCCATTCGATTCAGCGTCATCCAATTACCCTTATATCAATTTCGCGTATTTGCACCTAAAAAGTTCTTACTTTCAAAATGTTTTCTGGCCTATAAATCACCGAAAAACCTGGGCCCTTGACAAAACACTGTCTCCGTACGTCTGCTGAAGTTTTGCAAAAGTTTCCGTTGCACCGTGCCCAAATCCCAAGCAAAACCTGATAGTACATCGTTCCTCGAAATTGATGTCACTCATTTTTAGAACGCACTAGAAAAAACTGTTTCTCGAAAAAGATTCCAAGTCACAAAGAACAGTCGTCTTTTTTTTTTTTTATTGCAAAAACCCTCAAAGGATTATTCTTTACCAGCGTAATTGCGTAATTTCTCTTTCGAAAAAAAAAGCCAACGAAGATAAACCAACCACACAATGAAAACACGCTGTACATTCATAGTTCTTTTTTTTTTTTTAATCTTCGTTTATTCGCTCTTGTGTCACACAAGGATAAAGTCTCGGGAGTCACGACTCCGCGATCATCGATTATTTATTACATTGATAATGAAAGACAAACGCAGTAAGATAATAAAAACAAAGAAAAAAAAAAACGAACAAATGATACAAAAAGTTGATGATGCTTCATTTTTGTTTTCTTTTTTTTTGCGGTTTTTTGTTTGTTTTTTTTTTGTTTCGCTATCGTAAATAATACACGCTGTATATATTTATATGTAGATGTATATGGACATATATAAACACAGGCATATATATATATATATATACAACCATATACACGTACATATACACATATATATGGATATACGGTCCAGTATCGTTAATATTCTTATCGTAAACATGTCAATTCTTAACCCGTGTTCGTTATCCCTCCGGCTTCTCGTCTCGTTACATTTATAATTAATGAGTCGGGCGCAAATTGACGTTTTATTATCGCGCTTACATACGCACATACACACACACACACACGCACGCACGCACGCACGCACACACACACACACACACACACACACACACACACACACACACACACACACACACACACACACACACACACACACACACACACACACACACACACACACACACGCACGGCCGCGCGACGCATCGTCGCAAATTCGTAAATTTGCGATAGCCGAAACTTTGCATCGTTCGCTCGCGCGACTATTCGCTAAATTTTCTCGTTACTTCAATTACCACCTGTGACAATGTGTCTATAATCACACGTTGCGTTTATTCATTTATCATATCCACTAATTACGAATCACAATATGCACTTTCGATAAACGCTCGCACCCAATTGTCGCGTCCCCGCATTCGTACAAAATCGTTGTCAACGAGCCTTTTGCCAATTTTATACTTTTCTCTCCTCAAATTTCCTTCTCTCTCTCTCTCTCTCTCTCTCTCTCTCTCTCTCTCTCTCTCTCTCTCTCTCTCTCTTTCTCTCTCTCTCTCTCTGTCGTTTTTTCCCGCCAAGATCATTCACTCACTCGCGCATTATTTGCTCGTACGTACGTGAAAGGGAGAAAGGGCGAGAGGGATTTCACATATTTCCTTTGTATTCGTTTTATATTTAAGGGGGAAGTTTTGCGCATGCTTCGACAAACTATATTTACAATCCTCGCGGTTGAGTTTCCGGTACTTTTCGACGCGCTCTTGTTCTTTCGCACTCGTGTTCACTTCTGCGGCTTTTCTTTCGTCGAAAATTCATCGCTCGCGGTGCGAGAAATTTTACCGCGTCGCCGCGCGACTTATCGATCCCGCAATAACGAACAATGAAAATCATCGGAACAACGAACGTCACGTATCCGGCTCAATTTATATCACGCGATGATATAATCGGATGATCGATACTTCACTCGATTAGCCAATTTCGCGGCGAGCTTACGCTCTTCGTGAAGCGAAAGAAAAAGCACCCAAAGGCTCTTTTGCTTTTAGGGACTTTTGTCTCGAACAATCGTCCAATTGGTAAGAAGAAAATTGTTCTTTCGCGAGAAAGACAAAACACGTACGGTTCCGTCAGAAACGACTGTTCCTTTCCTTCAATTTCTATATATTCGAGCAACGATATAATTTTGCCGCAAATTTACAGTTTTTCAATATAGCGCAAATATTCGACACTGATATTTAATGCTTGTTATTAAATTTTGTCGTGACGTAAAATCGTTTTTGAATAAAAGGAAGAAAAAAAATAGTGTCGAGGATGCCGGTCAGGTCGATCTCTGGCACTCGATAAATCCCTGGTACATTGAATATACGAAATATATTCATATACATATATATCAGTACTTAAAAAAACAAACCGGGATCGATAAAACGACTCAGACTAGTCGTTGGCCGCGTTTATATAAAAATTCTTCGCTTCCAAATCCTCGCGAACGTTAATATCGTAGTAATCGTAATAATCAATTATATATATTTGATCGGTTTCGTTCCCCCCAGCTCCGAGGATTAGCGTCATCGCAAGAAACAAATCCCATTCAAATGTCCTCCTCTTCCTTGTCTTATGATCAGACATGTTTTTTTTTCTCTATTCTTTCGATCTTTTCTAAACTTCTGTTATCATATATATATATGTGTGTGTGTGTGATTTCGCGAGGGCACACGAGGATCGGAGCATCGCTCGACTCTCACGTCCAAAGGACCGGAAAAAAAAAACTGCACGATATTTCTGTCGTTTCTTTTTTTTTTCGTTTTTGGGATTTTTTTTTTTCGTTCTTCGATGACCTACGTTACTCGGCACTTTTATTACAGAGTGTATACCTTACAAGCCTACACCTTACACGTTACGACAACGCTAAAGCGCGCTTATGATTGTCCTACTATCCTATTTATATAGATTTATGTCTAATTCGCGGAGATACGTTTTTGTTCCGCCACTTTGGAGAGACAGGAACAGCGAGAGAGCTAGAGAGAGAGAGAGAGAGAGAGAGAGAGAGAGAGAGAGAGAGAGAGAGAGAGAGAGCGAAATGTAACGTTAATTTCTATCCCTCTTTCTCTCCATCTTTCTCTTTTTTTTATCTAATTTTTAGAATTTTTCGTCCTCTCTTGATTCGTCCTTTTTTTCTTCTCGTTTGGCAATGAGAGACGTTTTTGTTTTGTTTAGGGTGCGGGAGAGGGGGATCTCAGAGTACACGATTATCAATATTATTACTGCTGTTTTGTTTTTAATCACTATTATTAATATTATTTATTCGTTATTATTAATAATTATAGCTATCTAGTCTACAATATTGTTGTATAATGTACCGTCACAACTACGTAAACTAATCACGTTATTCGACAGCTATAGTTTTACACGCACACGCTCTCGCGCACATACAAACTCACACACGACTACACACAGGACACATACACGCAGGCACGCACGCCGCCCGGTTACAAATTTAGGCTCGATTTTAAATCGTGTTCATCCTCCTTCTTTTTTTTTGTCCTCTCGTTTTGCACAATTTTTGCTCGCCTATTGGTAAATCGCAAGGGGAAACGGTGAAATTGCGTTTTTCATGTACGTATAAAAAAAAAAATAAAATAAAAAAAAATAAAAAGTTAGGCACGCACACACTCACACATGTACAATCGTGATAGACATCGTAAAGCACGTTTAGGTAGAGGCGTTCTAAAAAACGAATCGTTCGTCAAAAAGGACTAGCCCCGATGGTCCTATTTGTCCGTGACTAGCCTTCGAAAAGGTGTTTTTCTTTTGTTTTTTTTTTACCCCTCCCTCGTTTCATTCGTCGTCGTTTCGAACTTGAGAAGCAAAAAAGAAGAGCCCTTCGGGTTTCACCGCGAAGAAAAATAGTTGACGATTCTTTTTGTCATTTTTTTTTTTTACGATCGAGGATGTATAGCTCAAGCCAGCCAAAAGTTTTAGTCTATCGGAGTTTCGGTACGAGGCGTTGCGAATAAAATGTGAGCATTGATGGCTAATAATAATAATATCGAAAAGTCGATAACATATTGCTCAAACGAATAATTGTTTAATAAATAATCAGTGAAAAAAGTTAATCTGTCTATCGAATGTAATAGTTAATTTTTCTAAATATTTCTCATCTTTTTCCGAATTTTCTCTCTTTTTTGAAATCCTGTTTGAATTTTTTTATAGCTGTATTTATGTTCTGTTCGTTCAATTATTTGCAAACTTCTCAAGTGTGATGTGAAAGTTTTTTACAACACGAAAATTCGAAAGGTCCGTCATTGTTTATCCATTTTTAGAATATTTGCGGAAAAAAAATTCAAAAAGTCGAGAAAAACTGGAAAAATATGTATATTCGAAAAAAAATCGACAGTCATTGCACACGAATGTTTTTCTCTAACTGATTATTCGTTAAACAATGATTCGTTGCAACAATTTGTTAATGTCGTTTGGGCATTATTATTATCCAAAATCAACGTTCATAACTGATTTTTTCAGACATTCATAAATCCGCCAAAGTACTGAAATTCTGATCGAATCTTTATTGTTGGCTGGTGTACGCGTAATAGATCCAGAGAGAGAAAAAAATGAGATCGTAGGTTGAACAAAATTGGCCTCGGAAGGGGGGTTAGAAAGAGTTTCAACGATTATTACCCGCGACTTGATCGAATCTTCGCGCAGCTCCACAAACGTACACGATTATAGTCTCATTTATTAACGCGATTGGCGATCCCGTTATTTTTTTGTTTGTTTATTCATATACGCATAATCGAGACTCGTGTTTTTTTTCTTCTCAATTTTCGTCTTGTCTTAAACTTTTTATATTTGTCGCCTTTTTTGTTTGTTTGTTTGTTCGTTTTTCGTTTTCGCTCTCACTTGACTATACACGTTATATTTGTTCCCGCTTTATATAATTGAACACACACCTAAAGACGTAAAACTGTACACGCTCGGAGACAGAGGCAGACAGACAGACAGAGAGATAGAGAGAGAGAGAGAGAGAGAGAGAGAGAGAGAGAGAGAGAATTTTTGTCAATTGCCACGAACCTTTTTTCTTCTGTCTTCGATTATTTCGCTACAATATTCTCGTTCGATAATCCCTAAATGTTCCTACGATTAATAGCTAACCCTTAAACTTTACGTTCGACATTGATTAACTAATTTTTTTCTCACCCGTTCTTGTGTTCTGTTTTATTTTTCTTCTTTTTTTTCCTTTTCGCTACCACTTTATCCCTCACGTTTTTCGTATCCTCGTTGCACTCTTCGTCTATCGGTAGTTTAGATTTTTTGCTGCTTTTTTTTTCGTTTTGATATATCGTCGGTTCTCGCGCGTTTTTTTTCTTTTTCAATGAAAAGAAAAAAGAAAAAAATACACGCGCACACGATCGAGTGAAGCGCAATTTCGTACGAGAAGTTCTTCTTGCTCTTCGTCCCTTTCGTGTTTTTTTTTCGCTCGCACTTTCCCAATCTTTTGCCCCGTTTTTTCGTTCTCTCGTTCCTCGGGCGATTTTTTTTTGTTTCTCTCTCGCCCGACCGCGAAATACTGCACGAATTTGTCTCTAAAGAGCGCGTCAAGGCGGATCCAATAACACAAAACAAAAAGACAGATTTACGTCTCGTTTTACGTGCCCCCCCCCCCTCCAGCCTTCCTCTTTTTCTCGTTTATTGTTTTTTTTCAGTCTTGTCAGATTATCTCTCGATATACCTCGGTTTTGCAAAATGAGCGATTTGGTTTGCAGTGATTCACGTCAATGATGACGAGCCATCGGCACGCCGGATTTACGGCAAAAATGATCACGAAGAGCACACATTCTTTTTTCATCGTTAATCTCTCTCTCACTCCCCCTCTCTCTCTTTCTCTCTCGATTCGACCTCTCCAAGAGTTCAAATCACGACCGATAAGAATGAATTTTGAAGCAAGACGCAGATATTCGTTTTCTAACGGAGTAATGAAAAGCGCAAAAAAAAAGGCGGCGCTTTCGTACGTCTCAAGGCAGTGGTAAAGCAATGCGATGACGACCGCTCGTTTTTTTTCTGCTCCGGGCACGTCAGCGATCCCCAAAAGTATTTAGACAAATAATCATAATAATTGCAATAATAATAACAATATAATAGTAACGAACAATAATTGTAAATGCGAGAATGATGCGACCGTGCAAGAGAAAAAAAAAGGAACAAAAAGTGTGGAGCTCTGGGGTGTGCCGCGATCTTTTTCAGCGGATGCTGCCGCCGTCCCTTTGTAACGATTCTTGCATTCTTCATACAAAGACTGGCGGAACTGTTCGTCGACTGATCGGCTCTATCGTTTTTTTTTCTTTTTTAAAACCTATGTACACTATGCGTATATGGAGATCTTTGCCTTTACGACCGAGCGTTTTTCATTCTTCACGAATTTTCGTTCCACATTCACGAATTTTCTCATTGTTTTTTCTTGCGTTTTTGGCTTTCACCTGCTGCGAAAGATATATTTCGTTTGGGACGAAGACGCGCGTTGTTCTCGTTCCGAGAGACGGCTGCGATGACAACGATATAATACGAGAAAACAATAGTCGTTACGTTCGTTTAACGCTAATATTAAAGAATATTACGAATACGTATGTATATATATATATATGTAAAGATGTATCGAAAAAAAATAATTTGTTACCCGTGATAAATGTTATTAGGTATACGAAAAAACGTACGCCAAAATGGAGCTCTCCAGTTCAGGGCTGAATTTTTTTTTCACTATTTGATTTATACGGGAAATTCGCTCTTTAAGTTTAAAATTGGATAACTAAACAACCAATGAATATTTCTCAAATTCGGTCGGAGATCTTCGAAGCTAATCCTTCCGGACTTAAGAAACTTTTTTCGCAACCGGAAACCATTATTTTTATACCGATTGCAGCTATTTGAAAAATACATGTATTTCCGTCGAATATGAGAAAAGGTCCTTTTCAAATAGCTGTGATTTTCATAAAAATCATCGTATCGAGATTATGGAAAAAGCTCCAAACGTATCTGAGGGAAATTAATTTGTTGTTGAATTATTAAAGTTTGGACGTAGAAAGCAAATTTTCCCCGCAAATTATGTGGCGTAAATAAAATTCATCGCTACCACTTAGACTTGAGTCAGACGGGTAAAATTTGAGCCGGATTTTTCTCATACCTAATAATATTGGTTGAAGGGATAAGAAATGATTTTTTGTTCGACCTACCCTAATATATATATTTATATGTATATGTATGTATGTATCTATGTATTAGTTGTTACAATTCTTATAATCGGAGATCTAAGTAAGACAGTGGTAGTTTAATATCACAATACGACTACTCAGGCCTCGCGCGAAATAGGGGGTTTGGGGAAAGAGGGCGAAGGGGGCACGTTGAATTTTCAAGATTCTCTCAATTCCGCATAATCTGTGTTCATTTCTTTTATCGTTCTTCTTTTTTTTTCATTCAATCGTCGCCTGACACAAATCACGATATACCTCAAATCAACTTCTCGAGCATTTTTTATTTTCTTTTGTTCTCGAGCTTGTCCCGAAAATGTGGACGCGTCTTTTCTTTTCATTGCATCCTCCGATGTTTTTCTTTGATTTCGAAATTGCTCGGCGTCGGGGAGAGAGAAGAAGAGAAAAAATGAAAACAATTTGGAAAATAGAATCTGTGAGAAGAATCGCGTCAGCGATTTATGTTTGCTGCCTTGACAGTCTCGACTCGTGGTTGGTAATTTTTTTTATGTTTGTTCTCTCCAGACTGTCGGGGCTAGTAATACAAGCATGCGTCGAAGCGAGCTCTCCTTCCTTTTTCTCCCTACAAATTTACATTTTTTTTTTGCACATTTCTGTTCGCTTTTTGCATTCTCGCGCTACGTTTCGATGATCGAATGATCCGACGAACGCGGAGAAATTGTACTGATTAATTCTACGTGGAATTCACACTTTGGTCTCGTCGGTTAACACATGCGCGTTTCAACGTAACAAATTGAAGTAGAATAACAAAAAAAAAACGATTTGGTCAGCAATAGTTTTTTTTTCTTCTTGTTCTCGAGATTCCTCGTCGTCAGTAACGCAGAGTGATAATCTTATCTAGATTACATAATGTCATCTAGATAATCACGGTAATATAGAATATTATCTAGATAATATTGATAATAGGATTTAATTATACAATCAATCCGAATAATTAATTATATGATTGTTTATTCGGACCATATTGATGATACGGTCTATTGAATCAATTATTTAGATAACGTTGTCTATTAATCGATAAAATTATCCATTGTGAAGAAATTGACGGTGAAGGATTGTATTATTTCTTCACTGTCCCCGTATGAAGCCAAGCCCCAAAATTCGACAATTCAACAATTACTCTTGCGATTTACGAAGAAAAAACTCTACATCGCTGAAATTCCATAACACTCTCAGTCTATTGTCAAAATACATTGTTGGCGCGCAAGCATAGCGTCGATTATTGAGCTCCCCCTCGCCCGTCTCGCGACGTTTTTTTTTCTACTTTCGGTTTTTATTTTTCTCATCCATTGCTGTGACGAGAAAGAATGAAGCAAAAATAGGGAAAAAAAGAAACACAGAGTTCGATATTTTCGACGCTGGAGCAATTCGCTTTGTCTTTTTTTTCTTTTCTTTTCTCTCGCTCGTCTCCTCCTTCCTTTCGCCTCGTCCAAAACATTCGGCCTCGATCGGAAGCCTTTTTTTCCATCATCGATCGCGTTTATTGTCGTGTCGCCGGAGTATTTCGGTCCTGCGAAATCGGAGCGAAGTACGTTTCTCGACGAGATCGGTTTTGTCGCGGGTTCGAGAAGATTCACGTACCGGTTTTTTTTTCTTTTTCTTTAAAAAAAAAAAAAACAATTCCGAGAGCTATCGCACTTTGACAGAATTTTCACGAATTCTCGCTCTCTCTCTTTGTGTTGCTCGCTGCGAAGAACTCCACTTGGTCGCAAAAATCCGTGCCTCTTATAATTTGGCTCTTCTCGCGTGTTTTTATTTTTTTTTTTTGGTGGAAAAGTGCGAAATGGAGAAGAGAAATGTGCGACGGCGTTTTTGTTCGTTTGTTTTTTTTTTGGCCGAGGAGTGTATTCGAAACGCGTTAAACGTTGCGTGTACGACGAACGTTGAAATTGTTCAAAAGTGGCTAACGGAAATTCTGCTTCACAATATGGCTGGTAAAAAAGTGCCGGAATCGTCGAGATTCGGATCGAGACTAGCGACAATGTCACCGGTCGAGGCATGCCTCGATGCGGCCGGTTGTGTGCCACTTGCCAACGCATGACTGCTCGCGCTACCGTTCAATTTTCCCTTCACCACGAGGCTACCACCACCGTCCGGATTCACGATGGTGGTTATCTTCGAGACGCACTTCCTGCCCCGATAAAGCCTGTACACGGAGTACTGTTGTTGCGGATCCTCCATCGTTGTAGCCCGCAAACGTGGCGCCCCCACGTTCACGCTCTGTTGTTGACCGACGTTTTGCGTCGTCTCGACCACGCTGCTGCTCATCGAGGAACCGACCACCGAAGAGCTCATCGACGAAGAGCTCGAGAGATGCGTTGTCGACGACGATGTGGACGATGACGACGAGTTCAACCACTCGTGACGCATCGCCTCGTCCGGCTTCATTCGCTTCTTCGCGTCCCATCTGACGGCGGACAAAAAACAGACGATTAATGCAATCGTTGGGGGACGTTTTTATGGACGTTACACTGCGCATTGCTCGTTTGCTGATTTTTTTTTGCCAAATGGATTACCAGTTCACGAATATGTCGATTAGAAAGTGATTCGTAAGGTCAAAACTTTCGGAACAAATTATTGAACAGGTACAAATTTTTCCTTTACTTCATTGACGGGTAGAATACTGAACGTACTCGAGTGTATTGCAAAAGAAATTGACGTGTTGAATCTTCCCAATTGGGTTATCTGAGATCGAATTAGAATATTGAAGTGCAATTGAATTTTGGTGCAACGTAAATTGAAACATTGCAATTTCAATGTTATTTTATTAAAAAACGAGTTTGACGATTTTCCAATTATTTTCACGTGGAATTAATTGGAAAATCGACATTTTCTAATGAATATATTGAATTGATTCTAGAATAATTCATGAATAAAACGTTTGGAGTCAAAATGTTTTCGACCATTGAGAAAAGGAAGGATTGCACTTACTCGAGACATCTGCTAACGAAATCGACGAAGAGGGTGTCATTCGATCGTAGAGCTATAGCGACGTTCTTGTTGCCAGGTCGTCTTCTTCTGCCTTTGCTGTTTGTTATACAGCGCGGAACTCCCTTGGAGTCTGTCGAGTCGGAACGAAAAAAAAAAAATAGTTTTCGATCACGCTAATTGATAATTGAATTTATTCCTCGCTAGTTACAGCAATGTCGATATAATCGCCGGAATAAAGAAATAATCGATTGCGAGTTGGAAATTGTTTCCGGAATTTTTTTCAGCTGTTTTTTTTCACCCCTTGCTTTTTGATTTGTGATTAACTCAGCCGAGAGCTCATTTTCTAACCTCTCTCAATTAAAGTTTCGTATGACTGATGGATAATTTTTTGTTAGAAAAGCGAATATTCAAGAGATGTAGGGCCTTCCTTTAGTTGTCATACGTCGACTGTCAAATTTTCAACTTTTTCGATCCAGCTGGTTTTGACAAAAACACCAAAAATTTGTTGGGAATTTTTTTTCCGGTGTAATCGTTCGTTAGTTGACCTTAAGGTATTCCTTTCATGGAGAGCCGAATTTTGTGGGCGCATAAACAGAACCCTCTTTCGAATCATTAGTAAATTGCAGTGGCGGTTAATCAAAATAATTTACAATGAATTATTATACCTAACAAACAACTGGAATAAAAAAATTTCTCTTAAATTTTGTAGATTGAGACGTTTTTACATTTTCTCTGAAAAGTCGCGGTTACGAAAATTCTTCTTCTAGTCACATTTTTCGAAGTTTTATCATTAATGATTTCTTTAAACATTCGTCGAGCTCCTGCTTTTATTGTCTTTACGGAATCTTTCGATTTTTTTTATATACATTGAGCAGTTTATATCAGACAACTAGAGTTATTTTGTCTGTAAATGATTAGGTAGAAATGTGGCCAGCATGTCATCTCCATCAAGTGCCGTATATTTATACGGCACTTATAAAGTCGTAATTTTTTGTTAACATTTCGGTAACTTGACTTGAAATTTTACCACTTTTATTCTTACTTCATTGTAGATGAAAATCACTTAATCGGTAAATATTCCATTTCGTAAAGGAATATCTTAAGGATCTAAACGAAATGGGATGAAAGTGGCGTTTTCGCATGGCCTTTCATTTAGCAGTTATTGATTGCGAGTTACAAATGAGAAAAGAAGCAAAGAAAAACTTTTCCGAAGGGTATTTTTGTTTCTCATTGATGGACAAACATTGACGAGGGCGTGATAAAAATTGAAACTGACCGAAGAAAAGCCTGCGGCGTGATGCGTGATTGATGAGATTCTCTGGCGGTAATCCCAAAACTTCCATGATACACGCGAGTTGTTCGACCTCGTTTTCGCCCGGAAATAGAGGATATCCCGTGTGTAATTCAGCAAGAATGCAACCCAAACTCCACATGTCGATCGGCGTTCCGTAAGGAAGACCGAGTATTACCTCGGGACTCCGATAGAATCTAGATTGTATGTAAGTGTATACACGCTGATGACTGTAGCACGAGGAACCAAAATCTATCACTTTTATTGAGCTGCTACCGCGTTGCTTGAGAAGAACGTTTTCCTGTTGCGAAAAAAAACAAACGAACAAAAAGAAAACACATACCATTATTGATGAATGTCTTCAAGATAACAATTAAATGCACAATTAATTTAATTGGCTCAAATTTGCTTCGGAATTCACGTTAACGAAATAAAATATTTCGGATCCATTGGACATTTTTTTTTTGATGAAGGTAAAGTTCGCGGAAGGTCACAAAAAAAAGTCTCGGGTAATCATAATTCTCAATTTTCGCTGTGTCAAGTGTACGCGATTGCCATAATGAGGGATGAAAGAGATGACTTTACCTCGCAATTTGAAACTCTACGATGCGAAACTTCAGTTCCATAGCGTTCATAATAAATGCAACGCGTAGTATGCGTCGAGATGAAAGCGACTGGCGGAGGGGAAAAAAAATGCCATTCTGGCGACTGGCGTGTTTCTATAGATAGGGTGTCCCAAAAGTCACGTCAGACTTTTACAGGGGAGATAGATCGCAGAATTCTAGTGAGAAAAGTCCTTAGCCATTTTGTTCTCCTACATAACGCTGCTCAGATATTAATTAATCAGTGATAGACAATCCAATGCGCGGGCAAAATGAGGCGTGGTGAGAAGCGCGGAGCGGGAGATCGGCAGCGCCACCGGATTGGTTATCTTTAATGAATTAATATCTAAGCAATAGAGCATCGGAGACGAAAAACGATAAGGACTTTTCGCCTTAGAATTTCGGGGCCTACCTACAGTAAGAGTATAGAAAATCTTGAGTGACTTTTGCGACACCGTGTATATAAGCGTTCCAGGGTGTCTGCACAAAAAATAAAACCTATATAATAAGCGCATGTACTTCGTATCGTGCGCATGAGAGTATGATCAAATTCGTTTCGCACATCGGACACGCGTGTAAAACTCACGCAACTTGGTGTTCGGAATCGTACTTTTTTTTTCGTCCTTTCCGAGCAAGAAAGAAAACGCTTTGGAGCGTGAAAGTACGTGTCAATAAAGCGATATTCATACTCCATATTCGCTTTACACAGTGATTCATTGTATACGATTGTTTTGCACATATATTTGCTGTTTTTTTCCAAGAAATTGCGTTATCAAGATTCTTACGATAAAGCGCTTTCCAACTTTGCTTTTTCCACTCGAGACGCGGCTCGACGATAAGTAGTAGGGTCTTGATCGAGAATATCTTTGTAGTGAAGTCTACGACCTTTAACGCTACAATATTTTCAGGAGAAAAAATCAAGAATTGTGTATGCTTACCGGTTTTAAATCACAATGGATTATGTTCTCCCGATGCAAAAGCCTTAGACATTGTATCAGAGAATTGGCGAATCTGCGAATGAGACTTATACTGAATCCCTGATAGTTGTTTTTCTTGATCAACTCGTAGAGATTGAGACTGGGAACAGAATGAAGAAATTGTTACACGTTATTATTTTTTTTCGTCAATTTGCCAATGTAGCAGAACGATATTTAATATTTCTTCAAGCTAATTGAGTCTTCATATGGATTTTTCGTTCGATCGTTTTTTTTTTTTGTCAAATGCCTCACCTCATGAGTTCGAAACTGATGCACAAGTGATTCCTGAAGTAAAAGTACTCGAGCATGTGTATAACGTTGTGCGAAGATTTAGCATCGAGATCTTTCTTCCTGAGATGCTCCAAGATTTTCACTTCGATGAGAGCTTGATGATGGAATCGCTTTTTGTTTCTGAGAAACGAGAGGAGCGTCAAAGATGTTCGATTCTTCATTATTACGCGGTGTTACGTTATTGGTGAATCAATAAGAAAGGATATTTCAACGTACACGCTGAGCTTGTTTTTTTTTGCGTAACTTGGTATATAAAGGGTGTCCCAAAAGAGATGCCACAGATCTTCAAAGGGTAGATGCTTCGCGATATTCCGAGGAGAAAGGTCCTCCTTTATTTTTTTCCTCGGATATACTGTTGCTCAATTATTAATTCATTAACGCGTAGCTAATTCGGTATGTCGGTTGCCTCCCCCACTACGTTAAAAACTCGTACAATGCGACGAAGAGGGCGGGGCTAATATTGCACGCTCGCCACGCCCTCTCACCTCAACACGTTTTATGTCGTTCGCGGATTGGCTATTATAAATTGCTCGATATTTAAGCAACGGGGCTTCGGAGAGAGAAGTCGAGAGAAACTTTCAACTTCAGAATTTCGCGTTCTACATAGCCTCCAAAAGGTCTGCTGCGGCTTTTCGGACACCCTGTTTACGATGGCTATTACAATGACATAAAATGCCGTTGAAAATCGATTAGCTACAAAGTCTACCGATATTTCGTAGATTGTATCGCTGAATTATCCTCACTTATCGCGCTCGCGACGTGACGTTCAGTGCTTCTGCGTACCTGATTATTTTGATGGCGATGTGCTGTCCCGTTTTGTGATCGAGGGCTCTAATGACTTGACCGAAGCTTCCTTTTCCTATTACCTCCAATATTTCGTATCTAAAATAGCGAGTTTTTTTTTTTAGCGTAACGCAAGAAATATTGAAAATTCCTCGAATTTCGTCGGAAAAACTTGAATTTTGTCGCAATCCTTAGATTATATCTCATACGATAAGAGTCGAAATGACAAGATCAATTAAATTGGTAGATCGCGTGGTGAATTTTTGTTTCCGATTCTCTAAAAAAAAAAAAATCGGAAAATCTCTCGGTTAATCGTAAGCCTTTGATTACCTGTAAGAGATGTGATCGTGGGGTATCTTGTAGTAACTTCCGGTATCGTCGTCGTAGCCGCTGTTCTCAGACAATTCCTCGCCGTATATTTTGCGCGCTGACAAACCCAAGTACCAGATCTCCGAGTACTTGGCGATCTCGGTACGTTCGTACTCGGTCAAACGGGAGCCATAATACTTAGTCGCCTCCTGCGGTGTCATGGGCAATCTACGACCTGTTTGGCAGTGATGGCATCAAATTAATTAATCGTAATATATACTCTGCACGAGCGAGTGACACCCAAACGTTCTTCCAACTATCAACGTTCTCTACACGATATAGCTTTTGGAAATTTTCTCAGCCATTTTTTCACCAATTGCAATGGCTTAAGTACCAAAATGTGTGCTTTTACAAGGGGTCTAATTTTGACCAGAACTTAAGTTGCATGACATTTAAGAATTTTTTAAGGCAAGGAATAGAGATTTTTTCATGATTTTAGTATGCCTTTCTAGTATAAAAGTATAGTTTATAATTCTTTAATGCGACTAATTTTCTAAATTTATATATTTATATTCTGCTCTTTAAAACAGATGTGTGATGTATGCCAATAAAAAGTATACGAAATAAACGAAAAGTCACCAAACTGTACAATTCCATGTGTACTAAAGAACAAGTGAGACAAATATCATTTCAAGTTTGCTGTAAAGAAATATATTTTGGGAACATCTGGAAAAATATTACATACATTTAGGAACTTTGTGTAATATCATCTAGTCGCTTTACACGAATAACAAAACAAAACTAATATGTTGAGATAACGAATCATTTTTTTTTCTACTACCTCTTTTGCTAATACCGTAGATTGTCACTAACCCGCGAAAATTGGAAATTATTTTGGACAAATTCATACGAAAATCGGCAATGATAATGAGCGCTGCAGAGATCTTAAAGGAATAGGTAGACTGGTAATTTTTCATGACATGTAACTTTTCGTGACTTTTTAGGTCGGTAGACACCCTGTTTTAACGTGGCTAGGTCGAGTAACTCTTCGATTTGCGATTAACTCAACCGGAAGGGATTTTCGAACGCAATTGCGCTTTCGCGTGGAAAATTCAGCGCTCCCAGAAACGATATAAGCAAAGTAAAAAAAAAACGCAAAAGCGAAACTTATATCACAAAATGAACTTAAATGAAATAAACTTAGGATTAAATCTACGAAGGGCCATATGTTACCATATGTTTTTTGTTTAGCTCACCGTACGCATCGACGTGCAGATTCGTGTTGAGTGGATCGTGGATGGGCAAGTTGTGAATATTGTTGGTGGTCAAGTGATTCGCATTGTTGTTATCGGCGCTGTCGACACGCGATGCTTTGCTACCCCCGAGAGACGGCAATTTCTGCAACAAAAAGGAGAAAGGAAAAGAAAAATTAAATACGATTTCAAAGTC
Source organism: Ophion ventricosus (assembly GCA_963932345.1). Taxonomy (NCBI): domain Eukaryota; kingdom Metazoa; phylum Arthropoda; class Insecta; order Hymenoptera; family Ichneumonidae; genus Ophion; species Ophion ventricosus. The sequence goes on from OZ010717.1 coordinate 23,913,932, forward strand.
TCGCCGTAACGGCAGACGCGACACAAAAGAAAAGTCTCCCCAAGCGCGACGAGATTTTATCCAAGTTCGCGATCTTCTAGCCTATTGCGGGGGGAATTATCCGAGTTCTTGAGCCCGAGCGTTTTTTTGTCGTAAAAAAACATGCGTCGTACATTGGATCCTTATCCCAAATCAAACAAAAGGATATCAGTAGACGCCGAAAAAACGGGAGATCGTATGTAAATTTCATTTTATCGACGGTAAAAAAACGTTCGCCTCGTACAAAAAGTGAATTTCGGAGAATCCATAAAACAGAAAATAACGACAGATACATCGGGAAAAATTGATATGTTCGAATGGAAAAAGAAAAATCATTCGAATTTCGTAAAAAATTCTGGAGCACGAAGAACTCGGATATTAGAGTTCGAACAGCATTTCTCCAACTTTGGCAATTGAGAACGTATGCAGCATACTCGGGTGTCTAACGACGAAAAGTAAAGGGTATTTCACAATGACCTGATATTTAAATTTATTAATAAAACGTATTATATATTTGAAAAGTATGAACATTTTTATTTTAATACAAGGTACAAACATGAAGGTTATGTGTGGAACACAATATCCGATAAATGGCCGCCTCGTTCCTGTTTGGAAAACGTTCACTTTTTTGACGAAATTTTTTTAATTTCATTAAGGCGGGCAACCACTTTAGATGCTTCAAAAAATCAATTTTTTTAAATTTCATAAATCGTTAGCAAAATATCTTAAGAATACATCCTGAAAATTTCAAAATGATATTCGGATTCTTTCTAACGGTACGTATATAAATGATAAAGACTCTCCGCTCGACTTCCATGCCCGCACAGGTATCCACGAGCGCTCAGTTAGGTTGTTTGTTTGGGTTTTCATAATCCAAATTTGGGTTTTCATAACCCAAACAAACCCAAACTCGATCGTTTGGCGATTAGCTCCAAAACATCTCCATTCTGGGTACAAAATAATCGAGGTAGCGGCATTTCTTGCTGCTATTTTATTCAATGAAGGAAATTCAGCCCTACTCATGGTTATGAATGAACTACAAGTCGTAGTTGGCAGGCAGAGCTACAGATATGCCGAGCAAATGGATCAGATGCGCGTGGCTCGGCAAAATAGAAAAAGTTTATTAGAGACAAAAGAAGCTCGAAAAGCTCGTAAAGAGGAAATGCAAGCTTCAAATGAGTTGCATGAGGAAGAGGAAGGACTGCCATATGGTGGTGGAATCGCTGATTAATCGGTAAGATACTTTATCATTTGATTAAACACATTTGACTTTGAGTTTTTCGTTTGTGAAACTTTAAACGTGTTTTTCTCGAAACGACATTTTTCCAATTTTCGGGAATCATAACTTAAAAACTAATTGATGGTTCATCTTCAAGTTTGGAACACGTTTATATAATATAATTTATTAAAACACAAACCTAAATTTGGAAAGATTAGATTGTTTAAAACATATTTATTATTGCAAATTCCGGGAAAAAAATGGTAAAAATCTATAATTTTTTTTAAACAAGTTCCAACATTCAATTCTCGATTTTTTTTTTCAAAATTAAGGTTCATCTTCTTAAAAAAACATCTCAAGAATGTATAAAAATTTGTTGGACTATTTCAGATGCGAATTGCGAGCTGCACAATTCCCGCAAATCGACAACGACGATGAGGACACGCCAAGGGACACATCGGATTACACCTTAATTAATGCATGAAATAACATGAAAAAATTACCAGAGATGTATGAAAATATGAATAATTTATTGTCAGAGTTGCGGAAATTTCCGTTTTTTTTTCACAATAAAAAAAATTATCTAATTTTCGGTCTCCTAAAGTGGTTGTCCGCCTTAATGATGCGTCCAATTGCTTACTTGAGCTCCGGGAATGGCCTGTGGATCATTGGGCATATACTTTTCCTTTCAGAAAACTTCAAATAAAGAAGTCCAACGGCGTCAAATCGCGCGATCTTGGTGGCTCACATTGCCGCGGCGCGAAATAACACAACCATGAAACCACCTGCAATAACTGCATTGTTTCACAGTGAATTTTCACAATTACTATGCGTTGCTCGATCGTGTAATTCTCCATGACTAAACCTCAATACTTCCTGATGCCAGTTGTCAAAGATTAGTATTCTATTTTCGGCACAAAAAAAAATGGCGCGCAATTTAAAATGTCAGGTCATTTTGAGACACCCTTTACTTTCGCGCTAATGCGAGCCGGACTCCCTCGTCCAAATACTCTGTCTTGATTCTCTTATTTTTCTCACTCTCTTTTTTTTCTCTCCGTCTCTCGCGCGATCTCTCTATCTTTATTACTGTGCCGAAAAGAGACAGCCCTCTTCACGTATGCCCCGTATACGGTGCCCTCGGCTTCCAGAGGCTTTCGATTACGAACTTTTCCATTACAAGCTGGAGAACAGAGGTGGGTTGTGAGATCTGGGTGAAAATGGAGCAGGCGTGGATGATCGGCAGGTTACGATTCCTTGGGTCACACAGAGATAAAGCGAGAGAGGGGGGGGGGGGGAGTGTACACTCGCGGTTAGACTTACACACGTGTCCTTCGCGAAGATGTATCGACCCTGAGGGAAAAACCCCTTGCTTTCCTTGCTGAGGCTCTCTCTCTCTCTCTCTCTCTCTCTCTCTCTCTCTCTCTCTCTCTCTCTCTCTCTCTCTCTCTCTCTCGCTCGCTCTCTCTCCTACAAGAATTCGTCGGAATTATTTGCGACCGAGTGCCAGAAACACACCCGCGACAGAGAGGATTTTTACCCACTCGACCCAAAAAAAACTCGAGAGAATCGCTCATTTTTCACACGTCATTCGCTCGTCGCGATCTCCAGGTCCCAACGCGCGCGCAACATTGCTAGAATTTCATTTGGTCTTCCTGTCAAGCGTCAAGCTCTAATTCGACATATCTAGAATTTCATTTGGCATCTCTATCAACGCGCTTAATCGGGAGACCCGTGAAATTACGTTGCAAGCTAACTCTAGCCAAAAGCCACGCTCATTATTATTTAATTATTTACGAAGAAGCTCATTCGATGGTGGCTCGTGAGCGAGAATTTATTGATACACGAGAAATGCGGTTGTGATGCATAGGTAATTACAAATTGGATTGGAATGTATGATTGCAAATATATATTGCCGTTGGAAATAGTGTTTGTACTTCGATGGGTGCCGCTCAGCCGATCAACGGTTTTATATCGGAAGAGTCACTGTGGACAACACTCTGGGGGTCTCTCGGGAAATACCCAACGTGACAAGTGTGGGATAAAACGTCGCAGGGATGGAAGCCTTGCGCTTCCATCCCTGCGACGTTTGGGTTTGTTTGGACGTATACTAAAGAACTACGTGAAAAGAAGAATTTCGTCGTTCAAACGAAATTTAATTTCTTCCGCTTGATGGTTTCTCCATCAACGAGATTACATTCGTTTTTTACGATAATCGAATAATTTTTAAAATTCGTATCGATTGATTCCGAATAATCGATTAAATAAAAATTTGGAAAACTCATTTTATCAAATTGTCATTGCCATTGTTGAATGAGTGCGAAAACATTTGATTTTCGTATCGCAATATTGGATACATCGTACTTTGCAACGAATAAATCGATCCAAGGAAAGTTGCGATAACGTTTCACCGGATATATATATATATATATATATATATAGACTGTAAAATGTTATTCGATAAAATTCAAATAAATTATTTTTTTTCTCCCGCTATTCGCCCATTTGTACCCTCGTTGTTGTCATCCACACAATAAATTTCTTATCGACGCTGTCAATTACATTGAATTCTTCATCGTAATAATTTATGGAATCTGCGATGCCGAACGAACGAACGCGAGGAACTTTTCGTGGAGCAATATCATCGATGAATTCATATGTCAAGATAGTGCAATAGTACAATAAAGGAGAGGAGGAACGAATAACTGACTGTGAGAGAAAGGGGCCGAATAAAAAAAAAGAGAAAAAAAATGATCAATCTATAGAAATTGGCAGACTCTATTGTGTGCGCTATACACTATAAACATTACGTACACCAGACATATGTACGCCACATACCAAGGCGTATTATCAAGACTGTATTAATAAAAAAAGTCGCTCGGGTGAATAAACCAAGCACAGCTGACGACGAAGAGAGAGAGGGCAGGACAGAGACTTGCGAGAGAGTCTGAATTGAAATTGAAAGCAATCGCGAACATTTGCATTTAACGTTTGCATATATATATATATTTATTTATTGCAGACGGTGACAAGGATGCCTTTGTGTCGTGCTCTATTTCAGTTACGAAATTTAACCACAATGACCCAATGAAAATGCCTTAAAATCTGAGTTTAAATTGACAAAGACGAACAATCGCACAAAAAGCCAAATTGTCGAATAATCCAGTTAATCCATTTATATTCGAATTTGAATAATTCATTATTCGAATTCGTAATGTCTTTACAAGTGGATATGCAATTTCAAAGAAATCCTCGCTACTTATTTCGTATTCGTCACAGAATTGGCGATTAATTGGCCAATAAAGAATTGGCGATAAAAAATGATAGAACAATAATACATGAATTAGTTTAGATTTTTTAACTAAATAATTTAGTAGTTATAAACATATGAATTTAATACTGTCGCTTGTGGGAAAAGAGCTTCTGCAGACGTTAATGGTTGCAAAACAAATGGAACTAAATCGCCGTAAATTCTGAATATATTATATCATCAAGATTTGGGATCAAGCGATTGATTATGCTAAGTTTTGAATAAATCGACTGAGTAATTGTCGAGAAATTAATTAAAGTAATGAGGAGTATCGTCTTTTTTAACCATGAATTAATAGCAATAATTGAAAAACTCAATTTATATTGAGTTTTCGGGTAATTATTGATAATAATAATAAGATGATCTGAACGTATTAATTAAATTTAAAAATTGAGAATTTTTTTGGTGAACGGTTGAGACAGATGTACAGTCACTGACAAAACCTCAGTCAAGCACACGCCAATATCGTCGGATTCGACTTCAATTATTATTAAAAGTGAAAAATTAACATTTCTAAGTATTAATTTATTATTAAATTAGCTATTTGTAAGGCTAAACATGTACGACACGATCTAGACTTGTAAATGCACCGTTCGCCAATTTTAGACTAACTTTTTTCCCGATATTCCATCCAGAAATACCTTAAACCGGAATAAATTAATCCGTTACTTTTGAACTTAAAATAGACAACGAATACACGTTGAAGAATACATTTTAGTTTCCTTTTAGAATTCAACAAAAAGGAAACGATTCGTTGAACGCAATGGAAAATGTTGTCATTGGGCGACAAAAGCACGGATCGGTGAATGGAAAAGTGACCCAATATAATATTCAATTCAAGTGCGTAATTTAAAAATAAAAGCGTTTATTTATTTTGTAATACTCGTCATTTTGTTAAAGTACAAGGAGGATCGGTATGAAGTATTAAACGATACCACAAGTGCGGTTGATGAAATTCCATGTTGAAAGCATGTTACACAGTGACCAAGCAGTTACTTCTCTCTCTCTCTCTCTCGTGGCAACACGAGACTTGATGTATTATAGAAACGCAATTATTCCTCAACACGGAGAGTAATGCGGTTTGCCTTGTGGATCATCGCGGTACACACTTCTGTATAATGAATAACTATACGTACTGTTCCTGTCGCATTGCACCTTTCTAATGCAACTGGCACGTATATATGCTCTACGTAGGTGTAAAGTTTTTCTGCACGGTGGTACACAGTGTCAGTACCGAAGGTTTATTATTAGCGTCTCGTAAATTCCACGACAAATTGACCACTATCGATTTCTAACAATTTTTCGTTCAACCAGTCCAGTAAAGTACACAAATGAAATTTGAACTTAAATCGAATGAACAGCGAATATTAAATAAAAATATTAAATTAAATTATTAAATGAAAATTATAAATCATTAAATTACATTAAATAAAAATAAAAATAAAAAAGGAATTATAAAATAAGACTACTTTTAACAATATTGAATATCCAATTCTTACGATCGATTTTTTTTTATTTGCCGAATATTCATTGATATTTTTAGAAACTTGTGCGAGAGGAGACGGTAGTAAAAGTGTAACGAATGACTGAAATCTAATATTCTGGTCTTTGAGCAATTGTTATTGCACTTTAATGTTATAAAGCAAACGGAGGAACATTCGAAGTGTTATAAATATAATTGTATATTCAGACGTTAAATTCGTTTTATTAAATTTAATATTTGATTTTAATGTTTTGTTTTATATAAATCGTTTCGAATCTTGAACGAAATAATTTTTTTCAATCGCGAAATTGATCGAGGAATAAAAGACAATTTATTCGTGCCAGTCGATTTTCTTCGGAGCATAAAAGGAAAAAATGATTGATCGATAAAGAGTACTGGGATTCATGACTGATGGAGCAGGCACGAGATGACTCGCTTCGCATGTACGAATATAGTATGCATTGGCCTTTTCTCTCTCGCCTACTTTGCACGCCATCTAAATACCGTACGCACCGAGTACACCCACTTGAACTGTTCTGTAAAGCGTTACGGCGTTATAGATATGTGGGCGTAGTCGTTGATGTCGTCCCTTACGTGCGAAAGGATCGTGTACCATCGTCGTCGACTTTGACGTCGAGTTTATTACAGGGGGAGAACAGTAGCTCGCCAGGCTCTCCGACTTATTGTTCATGAACATACAACAGAGCTTTGTGCAACCGATACATTGTTTTACACGATGCACAGGTCATAATGTCGCATGTTCGGATCACGTTAGACACCAAGACCCTTTGAAAAAAAAAAAAAACTTGGCGATATGACGTGTGTAAATTGAGTAATGAGACTGGAAACGTAGCGTTCGATCTGGCAAAACTTGGGACGCGGGACTTGGAGGGGTGGCAGATGAACATGTGATACGCCTTCAGTACGAGTTTGAACTCGCTCGAGTTATTTGGTTGTTCGTAGCGGTTTTTTTTTGTCGTGAAACAGTTTTTTCTTGGGCATTCTAAAAATGAGTGACATCAATTTCGAGCTATGCTGCGCTATCAGGTTTTGCTTCAGACTTGGGCACAGTGCAAAGGACAATTTTGCACAACTTTAGCAAGTTAGCAATTTTGCACAAGGGGTAAAAAAAGTAGTTTTTTTACCTCTCAAATAATACCTCAAACACTTCTTTGCATTTTTTTTGTCCAAGATCCAAAACTTTTTGTATCGATCGAAGATTCGTAAAAGGTTTACCCAGCTTATTTTTTCATTGATTAATGTACGACCAAAGAAGACCAATAGAATCTTGTCAGGGAAGGCTTTCAGCAAAGATAACTTCTCAATTGATTGAGTTTGTTTGGGTTTCCCCACTGTTGGCAGTGAAACTATATTAGGAGAAATTTTCCCAAAGTGTAGACTAGTCGTAAACATTTCCTTGCATATTATGGCTCGGTGATTTGTTTTTCCGCATTTTTTTTTCATTCCGTTGTCTTTTTACGACAAATGTAAATCTCCGGATATTGGCACAAGAGCAACAATAATACCTGCTAGAATTTTATAATATTCTATTAATATGAAAACTCCAGTGGTTGGCCGCAGTCTTTAAATATTCTATTCTTCTACTAACGATCGCTGCGAAGAAATTCTTCTGTAATTATTCGAACGGAGTCGTGGAGAATGCGAGGCGTTGATTAATTTCCATATCAAACTTTCCTCTGCCTGGACTTTTCACTAGAAACGCGCTAGGATTCCCGACTACCTATTCGACTATTTTTTTCGGCTAGGGCGGTCTTCGAAACGAGCTACAGATGAGTATGCTTGGATTTTTATAAAGATGAATTATACACACACACACACACATATATATATATAGTACAATATTTCATCAAAACGCTCACCTTTCTCGCGGGCCTTTAACATAAATGTATTAAAATATTGGATGCACGCCCTGAAAGCCCGTCACGTTTGTACAGCGCATCAACTGACAACTTTTGAATAGTTTCGCTCTCATTGGCTCACTCTCCGGTGAAATTATGCTGGTATCTCGATCTTTTTTGTGTGTTCAGGTAGACCCGCACGAGAATTCGAGCCGAACACATCACTCACGTCAATAGGTCGTTAAAGAGCGAAACGCAAAAAAAAAAAGAACAAAGAGACTTTGAAACCGTCCTATAATTGGCTGCCGTGCGGGTATGGAGTCAATATTTCAAAGCCAACAGAATTATAGGCTCTACGCGACCGAGAGATCGTGCATTTTTTTCTCCTCATTGTCAAAATTGACAGCAGCGTTCATGGGGGTTCATTGTGAAGTTCGAGTTCGCTTCAAATCAAAGATAATTCTTCGACATTTCGGCTCTGTGAGAGTCATTGGAAATTTTCACGAAAATCACGTTTACAATACCCCCCGGAGTGACATCCGAAATTTGAATGTTAAATGGCGTGACGTTGCATCACGATGTGAACACAGTATATTCGTTCGTTTGAAATGGAAGCTTTGATTCGATATTTTAGATTTCTCTGTACGCGCTAGACAGTCGAATTAAATTGGGAAAAATCGGAGAGAAAACTTCAGTAGTATACGAACGTAAGTTTTTTTTTGTTCTCGAGTTTGGAACTTTTTCGTCTATTGGGCGGGCACGGCCGTGTCGTAAAGTTGAAGGAGGCACGAAAAAAAAGTAAGTCAATTGATGATCAAATAATCGTAAATATAAAAATGAGAGTGTCGTGCTTTAGCGGTGATCTCATTTTTGAGAACACGATTATTTGATTAACCGATTATTTACTTGCCGAGTGAAGGCTTATCGGAAATTCGAGGATATGACACTAAAAAAATGTGTGTTAATTACGGATCAAATAATCGAATTTTTTTTTAAATGGGGGCGCGGCTTTTTCTTTCAACGGAGACCTCAATTTTGAGAATCCGATTATTTGATTAGTTAATTATTTATTTGCCGAGTACAGGTTTAGGGAAAAGTTGAGTACCGTACTAAAACAAAAGTGTGTTAAATACTAATCAAATAATCGTATTCGTAAAAATGAGGGCGCCGTTTTCCAACGAAGCCCTCACTTTTAAGAATACGATTATTCGATTAGCCGATTCTTTATTTGCCGAGTACAGGCTTATCAGAAAGTTGAGGACTACGCTGAGAATGGTGTGTTTATTGTTAATAAAATAATTCGGTTGATAATTAACCGATTTTATTACCGGCTCGTAAATTGATTATTAATTAACACATTTTTTTCACTGACGTTCGAAACTTTCTCCCAAGTTCTTACTTGTAATTTTCTTTTCACAGAACTGCATTACTGTATTTTTCGAGTCTTTTTGGACTCGAAATTATCGAAATTCGATCACCCGATCAATTTTTCTCGCGCATTTCATACTTTTTATAATCTTTCCCCAAATTTCTTAGGTTTGCTTGAACTGACGGTGTATACTTCGAAGTTCCGTTTTATTCGCGTACACGCAGCTCCATTAGGTCAGTAGCAAGGCTCTTCCGATGAGCTGGCGAATAATCGTGCCTCGTATTCCCATAATTACGGGAATACGGTTGGATCTCTCCAATTGTGATCCGTGCGAACGGCATTCAGGGAGATAATTTCTTCGACGTGCAATTCCGCTTTCAGAAGTGTATACACAATTAACGCACGCGATAGAACGCGTGAACTTTTTTGTTGTCCATTTGGACGGGAGACAAATTCTTATGCACATGACTTTGTTGTCAGAGTCGGTGCCGAAGTTGAGTTGAGAAATTTATCAATTTTATATTTCATTTTAAACGTCGAAAACTTATGAACTGGTTCTTAAAACAAATAATTGTTCAACAAATAATCAATTGAAGAGAAGAATCTTCGTGGAAAATCAAACAATTAATTGTTGCTGAATATTTATGAATTTTTCATGATTTTCTTTCCCTACTTTGAAATTCCTTTTCTTTTTTCTTCCTTTCCTATGGAAACTTGAAAATGATATGGATGGTTCCCTTAAAAAAACAAAAAATACACGACGGTTTATCCATTTTTATAACTCAAAAAAAATTTACGAAGAATATTGTGAAAAGTCATAAGTATGAAGATGAAATGAAACTTTTAGCTCCGAGTGTACGTGTGATTATTCTTAAAGTGGAATTTCTCGGTTAATCATTCGTGGTCACCCTGGGTAGAATCGATCCGTCGATCAGTTTTTGGCGTAAATATATAATAGTTCCCGGCTTCGAAAGGGACTGTATTCACCATTTAATCTGGAGTTTCAAGTATTTTCATACCATAAAATTTACCCTCTTCACATGTCGGAATAAATACCTTTTTTGGAACGCGCACTATGCTACTATTTTTTTCCCCAAAAGTAGCATATCTAAGGAGTATCACGTCCAAATTTTAGGTAAAAATGTTGAAAATTCACAGAACTATGATTTTTTTTAGCGAAAAAGTGTCTTTTTTGCGTTTTCACCTCTTTATGAATTTTTTTCAACATGTCGCCATCTTATTTCTTATAAATAAATTTTTCGTACATCATCTAGAAAGTTCAAGGCATGCTCCATAATTTTTTGAACCACTTCGGACGGATAGTTTGGTCACAATACTTTTTTGAAAACTGACTAGGTAGAACCGACCCACGTGTGACCACTGCGATTGACTTTGAATGTGCGACCACGAACGGTTAAGCGAAGGGACGCGATGAAACTACAAGTTTCAACTATCCAACTTTAGTGAAAGAAACCTTCGTAAAATAATTTCCCAACCACCAAAATAGCAAAGCTCTCGAAATTTCACTATTAAAAAACGTAAAACCGATAAAAAAAAAGGCGAAAGACCGCATTCTCCGTGCGAGGACGTGAAAAAAAATATATCGTCGATCATATCGATAATTTGTCGTCGTGCACTTTTCGTATGCGGTAAAATCGTCCCTGACCCGGGCGAGCAAATACGACGAATAGAGCGGCGTCAAAAGGGTTGATCGCCTAGCAAATTCGTACCAATTAATACCAATGAAACGTAGCTTGCGACGGGTCTATATGCACAAATATATACGTATATCTATATCTATATAAGTATATGGCATATGGAGCACGCGGCACGCATAAATCAACTGGAATCACGCGGTTCGTTTTGTCTCGACGCCTATTAAACATTGTTCGCGTTCAAAAAGAAACCTCGAGCCGAGAGCCCGAGAAAATCGGCGTCGATATCGACCGTTCAATTGCTTCAAATCGCTCATAAAATATGAGCGAAATGCCCTGGTATTGCATTTTTTAAAATTTACTACGGATCAATTCACAACTGATTGGCTTATTGTTAATATTCTGGTATAAATTCTGCAGACAAACAAAATGACTATAATTTCAAGTAGGCTTGGAAAATTTGGTAAAAATAATGCGATACCGGAGGGCACAATGCTATTGGTCCACCAACACTAATATTGTTTTTACGAGCTGTGATAAGTGCTCCAGTATTATTTGTTTCCCATTACGTGTTAATCTATAATCTATCTTATCAATGACATTTTGGGATAAATCTCGTAGATAAGTGGAATGTATGTGATTTTTTAATATATTTCTGTGCAAAAAAATTGTTGGGGAGTCCCCAGAGCCTACCACATCCCTATAGGGATTTGATGTGGGAATCCGTTAGGATTCAAATCGGATTCGTACATTGGAATACAATGGTGAATCCCGATTAGAATCCAATGTACGAGGATGACGTTTTAGTATAGGGATCCAATCCGGTGACACATTGGATTCCTATGAAGAAGTGGGAACAAGTATAGGAATCCAATTGGACCTCTACGACAATTTCTGCACGGATTTATAAATTTGCTAAGAATAAGATGATATCAGAGGGCACGATGTAATTTTCCGATTAACTCTAATGTTATTTTCGGTGTAATAATGTCCGGTCGAAATCGGAATAAATTCGTACAAATATTTGGTCCAATTCAACGTGTAAAAAAAAATTATCGACATATCGACAGAAATCTATCCATACGAATTAGTAACAATGTATCGTACAAATTATAATTTTCAAAAAATAAGGTATCGCTATCACCGCGATCTCTCGTGGGTATCTATTGTCGCGGATATGGAGAAAATGCGACAGCTCGAATTACGCGAACAGGATGTCGTACATGAATTATATATATATATATATAAATATCTCCGCGATCCATATTACACCAGCGGCATTTGCGCGTTCGATTTGTACGACAACGTATCGATAATCATCGACATATCAGTTGGCGCGCCGTGGCAAAACCGTTTTGTCAGGAGCTCCTCTCGCGTTCCGTTACTGTAAGCGCGATAAGAGAGCGATTCGAGAGAAACGATAAAATTGTCCGTTGCTTCGGAATAAATTCGAGTAGCACCTCCGATCGGTTCGCCCTGCTCGTTCTGTTTATTCAGAAATGAGAATATCGTGATTTACGATAGCCTACAACGGACTCTCCCGAGAGCACGAGGGAAAACGAATCTTGAGTGATACGTTGCTGCTTTTCGTGATGGACCATTCTTACGAAAAAAAAAGCCAAAAAAACCTGACTGACAGGTATGTATCTCCACTACGAAGAAATCTTCTCCTTGAGAAGAATACGCAAACGATTCGATTGTGTTTCACAGTTTGGTCAGCACGATGAGGTCGTAGCTGTGAGATGTAGTGTCTGGATAAAGAGAATGACGCAGACAGGCAGAGAATGAGACGGAGAAACAGACAGAGAGAACAAGAGACGAAGAGCTAACCGAAGTGGAGAATGAAAGGTCAAACAGAGTGGCAAATAGACGAAGAGGCATCGTTCTGAAAGCTATTTGTCGTCGTTGGAAGAGCTTTTGAGAATGGAAGTGGCCCGAATGTTTGAGCGAGACGACAGCGAGGAGGAACGACGCGACGCTATCACTGACCCAGTTGGTTCAGAAGTCACCTGGTCGTAATCTCCCCTTTCCAGCGAAGTCTCCTCATCCCGATCATACTTTATGTACGAGCCTACTTGCCCCTTTAAAATCGGGCATGTGCATGCCCTGCCAGCTGCACGAGAGATCGCATTCGCAAGGAAACGGGCATACCTATACGTATGTTTCGACTGCTCTGGTAACCGGAAGGGCGCAGGTCCAACGATCCAATACGATAAATTGCTCTACTTTCTTCGAATTTTATTATATTTATTTTCCTGTGTTCCAACGTATACCATTGCGGGTTTTTTTTTATATTACACTGCAAATCGCATGTCTGTAATTTGTTACTCGTAAGGTGTGTAGCTTTGGGAATTAACACGTGTAAATGCCACACACAACTTGAAACAAGGCACTTATGTGTGTCATAGAGAATTCAGACACATTTGGTTTGTATTTTCAAACACGTGAAATGCATTCAATTTTAATAATTTAATGCTGTCTTATTAAAAAAATGCAACACGTGTAACTGCAGATATTTACACGTTTGGATATCAAACGTGTCTTAATCAATGCGTTTATGTGTGTTACAGTAAAATTAGGCACATTTATTTCGTATTTTCTAAACAGTGGAGCAAGTATATTAAAATGTACATGTCAATTTTAATGTACTAACATACTAACATGACATGCCAATTTTAAGATACCCACAAGCTGAGTAAATTAAGGAATGAGACTGATTTTTTTTCAATTTTTTCATTCGAATAGAATTACACTTCTATTTTGTCTTTCTCAAAATAACTTCCTTGCGAAGCTACACAGCGCTGGAGACGGGCCTTCCGATCCTCATAGACTTGCTGGAACTCGGATACTGGAATAGCCTTCAGCTGGTCGGTTACAGCCGATTGAATGTTTTCGAGTGTCCCAAAATGACATCCCTTGAGTTGATTTTTCAATCTCAGGAAGAGGAATGCTTTTACTGGCCAAAAACTTGTTTATTGAAATTGCCGTGTAACAAGGCGCATTGTCGTGATGCAACACTCAGTTGTTCTTGATGTTTCGTTTCAAACGCATGACCCTTTTTCGAAGTTTTTCATGAACCTCTCGGTAAAAGTGTTGATTGACCGTTTGGCCTTGAGGCACAAACTCTTTGTGGACGATTTCCTGCCTATCGACAAAGCAAGTCAGCATTCATTTGATCTTCGATTTGCTCATTCTTGCTTTTTTTCGGCCTTGGAGAGGTTGAAATGTGCCATTCTATGCTCTGGCGCTTGGTTTCCGGGTCGTACTCAAACACCCAAGACTCGTCACCCGTAATGACACGTTCCAGAAAGTAAGGATCATTTTCAATCGATTTCAACACCGTTGCTCGAAACTGATGACTCATTTTTAGAACGCACTAGAAAAAACTGTTTCACGAAAAAAGTCGTCTGATTACTTAATTTTAGGGAAATGCCGGGAAAAAAACGAGATTTTAGCCCTCACAGTTTTGTTTCCCCTAAAAAAAAATACAATTAAAAATGCAGGATCAACATTTTTTAAGGAAATTGAGAACAATTCAATCTCAATAATAAATAATCAGACTCGTATGAGTTTTGTCGGGCGAAATATCGTAAATTTATAACAGGGCCATGACTTTCCGAAGTGCACTCGTGCAGGTGCATCGATGCAGTTCTCTCCGGCGCGCGTTCACTGCAAGAATCCAATGCCGGGATCATCATCTCGTGAGTTTGTTGTGCGGGGCGGACGGATGTGTAACGAGATAAATGCATTCGAAAGAAACTCGTCGTGGCGAGTTCCGGTTTTCCAAGCTTCTTTTGAGATTCACGTTGCGAGTACGAATTCAAGTGTCTCTCCTTCTCTATCTCCGGCTGTTTGGATGCCGGACACCGAGGGGGATCTTAATAAGGCGATGAAACCTTAGGGATGAACGTAAAAGGCGAGACGAGACGACATTGCACTCGTACCATTCCCGCTTTGGCTATACAGACTCGTGTTGCACATAAAACCTCCTCGAGCGGATCGAGAGATGAGGCGCGTACTCGAAGGATCCCTATGCGCGTTATCCTTCTCTACGTCTATATGGAATACTAGGCGGCCTCTTGTACTCCACATACCCGCTGTACTCCATACCTACATCGGATTTAGAACGCGCGGGAAACCCCCTCGACGAGCTTTTATATAGAAAAAAACATGTTGGACGAAGATCGTCTCATAGTTTGCTGGTGAAAAAAAAAAAAAATCAAAACGGAAGAACCGTGGAAACAAAACATCCCGCAGAGCCTCCTTGAGATGGACATCAGAAAACGATGACCGTGTAGAATGATAAGCCTGGAAAAAGTCGATTCCGAGATATTCAAGAATAAAGATGACGACTTTCTATACTAAAGTTAGCTGAAGGAAAAGAACAATTTATCGCGAAAAACGTTCGTAAAGCACGATCGATTTTGAGATCGAATAAAAAATCTCTAAATCTGTAAACAATGGCCGCAATTCTTTTCTTGTATGGAGCGCGAGAAATGAATCAAATGAAATTTTTATTCGGCCTACCAGAATGTTGTTTGTTATTCAATAAAATAGTATTTTCACATGACGTTGAAGTTTGTATCGATGGAATGCAACGAAAATTGATTCTTTTTAATTGGTCCAATTTTTTTTGGCCATTTTAGGCTGTCAAAATCATTCAAACGTTTTCACATAATCTTATTAGAGATTTACGATCTCAATTTGCAAAAAGAAGACTTTTCATGATGGTAAAAAGAAAGAAATGGAATATTGAGGAAATTAATTATTGAATTCCAACGATGCAAACTTCAGTGTCATATTTTCACGGTAACTAAAAGTTTCAATTTATTACAACTGACTCTGACAAAAAAAACCTACTGATTGACTATCAAAGACAAAACATTTAATTCGTCGCTAATCGAATTTTATTCGAGTAGATTTTTTTTATTCGCTGCCGAGTTTATCACAGTGAATGGTGAATCCGAAAAGAAGATTCGAGATGCAAATCAGTAAGTGGATTTTTGCAAAAATTGTGAATATTAGGTTTTCAGCTCAGAATGTGCCACGCAGCTCGCTCTCGTTCCGTCCGTTAAACGTTTACTCGTACTCGATTAATAATTCAGTAGATTAATAAATACTCCGCTAAAACATTTATTTGACCTGACCAAATGATCTCCAAGTTAGCAGTCAATTCAAAGTCTTTTAAAAATAAAAAGTTCGCTTCGAACGTACGCATTTTTTAAATCCAAAAACGTATTTTGATACAATTAAATATCATTAAAAAAAAAAGAAGTTACATAGAAAAAAAAAATCGGATCGCTCGCCTCGAAGATTCGCGACCTATTCTTCTTGGTGACTTTCTTCAGAAGCTCACCAGGAATTTGGCAAGAAAGTAACTCGATTTCGAGCTACGTGTTTCTGCATGGACACAAATACGTGTCGTCGCTCATTGGGCTGTCACATTTTTTTTGTGCACTCTCGAACGAGAAATCAGATACTTTCGAACGAGGGAAAAGCGATTGCGCTGTAAATCTATGCGAGCATAAAAAAAAAACATACGAGTGATCGAGAAATGTAAACGCAGTTTCGATGTCGTTTTTCCCTCGTGAAAAAAAACCAGTCTCCCAGTAGACAGACTGCCCTACGTGACTAGAGCCGTCGATAGTCGCGCGTAAGGTTTAAAAAAACGTCCATAGACCAACCGAAATTAAGCGTTGAGAGGCTGGGAGCCCCCGTTGCATTTTAATGCAAGCCCCTCAGTTGTGTACACCGATATATGCAGACGCATCGTAACCGGATGCTAGGATTTTCGGAGCTGCAAAGAAAAATAAGAGAACAGTCTCACGCCCCCGAGTTTTTCTGTTGATCACGTGTGAACGTGAGCACACACGTGGTTCAGTCCAGGGAACACGTGTTACGAATGCATTTGGAATGCAATACGATCGTTGCTGCGTTCACGCTTGCGTTTTCACATAGACGCACAGGCTTGATAATGTCTCTACATTCGAAATACACGAGTACCGCGATGTTATTTATATGCGTTCAAGTACATACACTTCGTATATATAACTGGACGCTTGGTTCTGCATAGACACTGATTAAGGAGACTTCTAAGGAGTATACGAACCGCGAGCTTTCCAAAACGGTCACCAAAAGTTTTTAGAGAAAGTGCGCGATGTCTCGGCATGTGAGGATTGATCTGAACTGGAAAAACTCGGCTTTTTGTCCTTGTGGAATGACGTCGATATAATGGTTACTATGTGTGTATGGTGTTGAAGTTTGCATCGTTGAAACGCAACGAAGAGTCTTTTTCATTTTATCATTTATTTATTTTTGTTATTATATAAAATCTTTTTTTTTCAGGTTTTGGTTATACATTTTTTATAAGGATTCCCAAAAATATTTCGGTGACGTTCGTAGCCTAAATGTGCCAAAAAATGACGTTGAAGTTTTCATCGTTGGAATGCAGCGAAAATACTTTTAATCTTTTTCTTAATTAAATTTCTTCAATTCTTTTTAATCGCTAATTAAAATCTAATTTAAAAAATTTATCTTAAATAGAATCTTTTAAACTCTTTCTTTATATTATTTCTTTAATTATTTTTTATAGCTAATTAAAATATAATTAATAAAAAAATTTCTTTAATTCTTTTTAATCGCTCAATTTTTTTTGGCCGATTTATACTTTGAAAAATCACTCGAACGTTTTCACGTAATTTTATCAGAGATTTATTACCTCAATTCGCAAAAAAGCTTTGGATAACGATCAAAATAAATAAGTGGAAAGTGAAAAAAAAAACAACATTGCGTTCCAACGATGCAAACTTCAATACTGTATAAGTATAGATATAGCAATTTTTAAAGCAGGTCTTGTCAGAAACTACACTTACTGTTTCAATGCACCTTGAGGAGTCTGCGTATGCTCGAGAAATTGAAAAAATACGATTTTTTTATTGTGTAGTTTTATAGCCTGGGGTCTTTGGCTTAATTTGTCACAAAGATTTTTTTTCTTAATTCCAACAATTGGCCGTCTTATGGGGATTTTTGTGAATGGTCAGATCGTCTACTGCGCTATGGCGAATCGCCACGCTGCGATTTTCCGTCTTTTCTTTTGTGCTTTCGTCGAAACTATGTTTTGCTAATTTATAGCATTTAATATCGTATGACCTGATGATTGTTTGATATGTTTATCTATTTGTTAATAACAAATTATTAAAGTAGCTTTGTCGGTCACAGCTTGTCATTTTCGTAATTTTCACGATTTCAAAAAAGTATCTGATCGTGCGGAAGTTTATTATACCAGAAATACATTCTAAATTTTTCTTTTTACATCGACCTAGTTGCCAGCACCATCTCAGCCGATTGGCCATTCAGCAACGGCGATACAATGTTTAAATAATGGTAACTTCATTGTTTTTCAATATTTTAAAATAAAAAAACACTCATACTTCGCAAGACTGTGTATTCAACCTCGACCTCCTCATCTCAATACTTTGATCTGAAAAAAATATTGAAAATCAACCTGTTTTTTTGGGCTCCGAGCTTATGCGAACCCGTTGGAAGAAAACCAGTCTATTTGTAAGCGATACATTTGTTTTTAAAGTTCTCATGCGCAATTTTCTGTCGAGACAACTCGCTTGGCAACGATTCTCGATGAACTCTCGATCGATCCATCTCCTCCTCAACCATACCGTTAAAACTTTCTAAAAACTTCGAAATATTTTTGACATTCAAATGACCTAAAATACAAAATTCTACGAGAACCACACGATCTGTAGAAAGTATCGAAATGATTCCCGCAATGCTTGGCGATGCGGAAAATGTTTTTCTGCATCGCCCAGTTTTCATTTTTCGTGCATATTCGAACGTTTGAAGAAGTGAAAGAGAGGATATTTACGAGAATATTGTTTATTCGAGGTGTGAACTTAAAGTGGCGACAATAAAGTTTCGGTTCTTTGTAATATCGATAAAATAGGAATTTTCAAATAATTTTATACAGCCGCTAAATTAAATTTTGTAATTCGCAACGTTTTATGCACTTTTTTTTTCTTCTCATTTACTTTAGAGTGAGAAATTAATTTATTCGCCATTGTTTACGTCTCGATAGTACGAGATAGGGGAGGAGACAGGGAGCCATGGAAAGCCTACGACAAAGAGAGTGGCGGTGAACGTAGCTCAGCGGCAAACAAGGGAACTCAAAAGATGCATTCCTATGCACGTTCGATTCGCCCTCGTATACGTTTTACACGTATATTTTGTATGCTAGCTGCGTGAATATGGAAATGCAACTCTTGGTCGACGAGACCCGACGGTATAATATATACATACGGGCTATTCAATGTGAAATCGAACGATCTTTTGATCTTCTTATCAATTTCGTTGATTTTCGAGGATTTGCCCGGTGTGTTGTTCCGTCTTTTTTTTTTTACCACCACTTATAATACGAAAAATCGACGTATAATTTCACAATTGTAAACAAAAAATCAGAATTATCCGCGTCACGTAAAAAAAAAGAAAGTAGGATAAAACTGATTCTTTTTAAGATTTTTTTAAAAATCAATTGATAACGTTAGTCAACGAAGCGACTCCTCAAATAAATAATGACCATTTTAATGCTGCAACAACTTTTGTAAATAAAAATCTGAAAAAAATCGGCATACTTGCTACATTATGAGGACCGTGATAAAAAAAAAAAATTATTAACGTATACGACGGATTCGTAGGTCGATTCAGCAAGGAATTCCCCATACGTATGTTTTAGTACTAAAGGCATATAATGGTTATGGTAGATTTTTTTGTCTCTCATTATCAATAGCACCGATGACTGAATGGCTGTATGTCCTTTTGCATACGCGTCTGCAGTGGTGTATATGCCTACACATCCCCGAGTGCATCGATCGAAGCGGAAGTCACGTGGGACGGTCGCACGGCTCTCTTAAAACGGAAGCGATGTCAGTAAGGCTTTGGTGTTATACGCGCTGTAAAAACTTTTGCTGTACCAGTCCCGCGAGATATACGATCACACAAAAATAGGAAAACATTATTAAGGCCTTGAGCCACTCTAGGATTTTCCAAAAATCGATTTGTTTTTTTCGTTAAAAATGTACCTTAGTACCTATAATTATATTCCAAAAGATTATGGGTGTGTCAAATCTCTAAGAAGTCGATTTTTTAATTCTCGCGCAACCCCTCTTAATTCATGTCGTGACTTTCTACTAACTTTAAACGCGTTTATCTCAAAACAACATTTTTAAAGTCGGCCGGACTCATAACTCAAACAAATTTCAACCGATTCACTTGAAACTTTAACTGTATATTTTTGAATTACATTTTCTGAGGCACTACGTAGGATTTTCTTATTATATTGCATAGTTCCTTTTTTATAAACAATTTTCTGACGATTTTCTCATGGCATTTTATACTTTTTGTTTTAGAAATGCGCCATTTTGACAAAAAAAAACAATATATCAAAAAAATCCTACGTACTTCTATATAGCTATTCTTATATATAATCGAAAAAACTTTAGTGTCTCATCATAACTCAAAAATTATAGGAGCTGTTGGTCCGGCCGTGGACCTTGCAGAAATAAAGGCGTCGTCGGAAAAATGCTGCACCATTTTGACATTTATCGCTGTGAAAAAATAATGTTGTATAGTGAATTATGTGTATAATAAAACCCCTATTTTGTAATTCCGATTTATGGTTTCGCTGAAAAAAAAATCACAAAATATGCCCTTTTTTGCCCCTAGAGTGGCCTAAGGCCTTAATGAACTGTCGAAGAGTGGTGCTCGAAATGAATTTCAAGTCAAATGTTTTATTTGACCGGATTACTCAGTGAATTTCGTTTTGGGATTTAGAGTTTTTTTTAAATATAAATTCGTGTCGTTATTTGTGGTAGCACTCAGAATTTCGTCGACAACTTCTTTTTCCGAGAAGTTTCGATCGTAATATTCGTTCGAATTTCAAATGCATTAATTTGAATCTGATAAATGATTTAATCGATTGCAGCGTTTATTTCAATTCGAAATAAACGAGTATTTTGGAAATGAATAAATAAAAATATTGTTGCTAGTAATTAAAAAGAATACGAGTGAATAAATTAATTTTTCGTTTATGGTTTTATGCTCAAAATCGATTCGTTGTCTCATTTAACTTTGTTTGCTCTTTGGAAGAAAAGTTTCTTCAGAATGACGAGTAGCTTCGAACACAACCGTTTCTTCGAGTTTAATGAATAACTCAGTAGAAGTAAATAAAAATGTAGTTACTACGAAAAAAAAAGGTAATAAATGTTGCGGATGGAGTTAACTGGAAAAAAAAATCTCCGACAGTTTCGTTATTCAAGCTGCTGAATGACTTACAAAGTGATCCACGAAAAAAAAATGCAAATTGAAAGCACTCACAGTGCTTGATCTTCGTCACTTTGATTCCACGAAAACTTTCCTGGTTGCGACTAATTTAAAAGAAATTAAAAAAGACCGACTATAAATTGTCTTTATCGTGAAGTTTTAAAAATATACGTTAATTATCCCCGTAGCTTTCGTTCTACATTCGTTTATCCTCTTCTTCCATTCTCATGGTACCGAAGTTTGCATCGTTGGAATGCAACAAATTTTTTGTTTCTTCGTATTTCCGTATTTCTTTTGACGCATTTAGGCCCAGTTCTACAACTCTTGGTAAACTCGATTAAATCTGGTCACGGGGGGTCGCAATGACCCCAGCCATGTTTAAACGATTGCCACGTTGACCGTATCGTTCCGAATGACTCATAAAAATTCAGGACAATAGTTCGAACATTCTAGAATGTGGCATTCTCGGTCTTGTAATTTAATCGAATTTTAAAATGGCGGAAAAAATCAGCAATGCGTCAATGCGTGATAAAGGGCTTTTTTTTTACTAAAAAAAAATCATAACTCGTGCAATTTTCAATTTTTTTTCATAAAATTTTACGATGATACTCTTGAGATATGATAGTTTAAGGAAAAAAATAGCGCGATAGTGGTCGTTTCAAACAAGATATTGATTCTTATACCAGAAGAGGGTCCCATTTCGGAGTGACATAAAGAACGATAATCATGAAAAATTAGTGATTTATTATAAAAAGTGGCCGCCAACAACCTATAGTAATTTTGGCTTAAAGTTGCGCTTGTGATAATTTTGACCCCGGGTGACGGCCGAGGGTTAAGGGCGAATGGACCAATCAGAACCTGGCTCAGCGCATTAAACTTGGGTTGAGTCGGTTAATCGATAGTTCTGGAACCGGGCATTAGTCTACAAAAGTCACTGAAACATTTTTGAGAATCCCCATTTAAAAGATATGACCAAAAGCTGCAAAAAAGATTTTAGATAATAATAAAAGTAAAGAAATGAGAAAATCAAGGAGGATTTTCGTTGCATCCCAACGATACAAACTCCAATACCATCCAGTCGCTTTGAGATCGACGAAAATGCTTGCGTCGATGCAAACAGGCCCGCGACGAAATTCATTCCGAACGTGCGTGTCCCAACAGTGTTTTGCTTGCCGTATACAGAGGTGCCGTAGGTAAAAGTGCCTAATGGAAATTCGCGTTCCCGCGCTACGTATATACGCGTATGCACGTACGCATATGAGCCTGTAATATATATATATATATCGAACGTTTCGAATTAGGGCAGGAGAGTGGTCCGGAAGTCCATAATTATCGTTTGGTCGTCTATATACAGAGTGCACGACCCACGATCTATCGAATTGCTCCCATAGTGTGCAACGTGTTGTAGCTGTGTGTAGCTCATATACCATAATGCCCTGACGACATATATATATATATATATATATGTGTGTGTGATAGTGCGTATAGAAATTTAATATTTCCGGCGCAATGGTGCGAGCCCGTTCCGCCGATATAATTCCCACGTTGTTGCCTATCGACGAAGGAGAGGGGAGAGGCGTAAAAATACGAAATTGATGAAGAGACCAGGTGGGCCACGACGAATTCGATGTGGGGTATCTTGTACGTAGGTACTAGCTTTTCAGCAAGAACATAAATTTCATTGTAACGTTCGGAAATTTCAAAATAAGGAGAGGGTTTTTTTTTAAACAAGAACTCGAATCGTATGGTGGTTGGGGCCAACTTCTGAAACATTGAAGCATGAGTTTGTTTAGGGATGAGGTGTACAATGAGTTTTCCACTTATCTAATGTATTACTTGCATGTGTCAACTTTAAAATTTGTATAAATAGTCTTCAGGACAAATAATAAAACGCATATTTTAGATGGAGTTGAAGGTTACATCGTTGGGATGCAACGAAAATTCTTTTCAATTTGAAATGAAATGAAAATTCTAAAATATATTTGCGTGATTTTCTTTCTACAAATCTGTCAAAGAAAATTTGGGAAAGTGGAAAAAAATTATTCAACGTCATTATTTTAGGATTTTTTGCAACAACCCCTAATTAGGGGCGCAACGGGGTGTTGAAGTTTGAATGGGAAAACTCGAATTCTCTGCTTTTATTTCAATGAAATTCGGAAGAGATGTTCATTAAGGGTAGGTTATCGTTCGTGACGATGAAAAATTCGACTTTTTTTGCCTGATTTGTATCCTTAAATTGTTTAGAACACGTGGGTATAAAGAAAGTCCATCTTGGAATTCTACTGAATTTTGCACTATTTCCCGATTGACGTTTGAGAATTTTTTATTTGAAACTCTCAACCGAAATTTATTGGGTCTCCCAACAAACAATACACTGACACAAAAATTCTTTTGATATTAATTAGACGCGTCTATTTGTTTTTTTTTTAAATTTGAATTAACTAGATTTTTCGTGAAATCAAATTTTTCCTATTGCATTGCATTATTGAAATTATTTATTTTTAATATATTTATTTATTCAAATCAAGATCTATTTAATATCGTCTAACAACTTAATATTTTATTTATTCCTAATAAATCTGTGATTTGGTTTCATCGGGTAGTACAAGACAAACGGGACAGACGGAAAAACTGCCATGACTTTGTTTTCATTAGAAGACTGTTGTCACATTCTGCAGTTGAGGAACAGTTTTAGTCTTTCTATACATAAATAGTTGCGCCTGTTAATAAAAGGCACGACGATACCTTTCTTTTTTTTTTCCATATAACAGCCTTATTACTGAAAACAAGAAAAATAATTTAACATTTTTTCACCGCACTTTTATGTCATGAACCTATATTCCTTTTTCGTATTCATACGATATATCGTGTTTTTTTCTTTATTTATTTAATTTGAATCTAATCTTTATTTATTTAATTTGAATATATATAATATTTAAAAAGAATAGCTTGAACAAATTAAAAAAAAAAAATTGAAACAAATAGGGTCGTAGTAAACCGTGAGAGAAGGAAAAAACCTATTTGATTTAAATATTTTTTTTTGGCAGTGATATCCTTTCGTGATCCCGTGCATCCATCTTGGGGGCTCCCAAGATGCACCCACATCATTATAGTGATTTGCTAGGGACACCGCAAATAGGTGGTACTCATTGGGATCCAATTGGATTCTACATTGTTCCTCGATGAACTTTATTTGATAATTCTTACCACGTTCGAATCGAGTACAGTCGAAAAAAGAGGTTTTCCGAGTTTAAGGAATTTCGGCAAATTATGTCTGTTCAGTTTCATCATGCGGCCGAGACACGTAAGATTCTTTTCAGACGAAAACGTTGATAATAATTGGTCGAGATTTTTTTTTTCTTTCGCATTTATTGTTCGGTGTTGTGCAAGGTCGATGGAAAAATCGTTTTTACAAGACGACAAACAATAACGGAGTTCGTTGACACGCGGGAGCGCGCGCGGCAATGTCGTCGATCTTTTTACGACGGTGTTTCGAGAGACGTTCGCCGCACGATTCTCGTTTTCCGGAAGTTGACGTTGTTTATCGTTTTTTTTTTTTTCTACCGCGAGACTACGCGCGCAAACGCGACTGTAATCGTTATTTCCCTAGCCGCAAACGCGCGTATACTGTAATATAAGCCTGGATAAGTCTCGCTAACGGGCCCAAAGTAGAGGCTCTGACTTGCCAGGCTATTTGTACATTTGCATGGGTCGTTCGAGGCCAACTCGACGCGGTCACCGTTCCTCATTTTATTCGTCCCTAAAAATGAATACGCTCGATAATGACATGATAATATCTGTAAACATGTCAGATATATAAATGGAAATTTTTCCAAAAATAAAACATAAAACGAAACACTATTAATGACGTTGAAGTTTGCATCGTTGGAATGCAACGATTTTTTTTTTCTTCAATTTTCCATTTCTTCATTTGTGTCATTATGGAAAGTCTCCTTTTTACAAGCTTTCATTTAACTTCACTTGTTGTGAGATGCAAAACGGAAAATCGATATTTCACTTAATTCAACTTAAGATTCAACTTAAAAAAAAAGAATGACTTTTTGTGAGTTGCAAAACTGAAAATCGATATTTCACCCACTTCCCGACTACTTAGAGCTCTAAAATTTTGCAAACAAGCATCTAAGAGGTGACACTGCATGATTCGTCTTTAAAAAAGTAAAGACTAAAAAGTAGAAAATAATTTATATGTAAAGAAAATAATTTTTTAAAAACAAGCTTTTATTTAATGTATTGGAAAGTAGAAAATATTTTTTCTTACCAAGTCTATAAGTGACTATAAATAAAAGCTTGGAGCGCTCAAAATTTCGACATAATCTTTAATTAAACATTTAAAAAGTTGAGCGCCCCAAGCTTTTATTTATAGTCACATATTGGTGACTTGGTAAGAAAAAATACTTTCTACTTTTCCGTAGATTAAATAAGAGATTGTTTTAATTATTTTTTTAACAAATAAATTTTGCAAATTAAGGTCGTAAATCTCTGCTACGATTATGTGAAAACGTTTGAATGATTTTCACAGCCTAAATCGGCCAAAAACAATTTGAACAATTAAAAAGAATTAATTTTCGTTGTTTTTCAACAATGCAAACTTCGACGTCGTCACTTCACAAGGCATACATTTGTTGTCATGTAAAAATCATGTAAAAAATGAACCCTCTTATCAATTGATAGGAGGGTTAATTTTTTTCATTTATTTTTTATTTTTTTAACTAGCCTCTAATTTGCTTTTTCACCTTTGTTCTCTCTACAAAAAAAAGAATAACATTTTAAGATATATTGATATTGTTTCCTACTTTTATAGACTTTAACATCGGTGTAGATGATTGGCTGGAAAATATCATAATAATTGGGATTAAATTGACGAAAAAAAAAAAAATAAAGTGCGTGGGTGTAACAATTTTTCCTATACGATTGAAAAGGTAGGTGAAAATGTCGAAAAATAGTTTTTATGCCAAGACGGATCACGGAGAAAAATACGATCGCGAATGAAACGTTCCAATGATTTTCTTACGAACGCCTCGTGCTTTCGACTGTATACAAATACAAACATACATGGGCCGCGACGTATTTGTCCCGGTGCCTCAAGTGGTCGGCTATTTATTTTATTCCCCTGCTCGTCGATGTTCGAAGATTAGTAGGAAAAGTAATATAAAAAGCGAGTTCCGCGGCCTTTGGTGATGTCCGACCGCGGTAAACACCCGTATCGATAGGCCATTGACCTGCCGACTGCCGCGCTCGCGGATGCATCGCTACAGGGCTCATTGTTCGGTTCGCACCTGTACAACACGTCTATGGCCCCTCCCAACAGACACGGTCCTCACCTTTATATCGAATGATATATAAATGTTCTGTCCTCGCTTCTGTCTATTCCGGCCGTACATATTGCCTATTACGTGTTTTTTCTAGGAGGTGTTTTACAAATGACAGTATGGATTCGATAATTATAAGCTTTCAAAAAATTACCCAATTCGTATACGTTTTTTGTGTAATTATAAGAAATATTTGTTGCAATTATTCGTTTTCGAATCAAGAATAAAATCATACGTGACAGTTTTTTCAATTTTTCTCAGCCATTTTTTTACGGATCGCAATCACTCAAGAACCAAAATGTGTGTCTGAAGCATGGCCAGGTCAAGTGTCTCTTCGATCAGTGAATCAACTGGAAGAACAGTTTCTAATATTTTTCAAGCACACTTTCGCATGGAAAATTCAGCGGATATTCGTTTCGTAATTACTTTTTTCTTTAAAAGTGCTTTTCAAGTGAATGTTTTTGTTTCTGAAAAAAAAAAACCCGAATATCTGGAAAGTAAAAGACATTCGGTTTTAGACGTTTTTGGGAAAAGTTCCGGAAACTTTCAATGGTTTCCTTTACCGACGGAGTCGTGTGTCGCCTCAATTCAATTCTCAATTAGCTCTTATTGATTTAGCACACTCGCGAATCAACGAAACAATACGATGTCAATAATTGGTCGGATTGCAAAAATAAAAGTGTGAAAAAAAACGTATGTGAGAGCTCAAGAATCACGATGAGACATCGATATCGACTCGTAGTGTATTCCATCGAGCATAAATGCCTGTTAAGATACACGCATATACCATTTGCGTACATCACACCGAATAGAGCGTAATATACGATGACGGCCTCTCACTTCTTTTCTCGTCTCCTCCCGGTTACTCACTCTTCGTTCTTTTTTTTTCTTTTTTTTTTTTTCATTATGCACACATATTTAGATAAATGAGAAACTAACGGCGCTCGAAGCAGCCGGAGGGGCAAAGCCTGTACATAATGCGCGAATATATAAGTGTACGAACGAATTGGTGCAAATACGGACCGCTGTTCCGTTATTAGTTCCATCAAGTTCAGCCCAAAGAAATTAATTACAAATTGTAAAACGAATGATCCATTTCATTCTAGATGTATACGTAGTATGAAGTCCTGCGGAAAATCGTTTCCGATTTGCGATCGGTAATAATGGCAAAAATAATTAGCCTTTGGATAGACATACAAAAATTATGATAAATATACAACAACAAAAAAAGATTATCCATACACGGAGAGAATTAAAAAGTAATTTTTGTCGTGAATTTCACGGTAAAAAAATTACCGTGATATATTTCAATGTGGTGACAAGTGAGAAAAGCATAATAATTCGTATGCGACAAGTTTTTTTTTAACTCACGTTACAGAAAATTTCAAATACGTAGCTAAAATTTTACTATACAAGAAGGGTAGCGCGCACGATAATTTTTACCGAGAGCACAATACATTTTCCTATAACACTCATTAAATTTTATAATAAATCTTAAAATAACTGTTATAAAGACGATACGTTTTTTATAGACATTTTTGAAAGGCATAAAATAATAAAATGCACAGTAAAATTTCGCTGATATTATATATTTTTCAAATTTAAGTTTTGCGTATTTTGTTACACATCAAAATTTACTAGAAAATCTGGTAAAATTTTCTATCTGAAGAAGAAATTTTATTTTATTTTCGTGAAAATCTGTGTTTTATTCAGTAATAATAAGCAAAGTTTCAGGGTTGTCATCTGGTTACCATTACTGCACGGTAATTTTTAACATTTAATTCTCTCCGTGTAAGAGTGACGAGAAGAAAATCGACTATTGCGGAAACCGAAACGAAAAGATACGACTTTCATTTTTATGTTTACAAAAGAACAGATGAAACGACTTTGTACTAAAGGGAATTCATTTTTTCTCACAAAATGCTTATATATATTCAGACAAAATGCTTATATATATTCAGAAGTTGATGTTCATTTCCAAATATTCCCTGACTTTGAATTTTTCAAATGATCGCCCAAAATCATTGTTGATTCCCTGTTAAGACTATAATTGTTGCCTGAACGATCGGTCATTATTCTCAAAACGCACCTCAATAATTCCCGGCAGAAAAAAAAAAACGACGTTGTCCGTTTTCACGTCGCCGTGAAAAATATTCGGTCGCAAGCCAGCGTCACGTGTGCAATTTCGCGACAGGGAGTGAAAAATATTCGTGCAAACGTGGATAAATGTAGCCGGGGCCTCGTGAAGCGTTTCCAATTTATCAGTTGGTTCAAATTGCCACCGACTCCTCCTACGGACATCACGTACATGTACAACGGTCAGTCAGGGACGATCTTGCGTTGCAGGGAGCTCTATCCATATGCATATATGTACGCGGAGTATTATGCGCCTACTGCTCGCGGCGTTGCAATAATAATGACAATAATAAAATATAGAAGCGTCTCAGAGAGAGAGAGAGTGATGCTTTTATCTCCTCCGTGAACCCGTGGGGAATGCATTTCTTGATGGTAAAAAAACATGGTATGAAGTTTGCCTCGTTGGAACGCTAAATTCATAATCATATTTCTATTTCCTCACTTTTATTAAGATACCAATTCTTTTGTTGCACATTCCTATTGCAGATCTTCGAATTAATATCGTAAAAAATGGGTGAGGCATTTTGGTACGTAAAATCCGCTAAAAGGAATTTGAGAAAATGAAAGAAAAAAAATCGTTTCCATTGCGATCCAACGATGCAAGCTTCAATCCCATGAAAAAAAGCGAGGTCAAAAATCATACCCGGATATATATAGCCGCGGAGTCGAAACACGGGGGAGGGGGGGAGGGGGGAGTTACTTTGATCCTTGCTGTTCATTTATCGCGAGCGTGTGAAAATTGTAGAAATTCTGTGTAGTCGAGGCAAGAGCTTGCGGGGGAGATATAGAAAAATAAGAGATTTACAGGTCGATGACATTATTTCAAGACCTTGTACCTCGTCGTCTCGCTACGTATAATTGGATGTCGAGAGCAATGACCAATGTCGAGCTGCGACGGCAATGTACTCATCCAAATGTTGTATATATATATATATATATCTAACAAATGTGTGAGTAAAATTACACGATTTAAATTTTCATCTGCTCTCCCGAGGCTCTCGATCGTGACAAAAGAGCACGAAAGATTTTTCGTCGAGTACGTTGAACCCGCGAAATAAACGATCAACCATTACTGACCATCAAAAGATGATAATCTCAACTCGACAGTGATAAATCTCGTTTCCTCGTGAGATGAAAGAAAAAAAAAACGAAATATATCTTATCGAAGCTGTTGAAGAGCGTATAGAAATTCACTTCGATTGATAGAAAATTTACCGAGGAAAAATTTGTTAAAACGATAAGCGTAAAATTTCTCGGGACAGGCGCACGCGGTTACGGGCGATTTATCGGCCGGAAAGAAATTTCAGCCACGGAGTTTTGATTCAATGAATATTCATTGATAAGTCTGGCGTGAACGCGAGAGAACGAACTGTAGGAAGTCCCGACGCAGTTTCGTACGTGACCAAGATATTCGGGTTACATTCACTCGCGATGATCGAGTTACGTTTTCTTTTCGTGTTTATCTTCTTTTTTTTTTCATGTCGCCAGTGCATCGAGGTGGATTCGCGTCGAGGCGAAGAGAGTCGTTGTGTTTATCATACGTTTGAAGTTCCATTACGGGCGCGTTGACGTTCGTATTCGATGACAACCCGAGTCGTTTGTCATACCTGCGATTGAATTGCAAAAAAATAAGCTGCCGATCAAACGACGTTATGGCCGAGCCTTTATCTCTCTCTCTCTCTCTCTGTCTCTCTCTCTCTCTCTCTCTCTCTCTCCCTCTCTCTCTCTCTCTCTCGTTATTTCGTTCTCTCTCGTCTTCATTTTCCTTTTGCTCAAACCTACGTCATTTACACATACAAGGCACCGCGTAAAATCATCTTGCACTCACCGCTTGTGCGCGGATTTACAAAGTCCATATAGACAATTACTTCGTTGGGGATAATGATCGCGAAAAAAAAAGTTATTCCAGCCGTTTATCATTGAACATGTTGACAATTTAACCAACAAAATGTTGAGTAAATTTGGTTAGGAATATCCACCAGATTAAAAAAATGTATTCCGTTTGGGTTTGTTTGGGTAATTGTGGTCGTGGAAGAATAGAAGTGATTGAAGCGCCCGTGCAGAAATTTCTTAGGGATACTTAAGTTCCGATCAGATCCCGATCGGGATATCATACGGATTCTCTAGATGGGGTATCCTCATCGGAACCCAGATGGCGCTCACTACGTAGCACAAGGTGGAGACGTCGTGGCAAGAATTTTAAGTACATATTAAATACATTTTTCTTCGAAAATTAAATACATATTTGCTTAGTTCGAAAGATCTCCATTTAATTTAAGGCCATGTGTCACACGTCCAGTCGGTAAAAATCCTACTGCCAAGTTTTCTCCTAGACGGATCATATTTCGGGCAAAAGAAGAGAAAGCGGTTGTTCGCCGTTCAACAGAGCGGAACGTGTTTTTCTTTTTTCCCAAAAATTAACCGTTTCAGAAATCATTGGGAATCTGCAAATCAGCTATCTCTCTCGCACTCATGGCCGCTCGGTCGGTGTGACACTTGGCCTTAAATATAATTACTTAGAATAAATAGCCTATGCCACTTTTCTCCATGAAATATAAATCTTTTAAGGTCTATATATTGTTTTTTTGAAATTTTTTATTAAATGTAAAGAATTTTGTTCGAAATTCTATTATTAAAATATATAAGTTTTGACAATTATACTGTAGTACCAATTATTGCCTAATCTTTTTCAGATCTTTGAATAAATGATTTCAGAAAACGTCCAACGTCTCCGGCTGATACGGATCGGTATCTCCTGGTGATTTTTACATTCATCCCTGGGATCCGATTCGATATCGAACTAGATCTTGTTCTAGAAGTTCGGAATTCTAGCCTGGATCCTATGCAAATTTTCTAGTAGGATTCTGACTAGAGTCCTTGATAGTGCCGGATTAGGATCCTGGCTGGAATCCGATTTGCGAGCGTTACATTTCGCTCCTGAATCCAATCCGATGTCCGACTCGATCCCGATTGAGAAACCAGGATCCTAGTCCGAATCAGATTGTATCCATGACAATATTTCTGCACGGGCGCCTGCGATATACGCATCAAAATATTAGTGCCGCACTTCCGTTGTTCTCTCAGAATTGAACGGATTTGTCAATCGCGAGGCAATGAACTTTTGTCGCGATCTGTTTCAATTGGAACATTGAAGGATTGGGAATGAGATTTCAAAAATCGCACATTCTCGAGACGAAACGTGACACAGCCGATAAATTTCTAACGCATTTGCTTACAATTGAAAAATGCACACGACAAGCGTTCAGAATTTTTCTCAGCTATTTTTTCACCGATTGCAATGGTTCGAGTATCAAAACGTGTGCTTTTACCGTGGCTAGGTCGAGTCTCTCTTTAATTTGCAATTAACGCAACCGGAAGCTCATTGTCTAACCTCTCTCAAATAAAGTCCCGCGTGGCCAATTGATTCGTAATGTTCTTTTTCCCAAAAAAAAAACATCCGAAAGATACATGTTCTACCTACGGTCCATCCATCGATTGTAAAAAAAAATTCAACTCTCTCAGCCCAGCCGTTTTTGTGAAAAATTCGGAAAATTTAGGACGTACCACTTTGCCAGTGAAATCGTGTGTCATTTCTTCTCAACCGGTTATTTTCCAGTGATTGCAATTTGCGTTTCCTTCGAACTTTAACGAGTCGAAGATTTTTATCCCCGAGTGTAAAATTAATATAATAATACAGGCAAAAGAGAACACACTGTGCGCCAGTCACCGGTATTAAAAAAAATATTTGACCAATGCCCATCGGAGGTTTGCTTCGAAAAGCGTCTTACGCGATATTGTTTTAATGTTTTTTTTTTTTTAACAATCTGTTTACGCGGACGTATTGGTTCTTTGGCTATTAAAGAGCTCTTCTTTTCATTGCCGCAGATACATAATTAAAATAATAATAATGTTTGCATTTAAAAAAAACGAAATAACAGGTGGACAAAAAAAAAAGACAAAACAGGACTCTGAAATATTTTACGTCAGAAATTACCGTCCCGTGAGAGTAATTATGTAACGAGAAAGAGATCTCAACGAGTTTCAGAGAAAAAATTCTTACGTGCATATAGCATGCACACACATATAGCGTTCCCTACAAAGTGCAGTGTGCATCGACAAGAAGTAAAGTGCATCGTATATACGCAGAGATTGATCATACTGTAATATTACCGGTGTATTACGAACCTGTGGGCAATGTACGATCGGTGTTTATAAACATGTGTTACAGGATAGAAATATAACTCTGCGTTATGCAGCGATGATGCACTCGCCCGAACGATAAAACAATATTGAACCAATGCTTTTTATTTTCCTCTCATTTATTCAACAACCTCAGCAAATATTGGCGAACGATCTCGTAAATTGTGAATTTTATTCTCTTGGTTCTCGAATGTACACTGAGCAAAGAACAAAAAAAAAATTACATCCACATATGCATACGTAAGATTGTATCGAAAGAACGGTCCGAAGAATAGGATCAGGAGAATTTTTAGCTAATAAATAATCAATTACGTAATGAATAATGCCGACAGGCTTTGACGTGGCCAAGAAGTGGACAAAAAATAATCCAGAGAATACGGTCAGTGGAGGGCGAAGGGGTTAATAATACCCCTCCCGCCCTTGCAATCGTAATAATTATTGTTTGCGTATGCATAGGCGGAGAGTTAAGGTCGCGACGACCGGAAAGTCTTCGGCATCTCCTTGAAACGTCACGATCATTCTGACATACATTCCCGCGGCCTGAGACTCCTCGCGTGCCTCTCAATCCTCCCGTATGTTCGTGTGTACACACGTATACATATATATATATATATATATATATATATATATATATATATATATATATATATATATATATATTTATGGAGTCTATGATGCAGTTAATGGGCAAGAGGGAGAAACACTCTCGTCGAGTTATAACGGAGTTTACGTAAGTCGCGAAAGGGAATCGCGATTGCCCAGAACTCGGGGCGCATATACATATATATATGTATTCTTCAATCGTGACTGAATTGAATTGAGCTACTCCTAGTCCTTGTACGAGAGACTGAAGAATAATGGGGAAAAAAAAACATGTAATTGCATAAAAAACGATGAAAAAAAAACGTAATTCAAAAAGATGATGATAAAGAGTAATTTGAAACTCGAAAAATGCGAGATGACCTTGAATCACGCTGTCATATTGAGTATTCATTGAAATTCTTGAATAACCAATTGAACAATTAATGCACCGTCATTGAAACTGTTCTTTTTTTTTTATTTTTATGACTTTTCCTCGACTCCACAATGACAAACTCTTAACTTAATTTATCTTTTTTTTGCAACTATTTCACTGTTGCGATCTATTGAGTTATTTTGTTTTCTTATAACTGTTGAATTTCGTTTTTTTTTATCCTTGCCAAACGACGATATATAAGTGAAAAAAAAAATACGACGTGAACGATTTTGGGTTGTCTTATTATAAAAAATTGTGGCGAAAAAATATATACTTATTAATGAATTCATCAATAAATGCGTTCACGGGTGGGCCTTAATTATCCTTTTTTTTTTCTTATAGAGCCCACATTAATCTCGTCACTTTGGAATTCGGAAAGCAGCGATGAAAAAAAAAACATGAACAAAATATAATTAGGATTTCATCGTGTTCGTCCGACAAAAATACGTTCTCGTCAATTTCACGCGCGGTTGCGAAGTTGAGCCACCTGCCATTGAATTTATCCTGTCCGAAAAACGAAGAAATTGAGAGAGAGAGAGAAAGAGAGAGAGAGAGAGAGAGAGAATGGCTCGGGTGTAAACGGGAGGAGAGTATGCGTGCAAGAAAAAGGTGGAGAAAACCTTGAATTCGGGACGGCGCAGCTGCATCCACCTGCGGTATAATTTACACCAGGTGAGATCGAAGAAATCGGTGTTATTGCACACTGCGATTCCTCCCTTACACACAAACATATATATATATATCAAGGTGCCGCCAAAAAAATCAAGACTTTATGTATCAACAAAATATTTGTATACAATAAAAAAAATTGTTATTTTATATAGCAAAAAAAATTGCGTTAAATCAAAATTAAATGAAAAAATGTAAACACATAAATAAAAATAAGTAAAATGACAAATACGCATTAATCACTTTCAGATAGTTTTTTCTAAACCATAAACTAACTTTTTTTGCTATGGCCACAAAGAAAAAGTTTCGTTTTTTTTCATAATCACGTTATACTATACATGTATATATTTACAATATTCGTTCGTACGTTATTGCAGCTGAGCGTTCACCCATCCACGTATTGTCTCAGGCCAATGCTCGTTTTACTTGCCACATATAAACGTTTAACGCTGTTTGCCAAAGTATTTTTTTTTCAATGATACTCATTTGGTGTTCGATGCGCGCGTCATTTATCGAAAATATTGACGTACCTCGTGAAAGGCTGGATTATTCTTGTTTCTGTTGCCGTTGGAGGTGTTGTTGATGGAGGAAAGGGCGGTGAGGGTCGCGGAGCCGACACCGCCAATCGGCTTACCGCTAACTTTCGTGCCACCGCCGCCAACATCCTTGTGCAACGTTCCTGGACTCTGTAACGAGACGAGAAGAAAAAAGATCCATTATCGGGGTGCACTATAAATCGACTTTTGCAATTGTTTGCCATTGCAATATGCGGTGGGTATAAAGCCTCCGAGTTGCAAAAAAAAAACAGCGATGTTCTTTGCGAAAAACTCATCTGAGTTGCTGATATCTCGTTTGCGGATGTACCGAGGAGGAGGAACGACCTTGTTCTGGAGGAAAACCCACCCCCCCGTCGGGCTTTCGTAGGCTAAGGACCATTTTTAGCCATTTTCAGCCTTTCTAACCTGCCGGGAGGGAAGGGCCGGGGGGGGGGGGGGAGATTGGCAAAAGCTGTCGAGGCCGCACCTCAGAGTGCGGCTGTTTTTACTTCAAAGAAATGAACAACAGTAGTTCATCTCAGTAATCGAAGATGCACATCTTGATGTCCAACAGCAGCCACAGCGTCTTTTGACGTCGATATCCTATTCGCGCTGTATATTAATTAATGTGCGCATTGCGCATACACAGTTGTTCAATTCTGTACAGCACGATCTAGGCTGTGAGCATGAGGACTCTCGCGTTTCGATATCCGCGCGCGAGACAAAGGGATGACGTGGGTGCTTTTTAATGAGGGATACGGAGGAGATGAGCGGAAAGAAAAATGAGAAAGAGTGAGAGATACGGAAATGCTCGACGTTTCATATTATCAGTGCAAACACGTGTGATATATATATATATATATATATATATATATATTGCCTTGACGGTACATTAGATTAAGGCCTTATATACACGAAAAATTTCAAATTTTTAATTTTTTTTTTATTTTTGATTCCATTAGCCTGAACGGTTAGGAATATTTTAAGCTTTACAGAATTGAAAAATTCCAAAAATTGTTAAAGTTACAGCATTTAGAGCGCGTAATAGATACCGCGCGGCGCGCCCGACCGCCAACTTCAAAGCCGTTTTTCCACGATTCACTTTTTTGAACCTTGTGAAAGTTCTAACTCTTGAACGAAGGTTCAGATTGCTTTGAAATTTTTACAACATATTCTTAGTATCATCACCTATCGTGTGAACCACAGAAACAAAAATTTCAATGACACAAAAACATATAAAAAATAAAATATCGATAGAAAATTGAGTAAAAAAATGTTAAGTTTCGAATTTTTATTATAATTTTTTTAAAAATAATATTGTTGGTTCACATTGAAGATACATTCATTATGCAATTATAAATACGTTCATTTTTTTTTTCAGACACCCACATCGATGCCGAGAACTTTCACCATCAACGCGCGCGCAAAAAAAATACATTGCGTTATTATGTTACATCTCCGCTATTTGTTAATATTTCTGATTTTTTTTTTTACATATACTTAACCATGTGCATAAATGATCTGTAAAAAAATGTTGTCAATATATGCGTCATATTTTTTTAACCGCGTCTAGGAAAGTACCTTCGAAAATCGGCGAAATCGCATATATAAGGCCTTAAAAAATACGACACTCGAATATTTCGTCAGCTAGAAAATAATTGCTGAAGTTATCCAGGAAAAATTGAAGCCCGCAAAATAACGCAAAGTTAGTAAATATATATTTTTTGGGGTAATTAGTCTTTTTTGCATCATATGATGGGCACGTAAAATGAGAGAAGCAGCTCGTACGATGGAACAATTAATAAAAAAATATTTTAAAAAATTTTCTTTTTTTTTGACACCCCATAATCCGTTTTTTTTTCTTTGAAGATATTTTGGGATAGACAAACTGTATTGAGCATGGCTAATAATTTTGGTCCAGGCTGTGTATCCATATACATATTTTTTTACTCGAGTTCCAACGAGTTCCATTTTTTTTTACCAGAGTTCCCTTGCCGGTTTTTACGTATTACCCATTCCAATTCGCGATCCCCAAAAGTTTTGGCGCCTCTCACGGCCTAAGGCAGAAGCTCTACTAGTACAAAAAATATTGTCAAAATACATTGATAACAATGGATAACATTTAAAAAAAGAAGAATTACTTGAGTACTGCTGTGTGCCAGGGTGCAAGACGGATAATAAAAGTAAATTTTCTTTTCCTAAGCCACCTAAAGATAAAGTTTTTTTTAAGTGTTTGTTGGCTCTGAAAATGATTCACTTTAGGCCGTCGACGCAAGTGTGTAGTCAGCACTCCCCTCCACAAGGTTTTTCATTTCCAAGTTTGTATCTTTGTACATAATAAATCGAGATCAATGTTAAAAGTTATATCTGTTATATACGCGATGTGTCAATATAATCGAAGGACTCGCAATCTGCCAGTCCCTCGCATAACCTCAAAGAACCTAAGCCCAGAGCTGATATTAAAAAGACAGAGCTGAAAAAAAGCAGAAAGTAAATCATTCACTGCAGTTGCATTTTTACAATTCACCATGGAGGTAAATCTAATAGCCAACTCGCAGGAAAGTCAAGAGCGAAGTAATTATTTACGTTTCAGGCTATACTTTGACCGGTCATATTGAAGTATAGCTGCGCCACCTCTAGGATGTGAACATCGCGAATTCAAACCTTTCCTATAACTCTCTATTAGCACTTCGCTAAAGTAAACTAACTTCCGTTGCGTCCATAGCCGTCTCAAGCTATACTGTACCGCAAAACCCGTACCGCTATTTTTTATTCATTTTTCAGTTTTTTTAAATTGCACATGTTTTATTTAGCCGATTTAGGGTGTGAAAATCAGTCGACCGTTTGTACGAATTCTTATTAGAGATTTACTTCAATTTGCAAAAAAAAGGCTTTGGATAATGATAAAAATAAAGAAATGAAAAAATAAGAGAAAAAATCGACAGATATTACATAAAGTGCAACTATTTCATGGCATTGAAAATGTAATTAGACTTTTCGGGTGATAAAAAAAGGTACATGCAAATAATATGATTTGCTCTCTCTCTCTCTCTTACTCTCTAACATGGGGTTGAAGTTTGCATCGTTGAAATGCACCGAAATTTCTTTTCAATTTTTTATGTTCATTATTATCCAAAATCGCTACATAAGAATCCTAAAAAGTGTTTGCTTGATTTTCGTAATTCAAATCTGCCAAAGACAATTTAAGAAATTAAATAAAAATCATTTTCTTTTGAATCCCAACGTTGCAAACTTCGATGTCATTCTCTAAATCTCTAACTCGCTTACTCTCTCAAATACATTCTCACTCTCTCACTATCCATCAAACCCAAACAAGCCCAAAGAAACTTAAGCCCAAAGAAACTTAAACCCAAACAAACCCAAACAAGTCCAAAGAAACTTAAACCCAAGCAAACTGAAACCCAAACAAACTTAAACCCAAACCACCCCAAACTTAAACCCAAACAAACAAACCCAAGCCCACTAACATTGTCATGTACACACCAAAATTGAAACTTACAACTTGTAACCACAAATGTCTCTACATGTAATGCAGCATTTTTCAACAAATCACAGGCATTTCGGATGTCGGATGTCGCCCATCCAGTTACAACACAGCGACAGTGGAGTAGGGGGTAGCGTTGGTTTCGTGTGACATCTCGCTAAATCGGACCCCCTATTACATCTTTAAAAGCATTTTCAATGCTAAAATCGTTGCATTCAATTTTAGGATTTATTATAATTGAGAGGAACGTAAAGGATCGATAAAATACCGATACAAGTCAAAAAGTACCAGTTAAGAAAAGCAAAAATGTAGCCAGTATCGACATTCGTCACGCTGATGGAAAAATTCGTCTACCTATTTGTTGAAACCGCTGGGTCACTTTTGCCCGATAGAAATATTATTGTTATTCTTTCGATAAATCATTACACGAAGAGATCGTAGCGAGACAAGAAGCACAAGTTTAAACAACCGTTGTACCGTTGTTGTACCGTTGAAGCGACGGATAATTAAGCGTTTGCCAATGAGCACGACAATGATTGTTAAACAAGTTCCGAAGGCGAGGGATCTCGTCGTGCGCGTATGAGCGATAGATGGAGGAATGTTCTTTTTTTTTTTTTCCAACAACGCATCATGCGCTATCATACGACTCGACGGAGACGGACAATTAGTCAAGCTAGTCTCGTGTTTCGTGACTATACGAAGCGGGTGACAATGGAATTGTCGCACAGCTGAGAATATATATATATAGATATATAACTTTTGCGGTGACACCAGATGCTTGCAAATTCTACGGTATACGCGTTGTTAGATACCTCAAACGGATCCTGCGAATGCAAATACAATTGACAAAGAACGATACGCGTATGTGTGCACGTGGCAAGACTTATTACTGAATTAAGCCCTCTGGGTATCGGGAATCCTTTGTAAAATATTCACACCTCATTACGGTCTTTTGGTGCCGAATCTTCGTATTTTTGTGTTTTTTTTTTCTTTTTTTCAATTTCGTATTTAACTCTTAATCCCTAGCATGGGGAGAAAAAAATAAATTGGGCTGATTAAATCCCTCATTACGGGAGGCGAACGATTATTCATTGGAAAAATGAGATATTAAGCAATTTTGAGAATTATTTGTTCCATTGAACTAACGAATATCCCGGGGGATAAAATGTTTTAGCCCTTCATCGGAATAATTCGTTGATAAGTGTTGACAATTTCGCAGATCCAAGTGGTTTTTGTCTCAGTATAAAATAATTCGTGTCTCGAAAGATAAAAAAAAAAAATTGTAATTCTTTTAAATCTCTCCGCTATTTGTTTTTCCATCCCATCAAAGTAATGTTCATTACGTTTGAAAATTGACTTTTATATTTCAATAAGAATTACGCAGCTCGTTTCGATGTTCTCGTTCTGGAACGTCCGCGAATCTCCTTGTGATTGAGCCCCAGGCAGTCGGTCAGAATGTCACGAATACTGGTGTACGATCGCATTTTTGGATCAATTTCCGAGGCCCATTTGATCGAGCACTTCTTCGTTTATGAATTTTTAACTGTTACGCCTTTAACGAGACTGTACAGAAATAAATGCGGAGATATATAACACACGATATGAATATTCGCGTGTTAAATGATTTTTACTAGCACGCCACGAGTCCCTAATCGTCACTGTCCTGTTGTAATCGTGCAGCGATATTCTTTCGCCCGATCGCACTTTATCGCACTATCGATCGACCGATTTCTTTGTAGATTGCTCAAAAACGATATCGTCGCGAGAGCTCGATAAGTGATATAAATTTGTAAAACTGTGTCACGTATCTCGAGGCCTCTCGTTCTATATCTGTCCGTTCTATTATACACGAGGGACACCATTTTTGCTTTCATTTCCCTTGCTTTTTATTGCTCCTTACTTTCGCTCGTAAGGGCTATGATGATTTTTTTTTTAATTTACTTTTACTTATTTTATTTATTTTCAATAAGAATTCGGCAAGTCACGAAAAAGGAATTGCATGAATGGGCTACAACTGACAATCATGATAAACTGTTCAAAATTTGACATATCATTAAAAAATCTAATCATGTGCAAATTTTAAAGACAATTGATCGAACACATCAAAAGTTATACAATAAATAATCGAACGTGCGCTCTTGTGACAAATACCACTTTTACCGATATTTATACTATGAAAATATAGATAAAATCATAGGAACGAGTTGTAAATTTTTCCAGGTGTATAGAATACATTCAGGAATCTATTCTCAACATTTTGTACGCATGGACAAGGTAATTTCGGTGATATTTCATTAAAACCGGAAGAAAATGGTGAATATTTGAAAAATTTCTTACAAATTTATTAACAAATAAATACATACAAGTTCTATAAGTGTTATTAAACTATTCAAATAGTTTAGAAATATTATTTTCTTTGATTCAAGAGCCCATTTAAATGTAACGTCACAAATTTTGAATTTCGGTCTTTTCGTTTCCAACAGATAGATTCAGGTGTAATTTGTGTTTAAAAGTTTTTTTTTCTGGCTTGGGCGAAATATTACGATTTTTCAAGGGAACCTTAATTTTTTTTTTCATTGAAGAACGTCTAGGCATATGAGTTTATGCATTTTCTACTATATATAATTATTCGAAACCAGTTTACATAAAATTATCATGGTTAGAAGTGAGAAAATTGATTTCACAATACTTTTGGCAGTGATGATACATCCTTAATCATCCTTAATCGCAGCATACATCCTTAATCGCATTGGAGTTTGCATAGTTGGAGCGCAACGATTTTATTTCTTTATTTTCATTATTTTCCAAAACTTTTTTTTTGCATATCGAGGTCGTAAATGTCTAATAAGGGTGCGTAAAAAAGTGGGAGTGATTTTTATAAGCGCAGAATCAGCAGAAATAAATATTTCAGCAACAAAAAAAAAGCTCTGCGTTTCAACCATACCATCTTTAACGTCATGATCTTTATTAGTTCCCTCTCTCTCTCTCTCTCTCTCTCTCTCTCTCTCTCTCTCTCTCTCTCCCTCCCTCCCTCCCTCCCTCATTTTCCTGGAGAGTTTTATAACGAGGCCAATAACGCTGCCTTACTGCGAGTCCCGCAAAATCTTCGCGGCTTACTCAGTTCTCCCCCACTCTTGCGAGACTCATGTCCATTGTCTCGAGGAGATCAACTTCGTGTATATAATCGTTAATTAATTATATTTTTTCCCTCGGTCTCCTGATTCGTTCGCCATTCCTGGGCAATATGCTCCGGGGCAAATGTGGAGTATATTGATTCGCAATGATCATCGGACAATCACTTTCCCAGGTACTTTTCTTGCCCCGTTTCAATACAGTGAAATGCTTGCTTGCTCGAATCCATCTCAGCCGCGATTTTCACGCAAACCCAAACGCAATTTTCTCAGCAAACCCAAACAAGCTCTACACCGAGTATGGACTTCCATACGCTTTTTTTTTTCACATTTCATTCACACAATTTGTCTCGTTGGTGGTGTACAAATTGTTAAACCGTGGAAAAAGCGAAAATTTACTCAACTATGTCATCATAGAGAAAAACAGATGAGATTGAAGGAGAATTGATGAGATTTGCATCGACGGAATGTAATGAAAATGAATATTTCTAAATTCCTCAAATCTTGCAGAGCAGATCTTGGCGAAAAAAATCCCTCAATCATGTTTTCAACGTACTTATTGATTTTTTTTTAATATTCAAGTTTTTGTAATAATAATATGAACAATGGAAGTAAAAGACAAAAAAGATTTTTCATTGCATTCCAACGATGCAAACTTCAATACTATAAAAAAAATACACCAAATGATTGGAAACAAATCCACTTGAACATATCGATACCAAAGGACGAGAAAAAATAAAAACTAGTTGCAGTATAACTTCAATTCCCTAAATGGGATGGAGACAGTGAAGTTTCGAAAATCGCAGAACAGAAAAAAAAGATATATGTTTTTTCTATTTTCTTTTCGGGAGATTTACCAAGCTGGATACGAGGAATCCTAACTCATAATTTTTTTGGTGAACGTGCGGGGGAGGTCACCGGAGAGCATCCTATAAGAAATTACGAGAGGGAGAGAGAGAGAGAGAGAGAGAGAGAGAGAGAGAGAGAGAGAGAGAGAGAGAGAGAGAGAGAGAGAGAGAGAGAGGGAGAGAGAGAGAGAGAGGGAGAGAGAGAGAGAGAGAGAGACAGCAAATCCGGAGTCTCTTTGCGTTCCACGTTGAAAACCGAGCGACAGCTGTGCGTTGCAGCCCAAGATCAAAACGATGGCAAATATATATGTATACGTGTGTGTGTAGGGAGGACAAAAAAAAAACACGCACCGCGACGCGATGAGCGCGGGATGCGTAAAAGAGAACGAATCTGAGTGAGAGAACGAAAAGGGCAAAAAAAAGATTTAAAACGTTGGATCTCGTGGAGGATTCGGTGGCCTATCATTAGACCCGAAGCGAGAGGTTGAATCGTATTTTTTTATTTTTATTTTTCTTTTTTTTTTGTACCTCGTGGCTGTCCACGCACGAGGGATCTCTTAGGGATTTATTCTACCCGACGTGTATTCACGCGAAAAAGGGATTGGGAACACCTGGTTCTGTTTGCGAAAAGAGCGAACCACCAGCAGGTGCTCGTATACACACATATATATATATATATATATATATATATATATATATATATATATATATATATATATATATATATTATGTGCGTGTGTGTGTGTGTCGAGTCCTGCAGCGCGCGCCTTCGAAGTTTCAGCTGCAGCTTTGCTCGATACTTTTGGTAGGAATAATAAAAAATAAAAAATAACTTAAACAAAAATAAAAACAAGATACAAAAAATCTCATGCGCGCAGGTGATTCACATTGCATAGTTTACGTCCG
This sequence comes from Ophion ventricosus, assembly GCA_963932345.1. Taxonomy (NCBI): domain Eukaryota; kingdom Metazoa; phylum Arthropoda; class Insecta; order Hymenoptera; family Ichneumonidae; genus Ophion; species Ophion ventricosus. The sequence goes on from OZ010717.1 coordinate 23,957,447, forward strand.
AGTGTGTACCTTTCACAATATCCATTCGGAAAACCTCTTTCGCCTACCTCTCTCTCTCTCTCTCTCTCTTTTGACGTCTCGAGAGGCCCTCGAGTCAAGAAGAAACGAGACGAAGCCTCTGGAAAGGAAAAGGAGTATGTGTGCAAAGGCGGGAGAAAGAGAGGATAGTCCAAAGGAGGTAAAAGGACGAGAGATACAGAGAGATCGAAACACCAAGACCCTTCACTCTTGAACATACACTCGAGGATCTTCATCTTCGCCAATACAAAAAAAAAGTATATTACAAACACTGAAAAAAAAAAACGAAACGAAAAGACGAAAACGGAAACAAACCCAAACATATGTTCGATATATGCTACAATGCTACAATCGAGTACTTAAAATTCTATTTCAATGAAAATTTATGAAATTGAAGTTTGCATCGTTGCGATGCAATGGAAATCAATTTTTTTCTGAATTCATTTCTTTCTTCATTTCTGAATTAATTTACTTTGTCATCTCTGAATTCATTTCATTTCAAATTCATTCAAATTTTTTCACTTCAAATTCATTTCTGAATTCATACATTTCTCGTGGCAGGTTTTTATTACAAAAAATCCCTCAACTATTTTTTAAGATGTTTATTTTCAGGTCGACAATCTAAATTCGCAAAAGATCATTTTGTATAATAATGAGAATAAGCAAATAAAAGTATGAAAAGGAACTTACGTTACATTCTAACGATGCAAACTTCAACGTCATTATAATTGGCACGTGCATTTGTTTTCGCGTCTAGGTTAATTTTTTTTATTATCGAGTAAATATAAAACGCAATTTTTTTTCTCGTAAATCACAATCTACAATATTTTCGTTTTATCATTTAACATCGATTACTCGGAGAATATTGTTTCTCTCGTACAATTGGCGAAGACAATATTGACACGCCGTTGTATCCCAAAGTGGCAAATGAAAAGGGTGTATATAGTATTTTCCTACGAAGTAATCAACTAGAATTCCCTCTTCAGTTATCCAGTCGAGAGGTTCGCAAGCACAATGCCATTGTGACTCGTTCTGGACAGGTTTCAGCCGCGTGAAAAAAGAAGAGGAGAGAGAGAGAGAGAGGGATGAATACCAATAGAGAAACAAGAAGTTCGCAGGTTGGCAGATGCATCCCAAGTTCCACGTCCTGGACACCTGCCAACTTGTTCGGTCTCCAGGCCAACAAAGAGTCGTAGTTTCCAAAGGTCTCGAAAGAATTTGGGAAATAGTTTGCCATAGTGGATACACATTTTTGCACTTTTCCGCTCGCTAACGTGCAACGAATTTTCCTCAAAAACGACTCAAAATTCGACACAAATCACATACGCTCAAATGTTAACTCAATTTTCATCAAATTTGGTTTTGTCGACGAATGAGACTTTTAACGTAATGATAGGTGTTCGATGAACGAAAAAAGAATTTTGCTCATCTCCGTAGCGTGTTCTCTTTTCAAAATATTTTCTCAAATCGTATCGTGATAAAGAGTTATTAAATTCGTAATTGATTTGACCAAGAATCAGTGAATTTGTAGTTATATATTTTGTAATAATCGACAAAGGGGTTGAGACTGTATAAAATTTCGAGCTTTTCTAATTGAGAAAAATTTCATACGCGTTCTGACTTCATGAAATTTCGAGATATTGGACTCAAATTGAAATAATTAGATTATCATTGACAGCTGATTGTCCTCCAATTGGGCTACGCAATTCTGAGCAAATCGGATTAAAAAAAAAAAGAATTGATTTCTTAAAAAAATTGAACACTGTACCTTTATCTTCCGAATTTTTTTTTTCTCGTATCGAACAATTGTCGAAACGCCAGTAGCATCGAGCACACGGAGAGAATTAAAAAGTAATTTTTGTCGTCAATTTCACGGTAAAAATTACCGTGATATATTTCAATGTGGTGACAAGTGAGAAAGGCATAATAATTCGTATGTGACAAATTTCTTTTTAACTCACGTTACAGAAAATTTCAAATACGTAGCTAAAATTTTACTATACAAGAAGGGTAGCGCGCACGATAATTTTTACCGAGAGCACAATACATTTTCCTATAACACTCATTAAATTTTATAATAAATCATAAAATAACTGTTATAAAGACGATACTTTTTTAAAGACATTTTTGAAAGGCATAAAATAATAAAATGCACAGTAAAATTTCGCTGATATTATATATTTTTTAAATTTAAGTTTTGCGTATTTTGTTACATATCAAAATTTACTAGAAAATCTGGTAAAATTTTCTATCTGAAGAAGAAATTTTATTTTATTTTCGTGAAAATCTGTGTTTTACTCAGTAATAATAAGCGAAGTTTCAGGGTTGTCATCTAGTTACCGTTACTGCACGGTAATTTTTAACATTTAATTCTCTCCGTGCATGAGACAGAAGAGAGGGGTATGGCAATTGAAGCAGGATTTAAAGTTTATGTACCGTAATTCGTATAGCTTTACACACGGCGAGACATTATTACCCGAGACGATGTACAGGGGACAGAATTACTGGATAATCTTTTTTTTTCTCACTGTGTGAGATCGATATTATTGCACGGTAAGATACTTCCGTGTATTGACCGGGGTAGCAGCACTGGCGATCATCTCTCTCTCTCTCTCTTTCTCTCTCTCTCTCTCTTGTATATCTCTCGATCGCGATAAATTTCACTAGGTCGGGTATATGTACCTTTGGAATAGCTGTATAAGTAGATAGACTATTGTACATATGTATACGTTACTGTTTAAATGGATGTACCTATCTTGGCGAAGAGACATCTCGCATACCTGAATCTGATCTTATCAGATCGATATAACTTTGCATCGGATTGATATATCGTACACGTACACTTCGTTCTATCTCTTTATTGTACGACGAAAACTTGCAAATAAATATATATGAAACCTTTCTAAGTCTTCGTCGAACTTACGGCAATCGATAGATTAAGATAGGTACGTGCTAATGACAACATAGTACGATAAATAAGTCTAGTTTACGGTCACCGTAAAATGAGGAAAATAAATCAGAGACTCGTTAACCCGCCTTGAACCATGTCGATCCCGATGTGAAGTGAACTTATTCATTTTGTTTCTCAACGCAACACTTTCAGTCACGAATTTTTCGAAAAGTTTATTTTTCAAAAGAATTTGAATTTATATGCATTTCATATGTTCGTACATCTAGATTTTTGTGCGTTTTTAAATTTATTTTTCTTATTTCCGGTTTTTTTTCTGCATTTCTGATGACATTGAGGTTTGCATCGTTGGAATGCAACGATTTTTTTTTGCTCATTTTCCATTTTTTTTTTCATTATGCTTATCCAAAGCCTTCTCTTTTTCGAATTGAGATCGTAAATTGATACGTAAAAACGTTCGAGTAATTTTCACAGCCAAAAAAAAATTGACCGATTAAAAAGAATTATTTTTCGTTGCATTCCAACGATGCAAACTTCAATATCATCATTTCTATAGCGTTTTTGGGAAATGAAAAATAAAGGGTGCCGTTTCCTTTTCCTCCAGTGTTGTCGGAATTCATTTTTCGATAGCAAATGTCTTTTGGTGTAGTCCATGAAGACCCTGAACAAGGGAGATAGAGAAGACTATCTCCCTTGAACAAGGGAGATATTCGAACCACTTATCAGCCGTAATACTGTTTACCATCCATAATTGTATAATTAAAAAAAAATGCCCTACTGTTTTTAAAGAAGATTTTGTAAAAAAATTGCAATCATTGGAAAATCAAATTGAACATTCGATTGCAGTCGTTTTCTCTCGAAGCTGTAGGATCTTCATTTGCTCTCTTTTTTATCCACAATAATTGATTTCTAACAAGCACGTTTCTTTTATTTTCATAACATACTGTGTAACGCGTCAAAATCAAACTAGAAATTCTTTCATAATCGTTTTCCCTCAAAGCTGTAATATTTTCTTTCGCTCTCTTTTTTATTTCCGCAATAATTGGGCCCTAAAAATCATTTTATAATTTACTTTAGGACGTGCTTTGTAAAATGGCAATTGCGTAAAAATCAAACTAGTTAATTATTTTGTAATCGTTTCCCCTCGAAGCTGTAAAATGTTCGTTTGCTATCTTTTTTATTTTAAAAATAATTGAGGTCTCAAAAGCATTTTTAATTTATCTTTAGGACGTACTTTGTTCACGCAATTGCGTAAAAATCAAATCAGCAATTCGTTCGTAACCGTTTTCTCTCGAAGCTATAGGATTTTCTTCATTCCCTATTTCATTTTCATATTTAATTGAGTCCTAAGAAGAATTTTATTGCTCATTTTCGAGCGTACTTTGTATAATTGCAATTGCCCAAATGTCAAGTTCAAAACGCTATCGTAATTATTTTCGCCGGCAGACGTAAAGTTTTTTTTCTCTCCTTTCTCTCCGTCTCATTTTCATTGGAAATTTCAGACGCGTTTCACGTGTGAGTATATATATATATATATACACACACACGTATGTGCGTGTACAAGTTGGCGTCAATTGCGCTCGCAACTCACGAAGCTCTCTCGACGGGTCGTGAGAGATTCGCGCGATCGATCACTCGATCAAGTGTCTCGAAACGTGAGAGAAAGAGATGGAGCGAAGTAGCAATAAAGTGGCAGGAGAAGAAAGAAATGAGCCAACGTTTATAGTGGAGTAGGAGTTTATTGCACACGGGCGCTCAGGTGCGCGTATAAACAATTCGCGCTAAAGAAAAACGTGCTCTGTCGTGTTCTCTGTTAGACATTTCCGTGAATTCCACGCGTCGTTCTCCGGCCTATCCGTCTAAGCGCTCGAGGAATTATAATTGTCCAAACGTTTTTCTCCTCTCGCTTCTCTACATCTCACATAATTTCAGTCTACATAAATCCCGAAGAGTTTCGCGAAAGAACAAAAGTTCCACACCGCGCTCTTTTCAGGTCAAACATTTACCGATCGTGCCGAAGTAGCAACAAAAATAACAATTTCTTCGAAAATTTCCTGGCAATTTTCGTAGTACGACAAAAAAAATTCTCCGTCAAAATTCACTAACAAACCATTTTTAAAAAATGTCTTCTTTTCAATATAAAATGATCATAACATCCTGTATACTTTTTATTCGTATCGATTATCGATACAAGCTGTTTGCGCTCAATAATTCTCTAGCTTCGCGCTCGTACATAGTCGTCTACATTTTCGTTCGGCAGAGTACGTTCGCTTTGTTTACTGTTCCTTTTTTTGCGTCTCCACGTTTTCTTCCACTTCGCTCGTTGTCTTAGGCCTCAACGCTCGCTACGACGAGTCTTGTCCCGTCCAGCGGATATGTCAAACACGTCACCAAAATATACCGAACAAAATTTGAATGAATATTTTTAAGGCCTTAGGCCACTCTAGAGGCCATAAAAAGGGCATAATTTGTGATTTTTTTTCAGCGAAACCATAAAATAAATCGGAATTACAAAATAGGGGTTTTATTATACACGTAATTGACCATAGAAAATTATTTTTTTACAACGATACATGTAAAAATGGCGATTGTGCAGCATTTTTCCGATGACGCCTTTATTTCTGGAAGGTCAACGGCCTGACCAGCAACTCCTATAATTTTTCAGTTATGATGAGACGGTAAAATTTTTTCGATTATATATAAGAATAGCTATAGAAGTACGTAGGATTTTTTTGATATATTGTTTTTTGTCAAAATGGCAAATTTCTAAAACAACAAGTATAAAATGCCATGAGGAAATCGTCAGAAAGTTATTTATAAAAAAGGAACTATGCAATATAATAAAAAAATCCTACGCAGTGCCTCAAAAAATGAAATTTTAAATATACAATTAAAATTTCAAGTGAATCGGTTGAAATTTGTTTGAGTTATGAGTCTGGCCGACTTGAAAAACGTAGTTTTGAGTTGAACGCGTCTAAAATTAGTAGAAAGTCACGACATGAATCAAGAGGGGTTGCGCTAGAAGTCGAAAATCGAGTACTTAGAGACTTTCACACCCATAAATCTTTTGCAATACAATTTTATAGGTACTATGGTACATTTTTAACAAAAAAAAATCGATTTTTTGAAAATCCTAGGGTCGCCTAAGGCCTTGGTTTTATTCGCGCTTCGTGGTCACCCTGGGTAAAATCGACCCGTCGATCAATTTTTGGCGTAAATATATAATAGTTCCCGGCTTCGAATGGGACTGTATTTACCATCTTGCCTGGAGTTTGAAGTATCCTCATATAATAAAATTGACCCTCTTCACATGTCGGAATAAATACCTTTTTTGGAACGCGCACTATGCTACTATTTTTTCCCGAAAAGTAGCATAATATCTAAAGAGTATCACGTCCAAATTTGAGGTAAAAATGTTGAAAATTCACGGAACTACGGAATTTTTTTTAACATGTCGCCATTTTATTTCGTGTAAATAAATTTTTCGTACATCAACCAGAAAGTTTAGAGCATGTTCCGTAATTTTTTGAACCACTTCAGAAGGATAGTTTGGTCACGATATATTTTTGAAAAATTTCTGGGTACAATCGACCCAAGTGTGACCACCGTGATTGAATTTGGAAGTGTGACCACGAAGGGTTGAGAAAAGTGAACTTCGTGATTCATTCTTGAATCCTCTACCCATACATGGAACACAAGGCATTTCGAAAAAAAAAAAAAGAAAGTAATCCACCGCATCGAATCATCGTTCGGATCGTCGTTTTTCTTTTCTTATTCTCACAATCGCTATAAATTGCATTACAGTTACATTCGCCGATAAGAACGTGCGCACCGTTGGAAAGGGAAGCGAGAAACGAAACCAGTTTCGAAAATCTCGTACAAACCGTTATGAAACTTTACTCTCTCGTATTGTACGCGGGAGACAATGTTTCACTTTAACTATCGCTTTAAATTCACGGTCGTGCGACCTCGAAGCACTGTACCGCATGCGCTATATATATATATATATATATATATATGTCTACCGAATCGAATTCACGATCTCGTGGACCGGTTATCATTATTTTTGGACGTATGCAAGAAGTACGTTAAGTTGATTACTAGTTTATACGCGTTGTATGCATATAAATACATATAAGGTTTAAAATATTATTTGCTCACATGTGCATGGATGTATGTATTTGCTCACATGTGCATACATACAAGAGGGCGCGTAAACTTATATCCTTTATCAGCATAATATTCTATAGAGACCGGAGCGGCTTAAAAGTCATTCCTATCAGATTTATGCGCCTCGTTACTGTTTAATGATGCGAGTACACACAAAATAAAAGTCAAAGATATTTTCAAAAAACGCAATCACTCATGTACGAGTCACCGTATGGGCTTATTATCTGTATTATAAATTCGCACATACACGGAGAGTGTCTGGAATGTTTTTTTTAACCCTTCGTGTTTACCCTGGGTAGAATCGACCCGTTGATCAATTTTTGACGTAAATATATAATAGTTCTCGGCTTCGAATGGGACTTTATTCACCATCTTACTTGGAGTTTGGAGTATCTTCATTACATCAAATTTACCCTCTTCACATGTCGGAATAAATACCTTTTTTGGAACGCGCACTATGCTACTATTTTTCCCAAAAGTAGCATATTTAAGGAGTATCACGTCCAAAATTTAGGTAAAAATGTTGAAAATTCACGGAACTATTATTTCTTGAGCGAACAAGTGTCTTTTTTGCGTTTTCACCTCTTTATGATTTTTTTTTCAACATGTCGCCATTTTATTTCTTATAAATACATTTTTCGTACGTCATCTAGAAAGTTCAAAGCATGTTCCGTAATTTTTTGAACCACTTCGGACGGATTGTTTGGGAACAATAATTTTTTGAAAACTTACGGGGTAGAATCGAGCCAAATGTGACCACCGCAATTGAATTTAGAAGTGTTACCACGAAGGGTTAACTTTGCTTCGTCGGAATTGCTATGAAAACCCTTTCTTTCATTTATTTTTTTTTTCGTTTTCATTATCATGTAAACTATTTGTCTGCAGATTTCGATTTAGGATCTTCAGATAAGCAAAAATGAAAATTCATTTTCGTGGATTCCAGCGATGCAAACTTTAATTTGCGATGTTCAAAAAAATTATACTTTGGCATGCTAGTTCTGAAGATTGAAATGGTGAGAAAGCATCATCAAGACTGATAGAAGTAAGATGAAAGAGAGAGAATTTAGTTTTTTATTGGGATATCATTGTACGGGGAGGGGAGGGGGCGAACTGATTATTCAGCTCGCTAAATGCGTTTTGGCAAAGTCGAGATCTGGAAAAACCGCATCCGGAAATGGTGCCTCATTACATCAAAATTCTTGGGCTCGTTTTCGAGATAATAATTAGCTACGATATTTTCTTTTAATTACGATCTGCTTGATTTTCTCTGACATTCAATGAAATTCCGTATTTATTTCAAGTATATAGTGCACAATCATGTGTTTGAGTAATTTGTTTAAAACTCTTTGGCATTTTTATTCGAAATTAATGTTCCTGAGATATTGAGCCTGCTTAAATTTTGTTGAATTTTAAGCGAATCACGAAGTACTGAAATTCCACCGAAATCAAGCTTTTGACTGAGAGTGTGTGGAACACATCCTTAAGTGAAACGAATTTAAAGATTCCTCCTGCTACCTCTCCAACACTCTCTCTCTCTCTCTCTCTCTCTCTCTCCTTCCTCAGCTGCTTGTGGTTTATTGCGGTTGATACGTGTGCCACTGCTCCAAGAATTCAAGTGCATGTGCATTGGCCTCGTGTTCCGCAACTTGCTTTACGTAAAACACTTTTTTCAACTTGCTCTTCTGACCTCCCGTGAGCAGAGAAATTCGAATCTTCCCCTTCAAAATATCCCCGTACTGTTAAAGAAAAAAAAATCCTTTTCACTGGGCCGGCGCTCGTACAATCCGACAAATTCTACACAACAAAAAAACCTAATTAAGTTTTCATCAAATATTACAATTACTTATGTACCTGAAAACCTAGGGAGCTCTACTTTAATGACTGTTCCGACACGCACCCACGACCGCTTTCTCGTTAGTCAGGCATAATTAATCTGACGTAGTCCCGCAACGCGCGTAAACCTTTAAATGAATGAGCTATGAATATTAACTCGGACACTAATTGTAAAGCAATGTGCTCCCTTCCTAGAGTTTCGTTGGCCGCTGAACGATTTTTTTTTTTCGTGGTACAAAAAAACAGGGAAAGTTGCTCTTCGGTACAGCCCAAATTTGTTTACACGTGACATCAAAACCCAAACAAAAATACGGAATTTTACGAGCAATATTAATAACAATAGTATCTTCGCGACACTCCCTTAACACTCTTATCATTGGCTATAATAAGGGGTGTGTAAATTAAGTAATGAGACTGGCAACGTAACGTTCGATCTGGCAATACTTGGGTCGCGGGACTTGGAGGAGCGACACGTGAACATGTCAATGGCCCACGTTTGGGTTTGGGTCATTCGTGTGAGACCAAAAATCAAGAAAAACTGGGTGTTGCATCACGATAATGCGCCTTGTCACACAGCAATTTCAATAAACGAGTTCATTGGCCAGTAAAAACATTTCTGTGGCACTTCAGCCTCCTCATTCGCCTGACTTGAGTCCTCGTGACTTTTTCCTCTTCCCGAGATTGTAAAATCACCACAAGGGACATCATTTTGGTACACTCGAGAACATTGAAAGGCTGTAACCGACCAGTCGAAGGCTATTCCAGTATCCGAATTGCAGCACTGCTATGAGGATTGCAAGAACCGTCTCCAGCGCTGTGTGACTTCCCAAGGAAGTTATTTTGAGGGAGACAACATTGAATCGTAATTTTATTCGAATGAAAAAATTGAAAAAATCAGTCTCCTTACTTAATTTACCCACCTCGTATATATATACATGTATTAGCTAAATGCAAATGAACCTAAATAAACCAAAAAACTATTAGGTCTATCTTATAGGCAATATATACACATCACCATCATCATCATCATCATCATCATCATCATCATCATCATCAATTATGCGCAATCAATCCGAAGCCCCGAAAATCTATGATTCTCAAAATTCCTTTTTCTCACAAGGGACAGCAAGTTTTTTTAAGAACACACGTTAGAATAATAAAATAATCGGACGGCAAAATATCGTCACCCCTGTACGAAGAAGGAAGCTAAAGTGTAAAAAAACCGCGCAATCACCCAGAAAATACTGCGCAATCATATATAAATATATATATATATATATATATATATATATATATATATATATATATATATAAACGCGTTAGTGGCAACGCGAGATCGCAAAGTGTTTTTACAAGTGGGTCAACGTTCAATTGTCTCGTGCACCGTTGCGTACCGTGCGGGTGTCGCAGTTATACGAGAAATATATGAACAACATAAGTCCCTGGAACGAATGAGTATTATCGTAAAAACGACGCGTTCTATCGTGAACGAGAAGAGATATGTGAAACGTTTTGGGGCCTCTAAAGTGGAAGCAGCGGCTTTTTTATTTCGAGGAAGGCGCGAGCAGTTATGGGCTATATATATATGGGACACCATATATATAGGTATTATTATTTCTCAAGTTCCAACGTATACCTTTGTGGCCTTTTACGTATTACCCTTCCCAATTGAACCCTTTCCAACCTAACTTCCGTTGCGTTCATAACTATCTTAAGCTACCTATACTGCATTTGCTGAGGGCACGGGGAAACTGCGGAAAACCGGTATCGGTTCCCATACGGCCCCATATTCTCCCGATTCGTCACCATTCTGACTATCGGCCGTGCACAAAACTGTTCAAGGGGGGAAATACATGTAACGATATTTAAAAATCGATTTTTTTTTGTAAAATGTACAATTTTATTTAAAAATCTCAAGATTCAGCGCTGGAATGACTGATTAGCCGTTAAGTCACTGAAATCATTGAGTTTTCGTAGTTCGATACTTTAAACATGTTTCCCCTTTAAAACTAAATGTTTCAAGTTTGTGGGAAACATAACTGTAAAACGAGTTGATTGATCATGCTGAAATTTTACACACAACTCAATAACAATATTCCCTCTAACTTATACCTACTTGTTTATGAAAATCATCTTTAAAAAGTACTTTTTTATTGCAAAACAGAACGAAAATGTTGTGTAAAAATTCAAATTTTTTCTTCTGAAGTGTCCCATTTCTTTGATTTTCAACTTTTCAAATGTTTCTTAGGTATGAGTTCAGCATTTGGATGTTAAAAATGCCAAAAATACTGCGCTCATATTTTTCAGATCAGTATTGAAGTCGTTGGATTTCTCACAAACGGACAAACATTTTGTGCCGCCAAAACTGGCCAAAAAATTAATTCGTATAGATCAATTATCTAATAAACTGTGTCCGAAGCTTTATAAAGGCAAAACTTTTTGTTCCTTCGAAAAAAAAATATCAAAATTGGATATTTTTTTGTCGTCTACGTGTATTTCTCCTCTTAAGGAGTTTCAGGACAATTGGTGAAGTGTTACCATTGGATTCAAAATTATGCAGTAAATTCTTTCTCTTATACTGAATGCATCTAAAATTTGGAGGGTAAGTGACAAAAAATTTGCTGCATAAATTTGAATCAAACGGCAGCATTTCGTTGATTGTCCCAAAACTCCTTAACGCGGAGTACCGCCAGAGCCGAATGCCGTCCACCTATCCACCACTTTCCATATAAACACAAATGAACAATACGAAGAAGAAGAATCGGGGCCGTCATCACTCCATCATCAGCTGTGAATCATTATATTGGACTCGTAATTGGCGATGCCTTGTAATGAAGCTAACAAATGTTTAGCGAAAGCAGAGAATGTCGTTTTTACATTGACACAGAGGAAGAATCGTGCGCTTCGCTCATCCGCATGGATCCAGCTTTTTTTTTGTCTGATAAATGCGTACCTACGTTTATTTGTAGATGTGCGTACGTCTGTGCGCATGTTCGAGGGACGGAACAAAGCTTTTCTATGCACACACACACACACACACACACGCGCGCGCGCACGCACGCACACGTGAAATAAGCAAACACATAGACACGCGCGGGAGAGCCCGTACTTGTTATGTGTCCACGAAGAGCAAACGGTTTCACCATTCACAAATGGGCCTGCGAGAGTTAACCGTACGCCGCTAATGCGTCGAACGGTTTCTCCCCCGATCGATGTGCTCGCCGCTCTAATTGGCACTCGTGAAAACGTCCTGGTGGTACTCGTGTACATAAATATATATATATATATATATATATATTTAACAATTTGCAATACCAAGGTGCGATTGCCATAGAGTTCGTTAAACTCGTTTATTCCATTGTTTCGCGATTCCGCGAAAGTTTCACGCAAGACAGAGGGAAAAAATAAAAATAAACAACCCCGATAAAATAGCGACGCTGTAAAACGATCTGACCGATCGTTTTCAATCGTCAATGTCCTCACGCACTGGCAATATATACATATATATATATTACGAGTAACGACTCAAGGCATGTCTGAGTTCCCTTCAATCGTGTGCTCGCCATCTCGGTATATACTCAATATCCGAGAAAAATATCCAAGATTACGATGGATTTTCGCTGCAGGTCGGCGAAGGGAAACACGGGAAGAGGGGAGACAGAATGAACGTCCGTTATTAAATTTCCGTGATTCTAATAAGTTCTTCTTTATCGTGGATTCTTTTTTACAATATTTAAATAGAAATTAGTTACAATGAAATGAGTTTTGTTAATGAATTTTATTCGTTTGATTAAATGCCAATTCGATTTACTGCGGTTAACCGCGGCGCGTTTCGCGGTTGGTAAATTGAGAGGAAGAATCCGAGAGTGATGAGATAGAGAGGAAATAATGTAGAAGAGTACTGTAATTCATGGAATGAGAAATCAGGTGGAGAGAAATGGAAAAGATGTTTGGTGTAGTAGACACAAATATATATATATATATATATATATAATTATTATTATTATTATCATTAAGATGATAGGATTTCCCACGTGCTGCATTCTCTTGCAATTCAAAAGTCGTCTTTGCTACGGTACTGTATTTCATAACGTAATATATTGACATATGTGTACATGTATACACACTTAATATACGCTATCTGTATGTACGTATTAGAAACACCTAAGCCCGCCTATAAATTATATGTGCATATATATATATATATATATATATATATATATATATGCGGTAATATGCGACGAGCAGTCTGGTCGGAGAGCCATGGACATCTTCATGGTTCGTTCAACAACAGGGTCGAGCCAACCTGGAGTAACCGGCTCTTGCAATCCATGTACGGAGTACGCCGGTGCAAGAAGTGCATTCCAAAATTGTCGCCAGACACAAAAGTTTGACGATTTCGCTGAGGGTGAAATTTTCCGGGTTTGAATAGGAATTTTTTTTTTACTTTGTTGAAGGTCTGTTCTTTTTTGCGTAATACTGATTTTGCTTGTATTTTCTTAGAGAGAGGGAGAATAAAAGAAAAATTACGTTTTTGGCGTCATTAGTAGAAAATATTGGTGGTTAGGATTTAATGATGAAATTTTTTTGAAAAAATTTGATGAAAAATGGTGGTTAGGATGTTATGATTTTTTAAAATGGATTTATAACTTTTGAATTGATTTAATAATTTAGAATAAATTTAGAATTTTAGAACGAATTTAGAATTTTCAAAATGTATTTAAAAAAGCGCTATAGCTTTTGGCATTGAATGCGCCGAGAATCGGTAAATGGGTTTAAATTTTATAGCATTACGGATTCAAAAAATTCTTGATTTCATAAATTACCTTCCTATTCGTTTTTTTAAATTATTTATATTTGTACCTGAGTAAAGTATCATTCTTGGCTGATTCGTATCAAATTTGGCTACAATAACACGAGGGGTTCGAATGTCGAAAACGAAAAAAAAAAAACCCATTTTTGAAAAATCTCAACGCCGCACCTTTCTCAAATTTACGGATGTCTTGCAATTGTTTGAAACATAAAAAGAGTATAAAAAAGGGAGTTGTTCAGAAAAAAAATCATGCTTGAAAACTCCCATACGGCTTCCATACAATTTTATTCCACTCTCCAATCGTTTAACGAAAAAAACGACACGCACACCGAGAAAACTTTGACCAAGATAAAACGTCGCTGCAAGCGTCCTTTGCGCGACAAATATTTTTTCATGAAAAAAAAAAAATGCCTCGAACACAGTTTTTCCGCAAACTTGTTTCAATTACAAAAATGTATATCGGTTCTTCGTTCGTCCAAAAGCAAGCCTCACGTTCTTGAACCAATATCCGCAATACGAAATATAGGATGTTATCGGAATAGTACGAGTTAGCGAAAAAAAGAAGACAAAAAAAAACGACGACCAGAGAAAGAGGGAGGAGTGTATAGGAGTTACGAGAGGTCAGGAGTAAGACTCACCAGAGGGCGAGTGAATGAGGAGGCTCGAGACTCGACCCTCGTATAAGGTTCGCGGGAAGTATGTTATCCAAGAGTCGCGTCAGGGCTCCTCACGAAATGTGGATTTCGGTGTAGATCATCTACGTGATGTGCTCTCGACCATCGAGTATATTACCAGGTAATAGAGAGAGAGAGAGAGAGAGAGAGAGAGAGAGAGAGAGAGAGAGAGAGGGAGAGAGACGTTAAGCCATGAAGGTAAAAGGGTCTGTTGGTCCGGTCGTCTACGCCGTATTAATATGAGAAACGAGGCAAGATCGAAATGTGCATTCCTGTTGCACTTGCAATAAAGGAAAGCTGCGGTGTGTACGTGTCATTTTTTTTTATGGGCGAAGAAGCCCCATAGATCTTCATTATCGGAGAGATGGTGCAACGAATGCGGTACCGCAGCCACCGTAATTCAAGTAACCCCTGCATCGTAAAAATGTCGAAATATCTGCATTTCAAGATCGAGCTTAACGACAAAATCTATTTTCGCGTTTCCGAAACTCCGCCCGTATTTCGAAAATTCAAATTCGGTCATTTGGAACGAATTCGATTTCATTGTTAATTTTTTATTTCACGATTAAATTTGAAATTTGAAATTTAAAACACGATTAAATTTGAAATCTAAAACACGATTAAGTTTGAAATTTAAAACACGATTAAATTTGAAATTCGAAATTTAAAGCACGATTAAATTTGAAATTTGAAATTTAAAGCACTATTAAATTTGAAATTTGAAATGTAAAACACGATTAAACTTGAAATTTGAAGATTTTTCAAAGTCAGTTATTTCGAACGAATTCGATTTCATTATTAATTTTTGATTTCACGATTAAAGTTGAAAATTTTGGATGCCTTCAATCTCATTCTTACGAAGTACTGACTCGGTTCTTTCCAAACAGATTTCACTTCGATTTTGACCTACTAAAAAATGTCAATATTCTAATTGCATGCGGGCGTCGAGCTACATTGAAGAAAAAAAAACGATTCGGGCTGACTGAGTCCATCAGTGGAGGATGTCAGCGAATTATTGATGGAAAAAATGGAATATCAGATTATATTTAGAATTCCATCTCTATTTCGTTGGCCACCAGTAAACGAACAATTTCGTTGATCCAAGTGATTTTATTGCTGTGTGTACTGAATCTTCGAATTGAGCGATCAAGTATCATAATTAATTTTATTTAATAGCGATCACTTGTTAAATTGTGCTGATCCTCCAATACTACAACAGGCCGCGATTTCTCAATAAAATCATCGAGGAAAAAAAAAGCGAAGCACGAGTAACGAGTTTAAAAAAACGTGGGCCGTGAGGTAGAGGACGGGACGAGTTCTCAAATGATTTTATCTACGCCATTGAGTTTCAGATTTATTTTTAACTAGAGATAGAAGTAGAAAATGATTTACGATGCCCCGATAAGATCGAATCTCGAGCCAAGCATTATTGTTATCGTACGATTACCGTCGTGAAAATCCCTTGGGAGACTGTTGGGAGGCTGCGCCGGAAATAAGATTGTTCGGGATGCTGGAGCGATAAGATAAACTGAATTTCTCGACAAAACGGTTGATTTCCCAGTGACGCAGATAAGGGAAGGTAAGATAAAGGGAGAAACCCGAGAGAGATGTCTGTGCATATACATATGTTTGTACAGATATACCCACTTGTACATAAATATACATGCATATGTGTGTGTGTGTGTGTGTGTGCAACTGCACGTGCATTCTGAAAAACTAACAATTTCAGTTAAGAAAAACAAACGGAGATATCTCTGCCTTGACATTTGTACGCGTTGTAAGCGACAAAAATAAATATTGCAAGTAGGTTTATGGAGTATCCGGATAATCTTATCAGTATACTTCCGATGAGAAATCGAAGAAGTCTCTCAGTTCCTTGAGATGAGTAAAAAAAAAAAAATCTGAGAAACTAAATAACGAATGAAAGGAAGTGATTATTTCACGCAGTGGGAATTGAGGCGACGAAGCTTTTATTCGCCTCCATTGAATTTCACCCAATTTGTCCCGAGGGAAAAACAACAACTTTGGCACTAATGAAGTTTTACTTATTTTATTGTATTGCATATTCTTTCGCGTGACATCGATGGTTTGATGAGTAAGGAGGTCGAAGCGATAGGACCTCGTGTGTGTGTTTATGTGTACGTTGCAGATAGGTATCACGGACATTTGAAACGTCATTGCAGACTTCCTGAACGCCCCGAGCAAGTTTCTCGTGTTCCGACGTCCACGAGAACCGCGTCTTTATATACCCCGCGAATATATGACGTCCCAAGAGGCGAATGGAGTGAGAGGAAGTGGGAAAAAGAATTCAAGGAGAGTCTCGACAAAAATGTACCTCGTCAGACTATTGTACGTCAGGTACGCACGCAAGACGGACAGCTAGAATCTCTCGTTTTACAACGAACGGTTCAAAAAAATCATGACGGTAAAATTGCACGTATGGATGAGGCAAACGGGCGGAACTAATTTAGAAATAAGAGAGAGAGAGAGAGAGAGAGAGAGAGAGAGAGAGAGAGAGAGAATTTGCACAATGCAAAAACTGATGTAGAAATAAATAAAAAGAAGAGAGAGGGGGAGAAAAAGAAATTTGCGCATTGTTTCCTCGTCGTTTTTTAATTTACTTGCGAAGTTTCCCTTAAGGCCTTAGGCAAACTCTAGAGGCAAAAAAAAGGGCATATTTGGTGATTTTTTTCCAGCGAAACCATAAAATAAATCGGAATTACAAAATAGGCGTTTTATTAAACACGTGATTGACTATACAAAATTATTTTTTCACAGCGATACATGTCAAAATGACGACTGTGCAGCATTTTTCCGATGACGCCTTTATTTCTGGAAGGTCAACGGCCGGACCAACAACTCCTATAATTTTTGCCTTATGATGAGACACTAAAGTTTTTTTGATTATATATAAGAATAGCTATAGAAGTACGTAGGATTTTTTGATGTATTGTTTTTTGTCAAAATGGCGCATTATTTAAACAAAAAGTATAAAATGCCATGATAAAATCGTCAGAAAATTGTTTATAAAAAAGGAACTATGCAATATAATAAAAAAAAATCCTACGTAGTGCCTCGGAAAATGTAATTCTAAATATACAGTTAAAATTTCAAGTGGATCGGTTGAAATTTGTTAGAGTTATGAGTCCGGCCGACTTGAAAAATGTAGTTTTGAGATAAACGCGTTTAAAGTTAGTAGAAAGTTACGACATGAATCAAGAGGGGTTGCGCTAGAATTCGAAAATCGAGTACTTAGAGATTTTTCACACCCATAATCTATTGGAATATAATTTTATAGGTACTAAGTTACATTTTAACAAAAAAAAAAATCGATTTTTTTAAATCCTAGAGTGGCCTAAGGCCTTAACTTTCCTAAGCTTTCCAAGGAAGTTATTTTGAGGGAGACAATATTACATTGTAGTTCCGAATAAAAAAATTGAAAAACCAGTCTTATGACATTTACACACCTCGTATGTCAGTCAGTCACGGAACTCTTGTATTTGTATAGATAAAAAAATGGACGGTTTGTGGAAATTTAAGAAACGCGCGGTGTTTGCTAAATTTTTGGAAAATTCAACATTTTTTTCAAATTCTCTCGAGTAACCTTAGCCAATTCGACACGAGCAATGATACTCCACATACCCAAAAAAAAAAAAAATCAGCCTAATATCTCCAAAATTGAATAATTCGAAGAGTTTACTGAATTTTCCAAAATTCAAAGAATTCATTTTAAAAACTCAACCCCTTCATCGATCTTTGCCAAATCGACTATCAACCGTTTCTCGTGCGAATACTTCGATTCTAAAAAAATCTAATTCGAAAGTCTCAAAATTTGTAAAAATTGGAGCGTTTCTGGATCTCTTTGAAAGCCTAACAATTCCACAAAATCCTTAAGCCTACACCGATTCTCGCTTGATCCAACACGAATCGTATTCGTACTTTAAATCCAATCGACCATCGTATTCGTAAGCCCGAACTTCCCTGTCAATGAAAATGTGGAAATAAAATAACCCACAGAATGAAACTTCGCCTTCGTTAACAAGCATCGATGAATATCTTTTGTGCTGATTTTTTCGTCCGTCAAGCACTGTTATTCTTCGAACGAAAGTACGTATAGTCGCAGTGTTGGGCCTATATTGCGTCTCACTCTTTTCCCTTCGAATATATACGTGGCCGATTTTTTTTTAGTCACGATTCGAGACGTGGGTGATGAACAGTTATGAAACTATTGATTCGTTGGATATCAAGGTATATGTCAGATAGGTCGAGTGCAGTGAAAATAAAAATTTCGAAGCTATCTATCCTCGATACTGTCTGCGTGTGTGTCCGCGTCGACATTATTTATATCTGAGACCGCGCTCCCGTATGGAAAAAGAATAGAAAATAAAAATAGAACACGTAAAAATGTTCTGGTGGAACTGAATAACCGGTGGAGGTCGAGGCTGAAAAAAAAAAATATGGTAAAAGAGGGAAAGGAGGGGTTGGAGTGGCAGGGATAGAAAGCATCGTGTGGTCAAGAGAGAAGCTTTTGCAAGGTGGAGAGGACAAGAGAGAGTCTCGAGAGAGCGGACCATCAACAACGGGGGAATTCTGTTAAATTAGGGTCGTTAAACGCCTTCGGCTTCAAGGTTGGGCCTGATGTGTTCTTCTCGCGATCTCTCATCTCAGGCAGAGCTCTTGCATATGGGCCGATCCAGTCCAAATCGATCCGAATCAACGGATTACCAACATATTTATTTGTTAGACATAAATAAATATTTATTGATTTCCCATAAATATATATAATTTTCAGTACAATAAAATTATCGGTATGCATCAAAGTCGTGAAGAGATGCGAAAAAAATTGCCGAACTTAAGGCCTTAGGCCACTCTAGAGGCCAAAAAAAAGGGCATGTTTTGTGATTTTTTTTTCGGGGAAACCATAAAATAAATCAGAATTACAAAAAATTATTTTTTCACAGCGATACATGTCAAAATGGCGACTGTGCAGCATTTTTCCGATGACGCCTTTATTTCTGGCAGGTCGACGGCCGGATCAACAGCTCCTATAATTTTTTAGTTATTATGAGACACTAAAATTTTTTCAATTATATATAAGAATAGCTATAGAAGTACGTATTATTTTTTTGATATATTTTTTTTGGTCAAAATGCCGCATTTCTAAAACAATAAGTATAAAATGCCATAAGATAATGGTCAGAAAATTGTTTATAAAAAAAGAACTATGTAATATGATAAAAAAAATTCCTACGTAGTGCCTCGGAAAATGTAATTCTAAATATACAGTTAAAATTTCAAGTGAATCGGTTGAAATTTGAGTTATGAGTCCGGCCGACTTGAAAAATATAGTTTTGAGATAAACGCGTTTAAAGTTAGTAGAAAGTCACGACACGAATCAAGAGAGGTTGCGCTAGAATTCGAAAATCGAGTACTTAGAGATTTTTCACGCCCATAATCTTTTGGAATATAATTTTATAGGTACCGAGGTAGATTTTCAACAAAAAAAAAAAGATTTTTGGAAAATCCTAGATTGGTCTAAGGCCTTAAGGAGTTTGCATGAGCTTGCAATTTCAAAAATACGATTTTGTTATTGCATAATTTCATAGCGTAGGCTCTTAAATTTAATTTACAATATTTCGTAAAAATTCTCAAAATTTATCGAGTTATGACGATAAATGCATACGGTCAGATCGCCCAGTATGATTAACCCTTTTTCATTTGCGTTTTTTTTTTCGAAACTATGTTTTGTGAAACGGTGTAATTCGTATCTGAAAATCGATTTATCTGATTCACTGCAATTTCAAACGGAGCATAGTTTATAACTTTTTCTACCGCATGGCCGGATGATTTTTTTGATATTTTTATCAATTTATTGATAAGAAATGATCAAAGTTGCTTCTTATTTTTGCCGAAAATAAAATATTTTGCTCTATAGCATGACATTTTCGTAATTTTCACGATTTCAAAAACGTATCCGATCATACGAAAGTTTTATTATTATACTGAAAGTACATTTTTTTTTATTTTCAATTTCACATCCCCCCGATAGCCAGAACCATCTATATCAATTGGCCATGCAGCATTGGCGGCCCTTAAAATAACATTACCTTTAATGTTTATCAATATTTTTCAATAAAAAGAAATCAATCTTGGCAAGACATAATAATTGTGTATAAAATCTCGTCATCTCAATATTCCGATTAGAAAAAAAAAATAGTGAAAATCGACCTCTTTTTTGGGCCCAAGCTTATGCAGAACCGTTAAGATATAGAGAGGTCGCTGTCGATTTGTTCTGGGACGTCCCGTACAAAGGTGTGCGATAAACAATTCCGGAGTGCCAACGTTGCATCGTTCGTCGGCTCCGTGTGTTCCCGATATCTCTTCGGGCTCGTAGGTATAATTTCATACTACGAAAGTTCCCGTACGCGCCGGTAGAAAATATAAAAAACACGGGCGAATATATATTTTTAGATTCATTCTTCTTTACTTCATACACACACACACACACGCGCGCATATATTTCTGTACATAGGAATACACGTTTACTGTGTTGATACCACACACATCTCCCAGTGCGTGTTTACCTTGGAAATTCTCACCTGCATACCCGATATCTATACAACAATCTTTTCTTACGTTACTTTATACTTTGCCGAGTCGGTGCATCGCCATGACTGAAGTGGACGTCCACTCGATGATAGCGTTTGCCACAGCGGTGTGTTCATCGTTGTCTCACAAGGAACATCACTGTTGGCATCTGCCTTCGATTTTGTTGAAACTCATGTATTATGGTAGAGCATTAAAAACTATTAGATACGTTTTTTTTTATCGGCGGAGAGTTTCGAACAACCCCTCAATCCTTCGGGATCACGGGTTCTGGCTATAGCACGCTGGTCACAGGGGGGTCGCAATGACCCCAGCTATATTTAAACGATTGTCACGTTGACCGGAACGTTCCGAATGACTCATAAAAATTCAGAATATTGGAACCTTCTAGAATGTGACATTCTCGGTATTATATTTTAATGAAATTTTTAAATTGCGGAAAAAATCAGCAGGGCGTCAATGCGTAAGAAAAGCCAATTATTTACTAAAAAAAATCATAACTGTTGCAATTCTGAATTTTTTTGTCATAAAATTTTACAGTGATACTCTTAAGATATGATAGTTTAAGGGAAAAAAATAGCTCCATAGTGGGCGTTTCAAAAAAGATGAAGAGGCATTTCGGAGTTGAATAAAGATCGATAATCATGAAAAATGAGTGATTTATTATGAAAAATGGCCGCCAACAACTTATAGTAATTGTGGCTTAAAGTTGAGCTTGGGGTCATTTGGACCCCGGGTGACCGCGGAGGATTCAAGTGGAACACGTCAACGGGAGCCTTGAGATCCACTTTAGTGAAGCCACCATATTAGTGGCAATTTAGTGAAGCTACTAATTTTTCCCCAAAATGCCAATAAAAATTGGATTTTCAATATTAAAAATATGTTGATCGTCTATTAGTTTTTTATATTATTTTTATTATTATTTTTTACTGTTTTTAACATTTGTTCCCTCTGAATATGAATTCACTATTTGTTTTGCACAAAACCCTCAATTTTTATTAAAAATCGTCGAAAATGTACGGTTGCCCCCTCAATCTTGCTATTCGGCAATAATACCGTAAACTTTAATTTTATCCCTCTTTCAAAGTGTCACGAGTTTCATTCAATTTAATGAAGCCTTTTAAATGTGGAGTGAGAGAAAAATAAAGGGATGGTTCAGGCTTTCATTTTTGTTTCTTTCAATGTACCCATATTGGATTTTTGATCTTGCATTAGAAGATTTTTCGTTTACGTTTAACTGAAATCGACGGACTACTTGCGGAGAACGTTAATGCAAAACGTCTCAGTTTAGCAACGTTTTGAAGGACACTCGCCGTAAAAAAAAATCAAAAACAATTTCGCAGTGTGACACGTAAAGAAATTCGAAGAAAAGGGGGTTAACGGGATCGACGTTCCGGTGTGTAGTCTCGTATGCAAAGTTCAACTGGACAGATGAACCGTGCGAACTTTATCCGGCACATATATATACATACATACATATATATATATATATGTGTGTATATAAACGCGTATAGTATATATGAGAAAAGGTAGCACAAAGAAGGACGAAACTTTCACGGCCAAGGGGTCCGAGAGACGACTCGACCGGGTCAGTCTAAAAAAGCGGGGACGGGCATTTGCCAGGTATAAGGTCGAGAAAAAAATAAAAGGGCAACGAGATGAAAAGCGAAGCAGCCTGGGAGCCAGCCAGATCCCTCAAGACATTGGACACACACACACACACACACCCACATATATATGTATATATATATATATATACACGTTCACGGGCATACGTACGTGCACCGACGAAACGACACAGTCATTGGCACGCACTCCGTGCATTCCCATAAATTGCCTATTCACAAACGGACTGTAATCCGAGACTTGATGAAAAAAAATCATAAATCATTCGTACGCTCGTCCCACCCGTGATAAGTATTATTAATTATTCCAACGCAATAGAAAAACCTCATTTCCCAATGATTATTACAAATTAATGATGATTCGAGAGCTCTATCACGAGACGACGCATAAGAAACGTCTCCGGTACACTTAAATTAATGGAGTTACTTGACAAATTGTTCGTACACGTGTTCGCAAGAATTTCGACTTGATGATGATAGATTCTCGGTGAGGCGTGTCTATTTAACGTGAAACGGACATCAAATATGGTTGAGTTCGTTAAAACGTTTTTGATGAAACTTATTTTTCGTTCAGTTATTCTTGAATGTACATTGCCAAGGAGTAACTTTTTTCCAGTAGCTTTTCAGTTCGTGTAATCGGATTACAACGTTTCGATGATTGATTTGTAACGAATGGTTGCATGTTATATATATATATATATACATTGAATATATAGTGGGTAAAAAAAGTATACCGCGTGTTTTTCAAATTATCCTTCGAAAATGTTCGAATTTTTTTTTTCGAACACTTTATTTATCTTCGAAAAAAAAAATGCTAAAGTATTTTTTTTTTCGCAGAATAATTTGAAAAATACAAGGTGTGCAAATACTTTTTTTTACCCACTGCATATATGTCAGAATGTCTTTCACATTATTTGAATACAAACGATATGTTTTTTTAAATATTGTTCTTTTATATTTTTTCCTAAATTGCAACGCATAGCCTTGATGAGATTGAAGTTTGCATCGTTGGAATGCAATGAAAATAATTATTTTTCAATTAGTCGAATTTCTTTTGTCGAATCTTCGTTACGAAACTTTCTCAATCATTGTTCAAGTCGCTTTTTCTTAAAGAAATCTATTATGTACATCTGCGCAAAAAGATTTTGTAATATGATAAAGAGAAGAAAATTATAAAAAGAGAAGAAAATAATTTTTGATGCATTCCCACGTTGCAATCTTCAAGATCATTTTTCCTTGCGGGTTTTTACGTGTTACCCTCCCCAACTGAACCCTATCACTGCCTATCTGACGTAACTTATGTTCCGTCCGCAGCCGTCTTCAGCCACACTATACCGCATTCGCCGAGGGTACGGAAATTACCATATTTGTCACCACTTACTGATAGGGATCCAATAGATCATCGCATTCGGTCCCTGTGCTGAAACGTCACGCTCATACATTGGATTCTAATCGGGATTCCCCATTGGAATTCAATGTACAAATCCAATTTGAATCGTAAAGAATTTTCGCGTTATCAAACAGAACCCGAGACGATTCTTGATAGTTCCCATCGCATTCTGTACGTTGAATTTTCTAAACAATATATATATTTATACACAAAATGAGTGGATCTTTCAAAGTATAAATCTTATCTGAAAAGAGTATAAATCGTTCGTTTGAAAATTCGTATCAAAAGAGTCACAATACAATCGAACATTCCTATTGTTGAAGCTTCTCGCCGGCTCTCGCTCGACGTTACTTCATCCTGAAGTAACAACAAAATCCGACCAAGTGCTACTCTCTTGTAGAGCTACTCTCTACAAGTCCTCGGATGGCTAATAACTGTACCTTCCACACAAAATTCTAATATACAAGAATGTCATTGACTGCAATATCGTAGCATGAAACACGAAAAGCAGAAAAAATAATGTAAAAAGATGAAAAAAACAAGACCGGGAGGAAAAGTAAGGAAAAAAAATGAACAAGCTATCGAGTCGTAGCGATACGTTGGATGCATGGAAGATTCAGGAGGCATATATACGAGCTGTAGCTTCCAGCCATATGAGCGTGTAATTTCCATCCCGAGGCGAATCGCCTCTCGTTCACGGGGCGGCAATTTTTGGATTTCTGTTGATATATATATATATATACTGGGGTGCGCGGACGTGTGGGTTAAAACCGTTGGGCGTGCACCACCGCAAATGCATCGGAGAGTGAGTGTGCGCGAGGATGATGAAGATGCGTGCGTGAGTGTGTGGCAAAAGCGATCACGTGGTTTTCTAGAGACACGAGGGAAGAAATTCGCTCTCGGAAGTGGCACAACGCGTTGCTGCGCTTCGATCGTATGAGATTCGGAAGGTAAATTATGATGATGCTAATGATGATGATGGTTGGTGTTATTATATTCATTTTTTGTTTCAATCTGCGTTCCACTTTTGGTAAAATTTTCGGTTAAAAAATACTTATACTTAAATACGTATATTAAAAAATACAGTCCAATTATTAAATCAATTCGCTATATGAAAATCAAAGCGGTAGTGTCTATGTATATTTCATAAATATCATTATTATTGCCATTTGTCCGAACACAAATCCTCATTTTTTTTATGAAAAGAAACAAAAAACGTCATTGTGATCAAAATTCTGGAATTCGTCTATAGTTGAGAATAAACGTTGAGCACAAAAACAAGGATGAGAGAAGAATTTGAATAGCTTTCATGCCAATTTTCTCTTCGAAGATTGTACATGCAAATGCAAGATTTCCTGTAAAAGTCTCTTTTGACAGAAACTTCTGCAACTGGCACGTCTCCATGTGCGTGCGAAATGGGATATCCAGTTTCGTTCTTTCTTCCATTGGTGCTTATTTTTACGTTATTTTTCGGAGCACAAAGGATTTGTCTGGTGGAATATAGTGGCAGGTATAAAAGCGGGATGATTCGAAAGGTTGCTCACTTGGCGGAACTAAGAACGTGCTGTGAAGTAATGGTAGAAGAAGACTGGGATCCCACCAGGCAGGCTCATATTTTCTTTCCTTTCCAGGCACCCCGGATCCCTTGCCGCCTTCGCTAAAATTCTCTCCCTCCCTCTCCTCTTTCTCTTTGTGAGTTTGCGAAGAATTTGAAATATTTCCGCATAGTTATTTCGGCACTCGTGTTTCCGAACATTCGGCGAGATGAATATTCCAATCGCATTTTGTGAGCCGATGGCGTTGTCCCTTTTACAGTATTCGACAAGATAATGGTCTTGCAATTTTATATACATATTTATATGGTTTTTAGTGAACATTTTTTTTACAAAATTAAACATATTTCAAAGAGTGTAAAATGTAAGTTTACAAATAAAACATGTTATATATATATATATATATATGAGATATTTTTTACTATCAGTATTTTATTTTATACTTTATTAAGGCGGGCAACCACTTTCGGTGCTTCAAAAAATCATTTTTTTTTAATTTCATAAATTGTTAGCCAAATATCTTGAAAATACACCCTGAAAATTTCAAAACGATGTTCGGATTCTTTCTAACGGTATGTATATAAATGATAAAGACTCTCCGCTCGACTCCCAAGCGCGCTCAGTTAGGTAATTTGTTTGGGTTTTCATAACCCGAACAAACCCAAACTCGACCGTTTGGCGATTAGCTCTAAAACATCTCCATTCTGGGTAAAAAATAATCGAGGTAGTGGCATTTCTTGCTGCTATTTTATTCAATGAAGGAAATTCAGCCCTACTCATGGTTATGAATGAACTACAAATCGTAGTTGGCAGGCAGAGCTACGGATATGCCGAGCGAAAGGATCAGATGCGCGTGGCTCGGCAAAATAGAAAAAGTTTATTAGAGACAAAATAAGCTCGAAAAGCTCGTAAAGAGGAAATGCAAGCTTCAAATGAGTTGCACGAGGAAGAGGAAGGACTGCTGTATGATGCTGGAATCGCGGATTACTCGGTAAGACACTTTATCATTTGATTAAACAGATTTGACTTTGAGTTTTTCGTTTGTGAAACTTTAAACGTGTTTTTCTGGAAACGACATTTTTTCAATTTGCGGGAATCATAACTCAAAAACTAATTGATGGATCATTTTCAAATTTGGAACACGTTTACATAATATAATTTATTGAAACATGAACCTAAACTCGGAAAGATTAGACTGTTTAAAACATATTTATTATTGCAAAATGCCGGGGGAAAAATTATAAAAATCGACCTTTTTTTTCAAACACGTTCCAACATTCAATTCTCGATTTTTTTTTCAAAATTTAGGTTCATGTTCTTAAAAAAACATCTCAAAAATGTATAAAAATTTGTTGGAATATTTCAGATGCGAATTGCGAGCTGCACAATTCCCGCAAATCGACAACGACGATGAGGACACGCCAAGGGACACAGCGGATTACACCTTAATTAATGCATGAAATAACTTGAAAAAATTACCAGAGATGTATGAAAATATGAATAAATTATTGTCAGAGTTACGGAAATTTCCGTTTTTTTTTCACAATAAAAAAATCCAAAAAATCATCTAATTTTCGATCTCCTAAAGTGGTTGCCCGCCTTAAATATCGGATTTGGTGAAAAAATATTCACGAAAAAACCCTTTGTGAGAAAATATTTACAAAAAAACCCACAAAAATATATATTTTTTATTTTTCATTTTAATCCCTTTTAAATATTTAATTTACGGCAAAATATTTATGGAAAATTACAACATGTATTCTACACGTGCATGTGGAATTATACGAGACAGTTCTATTCTTCCCTTTAATTTATTTTACATTCAGTGTGTTTTTTTAATAAATATTTTTACATTTATTCAGTGTGTTCTTTTTCGCAACAATCGCGACCGCCCCTACAACAATTCCCAATTTTTCCGAACGCTGTAAATTTGGACAAGTGGCTTTAACATAAATTTCACCAAATTCCAAAATAAAGTGCAAATCATGGCGAAATAGTAGAGAGTCTTTCACGTGCGTATAACGAGGTTGTTTCTCGCATCCGCGGTGCAAGCGTAACTTACGCATTCGACGTATATACAACACGAAGAGGGTAACGTAAAAAAAGAAAATGCAAGAGACCCCTCTGTCAATTGGGCGCGTGTGCGGGAGTCTCTTAGCACCCTTTTGTCAATTTTTTTCGTCTCCTTTCGTTCCACTTCGGTCTACGCGTCGTGGTTGAGTATTCGCAAAAGCGCGCACACATGCATCGAATCAACTGGATCTGTACAGGGTGTCGCGAAGTCAAGGGTCGACACTTCGGGAGCGAGTCAAGGAGGGATCGACGAATGAAAACGAGTGCTGTTGAAGATGGTTTGTTTCGGCTTCGTATCCGAAGAAATCACAAGAAAATCTTTTGTTTTTTGGACATCACAAACAAATCCTTTTTTTTTGGAATCACAAAGAATTCTGTTGTTTTCTGGGAATCACAAAGCGTTCTGTTGTTTTTTATACATCACAAAAAAACTATTTTGGTTTTTGAATTACATAAAGATATCTCTTGTTCTTTAGAGATTACAAAAAAATCTTTTGTTTTTTTTTTTAGAAATCACAAAAAGCTAATTGGTTTTTCGAAATCACAAAGACTTCTCTTATTTCTTGAAAATCGCAAAACTCTTCTATTTTTTAGAGATCACAAAAATCTCTTGTTTTTTTTAATCACAAAAAAACTCGTTTCCTTTCCGAAAATCACAAAAAACTCGTTTCCCTTCCGAAAATCTCAAAAAGCTCTTTTGTTTTTACGGGAGATCACTAAAATCTTCTTTTCTTTTCGGAAATCACAACAAAAAAAAACCTCTTTCGTTCTACGTGATTTTCGCGAAAACAACGCCCAAGCAAGCGAATCTAAAAAAAAAAAACATTTTTAAAAATTATTCTGCGATCCGTTTCGCACGCGCTTCCGAAATATTGGCATTCACGCTTGAGACACCCTGTACATGCACACAAGCATACACACGGGCAACGAATACTCGCTGGATATTCTTCTTTTTTTTCGCGCATTTTTCAAACGCACCCCAGATATTCCCAGCTCGCCTCCACATATCCGTTTTACTCTATACGCATCTCTCGCCACTGGTTTTTTCTTCTTTTTCTTTCTTTTGTTCTCCATCTCGCCCAAAGCTCCAGCGCGCACGCGTCCTTCTGTACATCTTTTCGTTTCTGCTCTCTCGCGTTATGCGTTCAACTGCATATGCGCACTCTCCCATCGTCGTTCTGTCCACACACAGACGTGTACACGACTTTATAACGAATAAACACGCACGGCATCATCTTCTCACCTACTCTTCAAAGCACCTCGTCTCTTCTTCTACCTCGATCACACGGGCTTCCTTTTTCGGACGCATATGAACGATATCTGTACAGTCATTCCCGGCACACTCGTCAAGTTTCCAAAGTGCCGAAACACGTTTAACCGTCATTCTACATTTCGTCCATATTCCCACACGTAATTATCATCCCGACAAATGTCTAACGGGTGTTCCAAAAATTTAAAAAAAAAAAAAAATGAGTCAATGCGCGCAAAGAAGGTTCAACGTACGAGGAGCAACAGCCGCTCGATTCATTATTCGTTCGTCAATTTTCGTGCCTGTGTCGCATGTGCTAGTCCAAGCTCTTATCTCTCGCTCGCTCGTACAATTTGCATATTCTCACTTTTTTTTTTGCACCCCGTCTTTCTCCTATCAGTGAGAGCTTCGACTTTTCGTTCGCAACGAGCACCATGACGTTTGTACGCCGTACCGTCTTTATTGTATTTTTTCGTACGTTTCATTCTTTTTTCGCGAATTTTTACGCCCTTGATATCCAGCTCCGAGAATATGCGTGGTCAATTCCACTGTGGGAATTTGTTGTATTGTTTTTTTTTTCGATCAATGGTTTTTATCTATGGTAAGAGCGATAAAAAGTTTTTTGCCCTAGTAGTCAAAAGTCTCTTACGCACCTTGTAGATATATTAATCAACTAAATATATGTATACACGATAATGATAAATCCACACACATATGCACGTACATGCATATTGTACATACTATATATATATATATATATATATATATATATATATATATATATATATGCGTGTTTAAGAAAGAAAAAGAAATGTGGCAGATTCCCAGCGACAGATGAACTCTCCCAGGGATCGTCTCTCGTTGTCCTCGTGAATGCAACCGTGAATTTCTCATCTCCGTTATCTGTATACGTACTCGCGTATATATATATATATATATATATATATATATATATATATATATCTGCGTGAGTGTGTGCGAGTCGTTAAATGAGGTTAGCGAGCCCCAAATGCGCCTAATAATAATCGAAACTCCGCGCCCCCATCTCCCTCCCCACTTGTCCAATCTTCTTTTTATACAGCTCTTTTGATCTCTTGATTT